>JARHVA010003553.1:317500-395000 GCA_037957365.1 Torreya grandis
TATAATGCCTTGTACTTATACCAATCACTAGATCACTCACACTCTTAGTTGGAAAATACATTAATCTATTAGGTTCAGACCCAAAAAATTTATTATGAAACATTACACATAATACTCAATCATATTATTATCACCATTAGGTCATCTATACACATTTAAACCACCTTCTTCTTTTAGGCCTACTTACAGACCTAATGTATTAGGTCTATCTTCTCCATGGAACAAATTGAATCACTATGGACCAAATATCCTAAAAAAGGCAATAAAAAATTTAAATCACTTATATAACAACCTCAGTTAACCTCCTTTATTATAAATAAGTCACACATCCTTCACTTACCTAATGAAAGCTCCATTAGGCCTTAAGGACTTATTAGGCCTAATTACCCCACAAACATTGTCTACAAAGATGAAGCTCAAAAAATTTGTAGAAATAGTTTAAAGGAGAAAAAAACACATGTATGTAAAATTAATGGCATAAATATAATAATAAAAATCATTATACTCCAAAAATTAGGTCTAAAGACTCAAACATCTCTATAAAAGGCTCACTCTATTTTGCCTGAAAGCTCCAAAACACAATAAAAAAACCTTTGAATTTTCACACCTTCATAAGAGTTTATAATGAATAAAAATACATAAAAAGAAACATGTGATAAATATATAAAAACTCAATGTTCATTATATCCTTAAGATCTATCCAAATCACCCCAAACTCATCTCTCCTAGATGACTACTCCAAAACACAATAATGAAGAATTTTATCTTTAGATCATTTAAGGACACTTCTAAAACTTATAATTAACATTAATAGATATTATTTACCTTTATATAATAATCCACTATATATTTCACACATTTAGTTTCAACTATTGGTGTTGCATTCTAATTTGTTGACCTTCTCTCTCACAATCCTTATATTGTCAAAAAAGCCAATTTGGCTTCCATATTACAGCTTATTAAATTGAATATCAACCTTATATAAGTAATTTAAAGTTAATATAAATTAAAAAAAACATAAATATGTGCATTGGATACATTTAATCTTTTCATAGATTCTTAAACTCTTCATTTCATCTTGCATATCCAGAACTGTCATTCTACTTGGAGAACTTGTCATGATGACCTTACATTCTAACCCCTGTCTAGACACATTTAAGAACTATTGATACATGTGTGTGATTATATGATAGCTATATATCAATATCATATACAAAAACATCATTGTCTTATTTCAATAATTTGACTTATATACCTATTATAAAACCTTACTACACACAATCTTAACTACTCAGACATGTCCTTTTGGCTTAAGCAGTTTCATGATCGATATTGATAAAAAGGATATATAAAAAATATGGAAATGTAATAAAATTCATAAAACACTCCTCCATTAAGTTATAAGCATCACTTCTTCATGCTAATTTGATAGGAATCTTTAACTCATATTTGTCTAGATTTGTACTAAATTGATTTAATAGGCCTGCTAACGATTGGCCATAGTAAAAAATTAAATTTACACACATGAAGCCCTATAAAAACTCATAAAAATACATAAGAACAAAATATAAGTCACAATATTAAACCTACATTCATTTTTCAAGTTTTACTTAGTTAACCTTACCTGTTATATCAAATTTTTGAGAAATAAGGGATTTCTTGTAGCTTCCACCCACACTCTTGAACACTCAATTAAACTATATTTAACTAGAAGAGTCTTATACATGATAAAATCATAAAAATATACTTAAAAAACCATTATTTTCCATTTACAATAATATCTTCCAAATTAGGTCATTATGAGTGATTAAGGAGGGTTATAGACCAGTTTCCATTCTTAACATTTGTTCATAAAATTATGCCCCTAAAAATAAATAATAATTATTACAAAATTTTTTAGTATAATTTTATATATCTCACTAAGATCTCATCTTCCCATGAAATAATCACACATTCCAACAAGCATCAAAAGTTCCTTTTTAGGTTTGTAACTCTTCATTCTAGCACTCAAGAGACCTCAAGACCCACTTTTCATGCTTTTTCCTTAAACTCAAGACCTAAAAATTCATGATAAATCTTGAAACAACCCATAAAAACTATATAAAATCTCACATTAGTTATATCACCTTAAAAACTAACTTTGACCCCTCATTAGGCCACACTAGGTCTTTTTTCATACTAGGCCTTGAACTGCCAGTCAAACCTAGACCTTGAACATACATTGAAACATCTTGTATTGATGTTAAAAACTCATCCTCATGTCATAAAACATCATACCATGATCACATATTACCAAGATTTTCCTTACAATCCTCAGATTGTTCACCTCATCATGCAACTAAGATTGTGCCTTCTCATTAGGTCTCTTCATATAAAGACTAAGCCAAGAACTAACCTGGAAACATCCTCTAAAATCTTATATACCTTATACACTTGTTAACATATTTTACACAATATTATCACATGATCTACCAATGACTTGAAAAACTTCAATATCATACACATACATATCACCACCATCATGCTTCTACAAGCCATATCCATGCTTAAGAACTAGTCCATCACACAAACCTACTAGGCACCATACCACTTTGATAACTTCAAGACACCTTATTGTAAACCAAAAATTGACCTCAGACTTATTTTGACATCAATTAACTCAATCACATGACAATAAGATAACTCTCACCTTACTAATCCTTCTTGTCATCAATGATAGTCCACAATACATGAAAAATCAATGATAACTCTCAACAAACTCCCCCTTTATCAATGATGGAAAACCACATTGATGGAAAAATATAAATGAACTAATCATTCTCAAAGTTCTCTCAATAGGATACTTATCTCTCAAACTGAGTAATCTATCAAGAACTTTCTCCCACAATATTTTGTCTATCAAGAACTTTTCCCCCTTTGACATTAATGACAAAGGGTCATATACATAAAGTTCATTGATCCTTGGACCTAAACACTCACAACCAAAAATCACTCCCTTTGTCCATACATACTTCTCTTCAAGATTCTCAATCCATTATGGTTTAGATAATTCATAGCATCTTCATAGAAACACATGATCAAATATGTCTTTTTAATAATAACAGACAAATTATATTATCCTCAAGCCTATGAACACATTCATGTCATTAAAAAGATGAGAAAAAATCCTTTTATGACATGATGATGTCATCTTGACATCAAAATAACATTTCAACTCATAACATAACCTTTAGAGAAACACTACTTCAACATTCTTCAAGATTATTAGAAACTTGTCATGCGATAGGAATGGTCATCTTTAGGACATTGTTGCTTACCTTCAGGGCACAAATAATTTATAATCTCAATATTAGAACCAATTTCATACCATGGATCACATAATCAATACTTTATATGTTCAAAGGCATTGCTCTTATAGACCAATCTTTAACTCTCTCACCACTTATTCTAACTTTTCTACTTAGACTTCACTTTGCACTTAAACAAGCATTTCAGAAATGATAACGAATGTAGGAAACATTGAAACAAATACATATAACACTCGAATAATTTCTATAGGTTAAATAATATCCATTTACATCATGAATATTCACATTCAATTTTATAAACACAAGAATCCTTGAAATCCTCATACCCCTATTCATCATGTCTTTGAGCTAGTTCTTCATAACTGGGGTCAATATAACCATTTACAAGCACTTAACAAGAGCTTAAGGACATTAAAAACACACTCAAGCAGTTTTATCATCCATCTAAAGTGGCGAAAAGATCCACACTACTCATTAAGTCACTCATGTCTATGAAAAACATAGACCTTAAGTATAGACCTTTTTTATTGAGATTTTCTTACACAAAAGCACACTTTCAGAACTTCCTCAATGCATGGAACAAGACTAAAATGAGGTAAATACATTAGCCAATAATTATAACACCAATTCAATACCAATAGAGAGGTTATAAATCCACTTTAGTCATATAGGGTTATATAATTGAAAACATAGTCAACAAACTTTTAATTTGATCTACAATAAATGCACCTGTACAAACATCCAAGTCTCTAAATCACTTTGAGGATAATCTACAGGAAGTCTAATTAATCCTTGATTTTTACACCAATAGGTTTTGACCTCTTTCATGGCTTATATAGGCAAATGAATGCTCTCGGATCCTTAAAAATCATGCATAATCATTTGAATTTAAACCCCAATGATTATATTTTTGAATTCCCAATGACTATTTCTAGAAGCATAAATTTGACCACCTCTAACACTTCACTACAAATAATACCAAATTTGGAAGCTCATAACTTGAGCTAGAGAATACATGAAGATACCAAAATTTTAGGGAAGGATCTTGGTAAACCAATATTTAACCTTTCAAACCAATATAGTGAACAAGCAATGCACAAAGAAGAAATGAAGCAAGATATCAAAACATGAGCACAAGATATATGTGGTAAACCATTAAGGGGAATAAAAAAACTAAAACATCACTTGGAATACATTACTATAAGCAATGTATAAATATTTAGTGAGGCACCAACCCCACAAGGGGCAGGAACCCCTCACTAGTCAAACACAAACTCAAATAATCCTTTAACAAGCTCCAAATTGAAAGGAGGAACAAACCTCACAAGTGACTCAAAAATAACTCATCCACTTCAATGACACATATTAAATCACAAACATTCATGTTATCTCCCACTCCCTCTTGACTAAGCACCAACTCAACCAAGATAAACTTGATCACCTTCACAACACCTTGTTGCTCAATCCATAGATGATGACCTCTTCTTGAGCTCTCTATGTACTCTATCCACTGTCATATATCAGGAAAACATATCTGATGTAACTTTTATGGTATATAAATAAACATAATATCATTCCTTTAACACTCTCAAACTGCCTCTTCAAACATGTAAATCTACCCTTCTTCGACTTTGCTCAAACAACCCTCATATGGCTTGACTAGGTCATATGACCTTACTCATTATACTTAAAACTTTTGATGTATGTTTATGAATTATCCTTTACTCAAATTTTAAGGTCTACATTATCTCCTTATTCTCCTAAATGTGCTATTTTATTTGCTTGCACTCTTATTGCTCTTATGCACCCAAATGGACCTATTATGCCTTGTACTTATACCAATCACTAGATCACTCACACTCTTGGTTAGAAAAGACATTAATACATTAGTTTCATACCCAAATCATGTCTTAGTACATGTTAAAAATAATAATCAATCATATTAATATCACCACTAGGTTTACCAAACACAGTTAAACCACCTTCTTTTTTTAGGCCTACTTAAAGACCTAATGTATTAGGTTTATCCTCTCCACGGAACAACTTGAACAACTATGGAGTAGATATCACTCACCAAGGTCATATAACATTTCAATAACTTAAAAAAAAACCTAAAATAACCTACTCTATTCTTAATATGTCACACATCTTTCTCTTACCTCATGAAAGCTCCATTAGGCCATAAAGACTTATTAGGCCTAATTAACCCAAAAACACTGCTTGCAAATATGAAGCTTAAAAAACCTATAGAAACACTTTCAAGGAATAATAAACATATGGATATAAAATTAATTAATTAAATATTAACATCAAACTCATTAAACTCCATCACTCAAGATCCAAAGATTAAAAAACATCTCTAAAAAAGGCTCACTTTATTTTACCAAAAAGGTCCAAAACACAATTAAAAACCTTTGAATTTTCACACATTAATAGGATTTTATCATGAATAAAAATAAATTAAAATTAACCTATGATACATATATATTAACTTATTGTTCATTATATCCTTCAATTATATCCAAATCACCCCAAAATCATCTCTTCGACATGACTACTTAGAATTACCCAATTGCTCCAAAACACAAACATGAATAATGTTATCTTTAGCTATTTTAAGGACACTTAAAACTATTATAATTCAAATTAATAGATATTATGTGACCTATATATCATCCTAAAATAGATATTTTACAAATTATAGTGTCAACTATTGGTCTTACAGATCAATTTATTGGCCTTCTCTCTCATAGTCCTTATACTGTCAGATAAGTCAATTTGGCATCCATATTAAAACCTCTTAAAGTGACTCTCAAACTTATATCAATAATGTAAAGGTCATTTACATTAAAAAAAAATCAATATTTATATTGGATACATTGACTCTTGTCATAGAGTCTCAAACTCTTCACCTCATCTTGCATACCTAGAATTATCATTCTGCCTTGAGAACCCATCATGATGACATTACATTTCAACCCCTATGTAGACACATTTAGGAATTGACATGGTCTTATTTCAAGTATTTAAATTATAGACCCATTAGAAAACCTTACGACACACAGTCTTAACTCACCCAAACAAGTCATTTTAGCTTAAGAAATCTCACCATCAATACTGATAAAAAAGATATAAAACTTATGTACATGTCATAAAAGTTTAAATATACTCCTACATACATTTATAATCATTACTCCTTCCTGAGAATTTGACAATAACCTTCAACTCATCTTCATCTGGATTTGTACTAAATTGCTTCATTAGGCATATTAGCGACTGGCCATCTTACAACATAGAATTTTCACACCTGAATCACTAGAATAAATTATAAACCTACATGATCACAAAATATAAGTCACAAGCTTCAACCTCCATTCATTGTACAACTTTGACTTAGTCAACCCTACCTTCTATATGAAATTTATGAGAAATAAGGGATTTCCTATATCTTCCACTCACTCTCTTGAATAGTCAATGCCACTCAGAGGTACCTAAAATATCCTAAATCAAATAAGATCTTCTAAATCATTTCATTACGAGGGTTTTAGAGTGGTTTCTATTCTTAATGTTTATTCATAAAATTCTACCCCTAAAATCAACTCCTAATTCTTGGAAAACATTTTTATGACCCTTTTTCATCTCTTCCTAAGAGATCGGCTTCTAATGCAATAGTCACACATGATAACAAGCATCAAAAGTTCCTTCTCGGGTTTGCAACTCTTCATTCTAGCACCCGAGAGACCTCAAGACCCAAATTTCATGATTTATACTTCAATTAAAGACCTAAAAATTCATGATCAATTTAAAAAAAACCTATTACATCTATATAAAATCTCACATGAGCTCTATCAATTTGGAAATAACTTTGACCCCTCATTAAGCCACACTAGGTCTCTTTGAACATTAGGCCTTGAACTTCCAGTCACACTTAGACCTTGAACATACCTTGAAACCTATTGTATTGATATTAAAAACACATAATCATGTCATAAAACATCATACAATGCTCACATATTTCCAATATTCTTATTACAATCCTTAGACTACTCACCTCATCATGCAATTAAGCCTATACCTTCTCACTAGGTCTCTTCATGTAAATACTAAGCCAAGAACTAACCTATAAATCTCCTCTAAAATCGTATATACCTTATACACATGTTAACATAGTTTCCACCATATTCTCACATGATATACCACTGATTTTCATAACATCAATATCATACACATCCATATCACCACCATCATGCTTCTACAAGCCATATCCATGCTTAAGAATTAATCCATCACATAGACCTACTAGGCACCATACCACTTTGATATCTTAAAAACACCTTCTTGTGAACAAACACTTAACCTCATACTTATTTTGACATCAATTAACTTAAGCATATGGAAACAAAGACAACTCTCACCTTACTAATCCTTCTTGTCATCAATGACAACTCTCACCATTATCCCTTAGGGAATGTGTACCATAAAGTTTCATGGTATTCTAGAATTAATTTCATTTAGGCCCTTCTTTGATAAATCATACAAATGTCTAGGTGTGAAAAATTGAGTAGTATACAAATTATTTGAGCTATATTATTGGTTGATTTTATGTAAATAAATTCTAAAATAGTAAGTGTTAGATGTAAAATTCCTTGTGAGGATATTTATATCAGAGGATATTTGTTTTGAATATAATATCTTATTTTTTGGCTGACAAGTCATAAAAATATATAAAAAATACAATAGAAAGCTCACAGAGGGGTTATGACTCAAACATAGGTGAAAGGACCTTCTAGACACTAGAGCCATAAGTGGACACTAGTGACATATAATGCTACTATCCTTAAAGTGGTACTAATTTCATAAGACTCCAAATAGATCTAAAATTAGTGAAGATGGGATAGGGTCTCTTGTGACTAGGAAAATATGACCTATGACTATTAGGAGTGTCATAAACACGGAAAATAAGACATAAAAAAGATAGAAAGACTCAAATTGATCATGAAAATAAGGACTATAACCATCAATAAGGATCTTATTTGAAAGAACAACAAAAGGAATAGTACTTGTAGTTACTTAACAAAATTAGGGTGTTTACATTTGCCCTCCTTTTATCCTAGTAATGCAATCAAATGATAGTACTAGAGTAAATAAAAAAGAAAGATGCGTACATGTACTTGTGTGAATGTAATTTAGATTTTGGCCCAATTGTTAGCTAGAGAAGGGGATAAGAACCAAAGAGTAATATGTGAAGGGGATACACATGGTTTGGATTCACCCTATAATGAAACTGAGTATGTGAACTAAATGTGTGGAGAAACAAGGTTGACTTGCCACCATTTTGAATCTGAGTATATAAGTTGAATGTGTGGAGAAACAAGGATAACTTACCCTCACTTTGAATCTGAGTATGTAAAATTAATATGTGGAAAAACAAGGCTAACTCAACCCCACTAAGAATTTGAGCATGTAGACTGAATGTGTGGAGAAATAAGGCTCTATTTCTCCCACTTTGAATATGATCATGTGAACTAGGTTTGGTGAAATGCTATGGATCAACCACTACAGATGGTCCTATGACCCAAATTGTTGAAAACATGGTGAATATATTGGTGATGATACTAAGTGTAACCTGATAAATATTAAAATGGGGATCAAAGACATGCACTCTACATCATGCCCCCTAATCCTGATATCTAGTTAATGTACCTATGTATCTAAATAATTGAATGAAATAGCATACCTGAGTCAAAACTTTATTTCTGCTTAGAGTGTATATCTAAATACCTATGTAAACTTGTGTAAATTTGTGTATACATATGCATATATATATCTTAAAACCTATGAATTTAAATATATATGTAAACTAGTGTACCTATGTAGACCTGTGTGTCTGTATATCCTGAATTCCTATGTAAACCTATGTAACTTTGTAGACTCATATGTCTATATATTTGAATATGTTTGAATTTAAATATTTGTGTAAACCTATGTGTTTACATATCTAAAAACCTATGAATATAAATATCTATGTAAACCTATGTCGACATGTGTGTCTGTATATCTAAAAACCTATGAATCTAAATATCTATGTAAACCTATATACCTATGTACACCCATGTGTCTGTATATTTGAATGAAAATATACATGTCTAAAGTAATCTATGCCTATTTACCCCCAATTTTGGTGAGAGAGTCGATATTATGGTGAGGATATGTAACCAAAGGTGGTAATGGTATATTTTATTGGTGTTAATTAGTAGGTGTAATATTCTGTTAAGCTCAAATAGTGCATTTATTGTTTCAGAGTTGATCATTGAATGTGTAATTGGATAGATGTTTAATTAGTTTCTATTTTAAATATATTGAGATTATTTTCTTCATTTTGTATATTTTATAATGATAAGGAGATTGGTTTAACCAATATGAAATGCTGCGTATCAATCTCAAGTCCCATGTGCAAGAAACGGTTAATAAATTGGAGCTATGGTTATCAAGATATGGTGATAGCAAGATATTTATATTATTCATTAAAATTGGCACATAGGGGTAGCCTTAATAAGGTGGCATTGGTTATGTATGAATTAAATAGGTAATTTGATTCATTTAGCAAATCATTTGCAGCATTTGGGTTGAAAGCATTTTGTGTCTGAGTGAGATAAATATGTTGAGGAGATGAGGAGCTAGTTTTTTGGGCTATGAGGAGGTCAAGGAATGAATTTAGGATGGGGAGGAGGTTTACCTAGTAAGGACATCAAAATTTTTCATGTTTTTTATCATGTTTGTTGTTTTGTTTACCATTTTTACTAAAAATCAACTAGTTTAGGGCCTATTTTACAAAAATGGTGTTACTATCCTTATTTAGGAGAAACTATCCAAGACATGGTGTTAGTGTCCAAGATGTGGTGTTACTGTCATGTGTGCAACTCTAGTGTCCAACAGTCCTGAGATGTGATGTTGAGTATTATTGACTAGTTTTTGATCTATGTTGTTGTCTACTAGGTTTAGTTTTACTTTTTTGATGTCTAATTTGATTGTAATCTTGTAGGTTGATACCTACATGAGGGAGTTTGGAATGGGAAAGATGATGAAGACCTTCTAGAGATTACTTCAGTATATTATAATATGGAAGTGCTTGAGAAATTATGTCTGAGATACATTTCTTTCTTGTATCCTATGCCTTAGGATAAGCATATGATTCCTACTGTGTGTGCTAAATTATGTTCACCCTAATAATTATATAAATTCCATTAATTTAATCTAATTTCCATATTTCCTAGCTAAATTAACTAATAACCTAATAACACCCATCCCTTTCTCATATCCCATAAACCTTATTCAATCCCAAAAACCAATTAATCATTTATAACTTCACAAGCACCATGCTGCATTTAATCATATATTGTTCATATAAAAGTTATTTGAAAAAAAAATTAGCGCTTAAAAAGGATTCATTTTGTTCATAGGCATCTATTGAGCATTGAAAAGCGTAAGAAAAATAGATCAATCATTATCTATTCACTAGAATATCAACATTACTGTTAGTAATGTATTGCATTGCACTCATTTGGTTTGTTGATGAATTACTACAATTATTAGAGCATTCTTTTTGACAATGTAAAAACATCTAGGGGCCTTATAAGAATCATGATAAGTGTAACAAAAGATTCAAAACCTATAATTTTCCATATGGTTTTCAGATCTAGTTTCCTAGGAATATGTGAGAAGACATAAAAAAATTAGCACTAATTTTTGGATCCCCAATTAGAAAAACACAATCGCCAAAACAAATTTCACTTGCTTGTATTTTCTCAAAAATAAAAATTGACATTTTGGGCATTGCTAAGTTTGAAACTTGATGATTTGTTTAGCATTATTTGATCATTGTGATCTATATATGTCATATTTTGATCGTAGTTGAGCATTATTTTCCACTGCATTATTCTAACATCTCTCATCCATTCTTTCGATATTCAAGATACACATATAAACCTTATTTTTTGTTTATCTCTCTAGTTTTAGAAATGATTCACTATTTTACATTTATTATAGGCTTAACTAAATGTTTATGGATATTATATTGTATATATACACACACACACATGCACACAAAGGTCTAACATCACTGTAAATTACATTCAATGTGATGGAAATGTATCTAAGTTATTAATTTCATTAAAGTTACTCATATATTTATGCTTACTTCATCCTTCTAAATATTTAATGATTCTTTCAAGAGGAGTGTAACCCCATCATGTTAGTGATTTTATTAGAGTTTTCATTCGTAATCCCTTTAATTATATCCAAATTAGTGCAGACCATGAAATCCACTTATTAATATTTGTAACGAATCCTTTAACACATCAATTCGTTCTTCAAATTTACACTCTCAACTAATCATTTAGACATTGTTTATGAGTAATGAGCCCAATGTGCCAAGTCGCCAACAAAATTACAACCAAAAACTTATTCAATCTCAAAACCAACCTTAGTTTGCAAATTTGAACCCATGACATTTCCCTCATTTTCTATCATTTTTGGTTGTAATGGCCCGACTTAGGGAAGTCAAGTGCATAGGGAGAATGTGTCATTTTACTTGCATATAGGTATACCATTTCTCAATATTGTATATGTAAAATAATTATTACTGGCACTCACCCATATGTGTGTAAAATAATACATAATGTTTTTGTAAAATTCATAGCCACATTAGAATTTTGTATAGGAGCTTTAGGGGAACAAAATTCTATATACATATAATTCCCTCATTTAATTTGATATGCATAATCACACACACATCAAATTAGGTCAAAATTTAGACACCTAAAAGTACCAAATGCATTTATTTATCATCAAATTACATGTTTGTATGACATTTATGTACTTGTTGATTATTGGTTCAAATCAATCGTTATTGGCTCATTTATTGACATTCATCATGCTACCATGTATCTTATATAATTTTATTCCCCTGTAAGTTTTGTAAAATTAAATCCTCCTTATATACAGCGTAATATTACACTCTAGACTTGTCTGAAGCATGTAAGTATGCTAGACAAATGTCTGGAGTGTTACTAGATTGTCTTGGTAGGGAGCATTTTGGCCCTTTTGCCCTCATGTTGTGTGACATATATCCCATTATTTCTCCTTTTTGACCATTGGATATTAGTTTGTGCACCAATAAGTTCCTAATTTTAATTTACGTCATTTATAAATACACAAGCACCGTAGTGCATTTAAGCATATATTGGTTGTATAAAAATTATTTTAAAAAATATTTAGCACTTAGAAAAGATTCATTTTATTTATAGACATCTATTGAGCATTGAAAATCGTTAGTGAAATAGATCAATCATTATCTATTCATTGACATATCAACGTTCATGTTAGCAATGCATTGTATTGCTCTCATTTGGCTTGTTGATGAATTACTACAATTATTAGAGTATTATTTTTGACAATTTAAAAATGTCTAGGGGCCTGATAAGAATCATGATAAGTGTAACAAATGCTCCAAAACATATAATTTTCCTTATGGTTTTCAGATCTAGTTGCCTAGTTAAGGAAAGAAGAAGTCTAGTTTCCTAGGAATATGAGAGAAGACATAGAGAACTAAGCATTGATTTTTGGAGCCCCAATTAGACAAACACAATCACCAAAACAAATTTAACTTGAATGTATTTTCCCAAGAACAAAATTAGACATTATGGGCATTGCTACGTTTGAAACTAGATGATTTGTACATCATTATTTCGTCACTGTGAGTTATATATGTCATATTTTGATCGTAGTTGAGCATTGTTTTCTACTATATTATTCTAACGTCTCTTATACATTCTTTTGATATTCAAGATACATATCTAAACCTTTGATTGTCTCTTTGTTTCTCTAGTATTAGAATTGATTCACTATTTTACATTTATTTTAGGCTTAACTAAATGTGTATGGAGATTATATTGTATACACACACACACATGCACACAAAGGTCCAACATCATTATAGCTTAACATTCAATATGATGGAAATGCAGAAGTTATTAATTTCACTAAAGCTACTCATATATTTATGCTTACTTCATCCTTCTAAATATTTAATGATTCTTTCAAGATGAGTGTAACCCAATGCATTAGTGATTTTCTTAGATTTTTCATTCTCGATCTCTTTATTTCTATCTAAATTAGTGTAGACCAAAAAAATCCACCTATTAATATTGGTAACTAATACTTCACCCCATCAATTCATTCTTCAAATTTACACTCTCAACTATCATTTAGACATCGTTTATGAGCAATGAACCCAATGTGCCAAATCTCGAACAAAATTACAACCAAAGACCTATTCAATCTTGAAACCAACCTTAGTTTCCAAACCTCAACCCATGATATCTCCTTTTTTCTATCATTTTGGTTGTCTTGCCCTGACCTAGGGAAGTCAAGTGTACAGGAAAAATGTGTCTTTTTACCTGGATACAGGTACAACATTTTTGAATCTTGTAGATTTAAACATATTATTAGCATGGACATGTACGTGTGTAAAATAATTATTAATATTTTTCGTAAAATTCATAGTTACATTAAAATTTTCTTTACGAACTTTAGGAATACAAAATTGTGTACACATATTATGTCTTCAGTTAATCTGATATGTATGATCATACACATCAAAATAAGACAAAATTTAGATGCCTAAAAATACCATGAAGAATATATAAATTGAAAATAATTAATTTAAAAGATATAAATTGAAAATATCATTAAAAAGATTTTTAAAAAAAGAAAAAAATAAAAATAATTTTCATTAAGAAAATGAGAGATAAACAAAATAAAAAAACTCATTAAAAACAGAAAAAAAAAGTGAAAGAGAAAATAAAATAAAAAATATTTAAAAGTCAAAAATTTTAAATCATATAAATATTTTTCATTAACAGTTTCTTTACAAATTAAAACACATAAAGCATTAAGTAATTGGAATAATAAAAAAAGAAAGACCGTTAGTATTGAAAAGGTAGTGGGGAAAAAGACAAAATAAAAAGCAGGATGAAGTATTATAATAATGGTCTCCGGACTGTTTCTAATTTAAAAAATTAGTCGTATGACTGTTTTGAAAGAAGAGCCGCGGCCGTTTTTAATTTAAAAAAAAAACAGGGTTCGTTGTTTTATAAATTAGAGAACGGTTCACTCTGTGTAATGAAGCGGGTTGGGAATGTTTTTTTTTTGTGTTTGATTTCTGTTCAGTCTGCAAATGTTTGGTGTATGTTTTTTTTTTCGATATGTTGTTTTTTATATCATCTTTTTTGATTGGGAATGCTTCCCCCTTCTTCCCCTTCCTTCTTCTTCTGGGGTTTTTGTTTTTTTGATTTTGTATGTTATTTAAGCATGGCCATGCTGGTTTTTCTTCTATTTTATGCTTGTTTGTTTTTTTTTTCCTTTGTTTCGTATTGGTTGTGGTGGTTTTGGTAGGGTATGTGCGAGAATTGACAGGGGAACAACAGGGGAGGCGGGAGAACAGACGGGAACAGTTGGATGCACACATTACTCCACGTAATAAACTTTAAATATTTATGTTATTTGAGTTTTTAAATAAAATCCTTTTGCTTTTTTTTAGTATTTCTTCTGCTTCAAAATATTTTACATATCAAATGTTCAGAGATCAGGTTGCCAAGGTTAAGAGTTCGATTCCGTCAGATAGCATATTCCTCTCATTTCTAGTTTAACGAGTGTCAAGTGTATTGTATTGTATGGCATGTTAAGGCCGTCGACATAACTGATACAGGAACAAAGATTTCAGCAAGATTTTGAAAACCAAGGGAAGAACTATTTTAAATTTACACAATAACTAGGGTTTCTCTCCAATTTGTCTTTTTAAAAACTTGATGTCTTCTGCTGTAAGCCCAGCTTATTTGTGTGCTTACTTACAGTCTGGAAATATGAAACACCTGCTTTAAATACAGACCATACACATCCTATTATAGTTAAAGGTATCGATCCATATTTTAGGTCTTTGAATTGTTTGGGACCCAGGCGATGTATCAGCGTCCAAGCTGCCCACCCAATCCAGGTTGCCAGAAATACCAAAAGAAGAGCTGGGAATATAAATTTTAAGTACAAATCCTCACGGTATTTTCTCTGTATATATTGCATATTGCCTTATGATAGTATTTTGGGTTCGATTCCGTCAGATTGCATGTTTCAGTTATTGTGTACATTGCCGGTAGAAATGCATCTCTCTCTATATATTAGTCATCCTTTGTATTTATTTTTTATTCTAGATGTCTGTGTTGATTTCTTTGTTATTTTATTTTATTTTTTCATTCTATACATATTTCTTTAAATTTTGCTAGGGTTGTGAGACTGGAGAACACACAGGGGACTTTGGAGAATAGCAGTAGGGACAGATGGATACATTACTTGTTTTTTAAGGTAACAAACTTAACATTGTTGGAAGTATTTGCATTATTTAAGGTTTTTCATAGTGTTTTGTCTATGTAAACAAAGCAAATGGCAAACCGAGTAGATTGATGGGCTATCAATTAACAATACACCAACGAAATATCTGAAAATAACAGTTGCTTGATCATATCCCAGGACCCATATAGAATGTGAGGAAGAAGCTTTAAAATTTTAAATACAACGTGCCAAACATTACAGAAATCTAAACAGAATATAATGTGTTTTAAGAAACAGATTCTGAGTTGGAATAATCGCCCGTGCCCTAAAGCAAAAGGAAGCATCCACAAAATTAACTAGTTAGTTGAAAGCGGGCGAGGTATTTGTGTCTGACAATGCTGCGGCAACGGCAAAGGTAACATGCCCTGAAGCAGTGGCGGTCAATCCTAGGAAGTTTATATTTGCTTAGTCTCCACTAGAGCTCACAATACACTAACCAGCGTTTCAAAAAACTATGATGTTTTGACAAGTTAAATTCTCTATGGTAAAAGAAAACTTGAACCGAACCTTCAGTACCAGAAAAGAGCATTTTTTTCCACCACAGTCCCCATACTTCAACAGGTTAAGTAATAAATGTTATAAAAACTTAAATTCTCTATGGTAAAAAGAATGTTTGAACCTTCAACGCCAGAAAATTAAAACAGAACTCTTCCCTTGATACTAAATGCAAAGCTAATGACTCAGAAATAGTAGGGTTGAACGAACCTTTCAATCTTCTGATCTAATTTTAGAAATATCGGATGACAATAACAATACGTGGATATATAAGATTAGAGTAGAAAACTTTTCACTACAGTTATAAAAAACGATCAAAATAGCAAAAATTGAAAATATAAGACCACATGATTAAAACTTTACTGCTGTGACAAACGATATAAGATCGAAATAGCAAAATGTGAATACATATCATCACATAAATAAATTTTTACTAGAGGGACAAAAGAAAAAGATCACAACAGCAATATGTCAATATATAAGATCACAGTACCAAACTCCACTACCGTGATGAAAAATAATAGATCAAAAGAGCAAAACTTGGCACAGCCTTTCAGATCAAACATTTATAAAGCCTAGTTAAAAAAAAAAGATTTTCAAGACATAGAGAAGTGATACATGAGAGATCAACAATAACTAAACATTAACATGGAACGGCACAAGGACCAAAAAACTTGCCATATACTAGACGATACAGGCATAATTTGCCATGTACCAGACGATTCAAGCATTTGCCAATGTCAAATATGTTCTGCTATAGGTCTTAATCAGTGGGGAAATTTTTTCTCTGCAATTGACGGAGGTTCAGATATTTGGATTGTATACTTATGGGCAGTTGCTTCAATCTCCTTGGAAAAAGGGTGAGCATTTATTTCACATATTTTACTTAGCTATCTAATGCAAGTGGAAAACTGAACTAGAATTAGTAGAGGTCAAGGTCTTTAGAGGAGGTTGACAGCTACATGCAATGGTTTGTCTATGCAATGCCTTGTGGTTTGTTTAACGTTCTGATTGGAACGCTTTCAACCATGAACTAGAAAACATCTAAGTATTTCCCTCTAATATTTTAGTATGTATTTATGTTCGCTGAATTAGGTAGCTATCTTATGTAGACATCTTGGATATGGTTTAGGGTTGTGTCAAATTTTGTTAAATCAAATTATTTTATAGACACATTTTTTTTTTTTTATTAATTGCTTAATTTTTAATGCATTAGCTAGTTTTCTAGTACTAATATATACAGATTATTTTTAAGTGTGTATAAATTTAAGTATATTTTTTAGTTTTTATGTATCAAGATGAAAAAATTTGGATTACATCTTATATTTTTGAATTTGAGTTTTTTTTCAGGTAGTTCTTCATGTAGTGGTTTAGACATAGTGAGGCGCTTTCTTTAAGCAATTCGAATGGAGGATAGAATATCTAAATATTTTTGGTCAAGGTTGACCTTGTAATATTAAAGAAAAACATATTAATAAAAATTATCTTTTTGTTGGAGGGGCTAAATGCCCCTTAGGCCCGAAGGAATGGCGACTGGCCATGGTCATTCGTTTAGGGCCTGTGTTTACTTTTTTTTTTTTTTAAAGTGTTCATAATTTTAAGTTTTTATTGAAAATTTATTTTAATATGATAAAGTAAGTTAATAATATACAATTTTAATAAAAGATGAAGTTTTTATAATCATCATTTGCTGTAAGTATTTACAAAACAAAAAACACTCACCTTATAAGTTCTCACAGACAAGCGCAAAAGATCAAAAAATTGACACCATAATAATTAAACAACTATTGATATAATTACATGATAAACAAACTCGTATTTTACACACAATTGCATACACTTATGTGAACACAAGCACTTTTTACATAATTACAGCCACTTAAGTAAAAGACAAATATTTTCCAAAATTGCAGACACTCAAGCATAATTGCAGACACTTTAGTAAAACACAAGCATTTAGACACATTCATAAATATTCTTAAATAAATAAATAAAAAATATATAACATACATAATAAAAGAGCAAAAAAAAAAAAAAAACTCACAAAATATAATAACTAGATACAATTAAATAAAAATATATTTATTTACAAATTCAAAATTATGTTAACGAAAAATTTGATAATATTATTTATTTATAATGATTCATAATGTGTATGGGAAAAGTGTTTTGAGTTAACTAAAAATGGTAGGTCAAAGTAAAGGGATAGGTAGCTATAGGTTTGGTAGAATTAGTAGGTCCTTAGTAAGAGGATAGGTAGGTGTAGGTCAGGGGAGGCCATATAAGCTTCCACCTTCACGTGGTTGGCCTTGCTAGTAGAGAATTAATTATTCTCGAAGCTAAGAGAAGCTTTGTATTTAGTTAAACTCTTTTATTTTCTATAAACTTTTAAATATACATTACGTTATCATTAAGTGCATTATACATCAATACGAACTGACAAGTGTGTTTATATTTCTTGTAGTGAGTTATAGCTTTAAACTATAGAGAATTATAATGAGAAGAAATTTTATTATTGGTTATAATTTAAACAACAATGGATATCAAAACATAAGTATTAGTCCTTGCTTATATTTAAATATCATTAATTTAATTTTGTGAACATTAATGAAATTCATAAATTTAATTTAATTTTTAAATTTTTGAAGAAACTTTTGCAAGTAATTAAAATTTTTCATAAAATGCACAATCATTTTTTATTTCCTTAAAATTTTACACTATGGTAAAACATTCTTATCATAACTACTAAACTCAAAATTTGAAAACAAACATCAGAACACTTTTATAAAATTTCAATGATAAATGTATTTATTCTAAATCACAACCTACAATCTGATTTTTATATAAGATCCATTAATTTACCTTAAAACAATATGCATAGTATTCATAAATTCATATTAGAAGCACTCATCATGTTCTATTATAATTGAAATATTGAGAATTCATATTACAAGCACTCATCATGTTTCATTATCGTTGGAAGCTTGAGAAATCATATTATAATTTGGTATTTGTTTATATATATATATATATATATATATATATATATATATATATATATATATATATATATATATATATATATATATATATATATATATATATATATATATATACATACATACATATATATATGTATATATATATATATATATATATATATATATATATATATATATATATATATATATATATATATGTATATCTATATATGTATATATATATACATACATATACATACATATACATATATATATATATATATATATATATATATGTATATATATATATATATATATATATATATATATATATGTATATATACATACATATACATATATATATATATATATATATACATATATATATATATACATATATATATATATATATATACATATATATATACATATATATATATATATATATATATATATATATATATATATATTCTAAATTTAAATAAAGAAATTATGAAAATAATAAATCATGTATTGTATAATAAAATACAATGTAGGTTTACTTTCAAAACATGGCTAAAGCCCTTTGACATAATAAGCTAATAAGCATTATCTATAATACTATTAGTAACCTGTAATGCTAATAAATGAATTAAAACTTAAATAAACTTTTAATAAATGTGTAAATATAATAAATACAATAAAAAATGCCTAATTCATATTTATAAAATAAAAGGGATACCTTTATTAAATTTTTGTCACAGAGTTATCTTTAGAATCGCACTTGAAAATGAACATTCAATAATGCCAAATCTCCAACAAAATTACAACCAAAGACCTATTTAATCTCAAAACCAACCTTAGTTTGTGACCTAAACCCATGATATCTCCCTCTTTTTCTATCATTTTGGTCGTAATGGCCGGAGCTAGGGAAGTCAAGTGCATAGGGAGAATGTGTCATTTTACTTGCATACAACTATACCATTTTTCAATCTTGTATACATAAAAATATTATTATTGGCACTCATCTATATGTGTGTAAAGTAAAACATAATGTTTTTGTAATACTCATAGCTACATTAGAATCTTCTATAGGAGCTTTAGGGCCACAAAAAATCTATATACATATCATGTCCTCATTTAATTTTATATGTATGATCACACACACATAGAATTAGGTCAACATTTAGACACCTTAAAATACCACATGCATTTATCTATCATCAATTTAAATATTTATATGACATTTAGGTACTTTTTGATTATTGGTTCAAATCAATCATTATTGGCTCATTTATTGACATTCATCATGGTAGCCTACATCTTATCCTTACACCCCCATATCTATCATTTTCTTCCCCTATAATTTTTATAAAATCATATACTCCTTATATGGAGCGTATTATTACACTCCAAACTTGTCTGAAGCATGCAAGTATGCTAGATAAATGTCTGGAGTGTGACCAGATAGTCTTGGTAGGGAGTATTTTGGACCCTTTCCCCCTCATGTCATGTGACCTGTATCCCACATTTTTATGCTTTTTTACAATTGGATATTAGTTTGTGCACCGATAAGTTCCTAATTTCAGTTCACATCATTTATAAGTTCACAAGCACCGTGGTGCATTTAATCATATATTGTTCATAGAAAAGTTATTTGAAAAAAGATTTAGCGCTTAAAAAGGATTCATTTTGTTCATAGGCATCTATGGAACATTGAAAAGCGTAAGAAAAATAGATCAATCATTATCTATTCATTAAAATATCAACATTCATGTTAGTAATGTATTGCATTGCACTCATTTGGCTTGCTGATGAATTACTACAATTATTAGAGCATTCTTTTTGACAATGTTAAAACCATCTAGGAGCCTTATAAGAATCACGATAAGTGTAACAAAAGATTCAAAACCTATAATTTTCCTTAGTGTTTTCAGATCTAGTTTCCTAATTAAGGACAGAGGAAGTCTAGTTTCCTAGGAATATGTGAGAAGACATAAAAAAATTAGCACTGATTTTTGGATCCCCAATTAGAAAAACATAATCGCCAAAACAAATTTCACTTGCTTGTATTTTCTCAAAAATAAAAATTGACATTTTGGGCATTGCTAAGTTTGAAACTTCATGATTTGTTCAGCATTATTTGATCATTGTGAGCTATATATGTCATATTTTGATCGTAGTTGAGCATTATTTTCCACTGCATTATTCTAACATCTCTCATCCATTCTTCCGATATTCAAGATACACATATAAACCTTATTTTTTGTTTATCTCTCTAGTTTTAGAAATGATTCACTATTTTACATTTATTATAGGCTTAACTAAATGTTTATGGATATTATATTGTATACACACACACACAGAGACACACACATGCACACAAAGGTCTAACATCATTATAAATTACATTCAATTTGATGGAAATGTATCTAAGTTATTAATTTCATTAAAGTTACTCATATATTTATGCTTACTTCATCCTTCCAAATATTTAATGATTCTTTCAAGATGAGTGTAACCCCATCACGTTAGTGATTTTATTAGAGTTTTCATTCTTGATCACTTTAATTATATCCAAATTAGTGGAGACCATGAAATCCACTTATTAATATTTGTAACGAATCCTTTAACACATCAATTTGTTCTTCAAATTTACGCTCTCAACTAATCATTTAGACATTGTTTATGAGTAATGAGCCCAATGTGCCAAGTCTCCAACAAAATTACAACCAAAAACCTATTCAATCTCAAAAGAAACCTTAGTTTGCAAATTTGAACCCATGACATCTCCCTCATTTTCTATCATTTTGGTTGTAATGGCCCGACTTAGGGAAGTCAAGTGCATAGGGAGAATGTGTCATTTTACTTGCATGTGGGTATACCATTTTTCAATATTGTATATGTAAATGTATTATTACTGGCACTCACCCATATGTGTGTAAAATAATACATAATGTTTTTTTAAAATTCATAGCTACATTAGAATTTTGGATAGGAGCTTTAGGGGAACAAAATTCTATATACATATAATGCCCTCATTTAATTTGATATGCATAATATCACACACATCAAATTAGGTCAAAATTTAGAAACCTAAAATTACCAAATGCATTTATTTATCATCAAATTACATGTTTATATGACATTTATTTATTGGTTCAAATCAATCGTTATTGGCTCATTTATTGACATTCATCATGGTACCATGTATCTTATCCTTATACCCCCACATCTATCATTTTATTCCCCTGTAAGTTTTGTAAAATTATATCCTCCTTATATAGAGCGTAATATTACACTCTAGACTTGTCTGAAGCATGTAAGTATGCTAGACAAATGTCTGGAGCGTTACTAGATTGTCTTGGTAGGGAGCATTTTGGCCCTTTTGCCCTCATGTCGTGTGACCTGTATCCCACATTTTCTCCTTTTTGACCATTGGATATTAGTTTGTGCACCAATAAGTTCCTAATTTTAATTTACGTCATTTATAAATACACAAGCACCGTAGTGCATTTAAGCATATATTGGTTGTATAAAAATTATTTTAAAAAATATTTAGCACTTAGAAAAGATTCATTTTATTTATAGGCATCTATTGAGCATTGAAAATCATTCGTGAAATAGATCAATCATTATCTATTCATTGAAATATCAACATTCGTGTTAGCAATGCATTGCATTGCTCTCATTTGGCTTGTTGATGAATTACTACAATTATTAGAGTATTATTTTTGACAATTTAAAAATGTCTAGGGGCCTTATAAGAGTCATGATAAGTGTAACAAATGCTCCGAAACATATAATTTTCCTTATGGTTTTCAGATCTAGTTGCCTATTTAAGGAAAGAAGAAGTCTAGTTTCCTAGGAATATGAGAGAAGACATAGAGAACTAAGCATTGATTTTTGGAGCCCCAATTAGACAAACACAATCACCAAAACAAATTTAACTTGCATGTATTTTCCCAAGAACAAAATTAGACATTATGGGCATTGCTACGTTTGAAACTGGATGATTTGTACATCATTATTTCGTCATTGTGAGTTATATATGTCATATTTTGATCATAGTTGAGCATTGTTTTCTACTGTATTATTCTAACGTCTGTTATACATTCTTTTGATATTCAAGATACATATCTAAACCTTGATTGTCTCTTTGTTTCTCTAGTATTAGAATTGATTCACTATTTTACCTTTATTTTAGGCTTAACTAAATGTGTATGGAGATTATATTGTATACACACACACACATGCACACAAAGGTCCAACATCATTATAGCTTAACATTCAATATGATGGAAATGCAGAAGTTATTAATTTCACTACAGCTACTCATATATTTATGCTTACTTCATGCTTCTAAATATTTAATGATTCTTTCAAGATGAGTGTAACCCAATGCATTAGTGATTTTCTTAGATTTTTCATTTTCGATCTCTTTATTTCTATCTAAATTAGTGTAGACCAAAAAAATCCACCTATTAATATTGGTAACTAATACTTCACCCCATCAATTCATTCTTCAAATTTACACTCTCAACTATCATTTAGACATCGCTTATGAGCAATGAACCCAATGTGCCAAATCTCGAACAAAATTACAACCAAAGACCTATTCAATCTTGAAACCAACCTTAGTTTCCAAACCTCAACCCATGATATTTCCTTTTTTTCTATTATTTTGGTTGTCTTGCCCTAACCTAGGGAAGTCAAGTGCACAGGCAGAATGTGTCTTTTTACCTGGATACAGGTATAACATTTTTGAATCTTGTAGATTTAAACATATTATTAGCATGGACATGTACGTGTGAAAAATAATTATTAATATTTTTCATAAAATTAATAGTTACATTAGAATTTTCTTTAAGAACTTTAGGAATACAAAATTGTGTACACATATTATGTCTTCAGTTAATCTGATATGTATGATCATACACACATCAAAATAGGACAAAATTTAGATGCCTAAAAATACCATGAAGAATATATAAATTGAAAATAATTAATTTAAAAGATATAAATTGAAAATATCATTAAAAAGATTTTAAAAAAAGGAAAAAAATAAAAATAATATTCATTAAGAAAATGAGAGATAAACAAAATTAAAAAACTCATTAAAAAAGAAAAAAAAAGTGAAAGAGAAAATAAAATAAAAAATATTTAAAAGTCAAAAATTTTAAATCATATAAATATTTTTCATTAACAGTTTCTTTTCAAATTAAAACACATAAAGCATTAAGTAATTGGAAAAAATAAAATAAAAGAAGAATAACCGTTAGTATTGAAAAGGTAGTGGGGAAAAAGACAAAATAAAAAGCAGGATGAAGTATTATAATAATGGTCTCCGGACTGTTTGTAATTTAAAAAATTAGTCGTTATGACTGTTTTGAAAGAAGAGCCGCGGCCGTTTTTAATTTAAAAAAAAAGCAGGTTTCGTTGTTTTATAAATTAGAGAACGGTTCGCTCTGTGTAATGAAGCGGGTTGGGAATGTTTTTTTTTTGTGTTTGATTTCTGTTCAGTCTGCAAATGTTTGGTGTATGTTTTTTTTTTCGATATTTTGTTTTTTTAGATCATCTTTTTTGATTGGGAATGTTTCCCCCTTCTTCCCCTTCCTTCTTCTTCTATTTTATGCTTGTTTGTTTTTTTTCCTTTATTTCGTATTGGTTGTGGTGGTTTTGGTAGGGTATGTGGGAGAATTGACAGGGGAGGCGGGAGAAGGGAGAACAGACGGGAACAGTTGGATGCACACATTACTCCAGGTAATAAACTTTAAATATTTATGTTATTTGAGTTTTTAAATAAAATTCTTTAGCTTTTTTTTAGTATTTCTTCTGCTTCATAATATTTTACATATCAAATGTTCAGAGATCAGGTTGCCAAGGTTAAGAGTTCGATTCCGTCAGATAGCATATTACTCTCATTTCTAGTTTAACGAGTGTCAAGTGTATTGTATTGTATGGTATGTTAAGGCCGTCGACATAACTGATACAGGAACAAAGATTTCAGCAAGATTTTGAAAACCAAGTGAAGAACTATTTTAAATTTACACAATATAATATAACTAGGGTTTCTCTCCAATTTGTCTTTTTAAAAACTTGATGTCTTCTGCTGTAAGCCCAGCTTATTTGTGTGCTTACTTACAATCTGGAAATATGAAACACCTGCTTTAAATACAGACCATACACATCCTATTATAGTTAAAGGTATCGATCCATATTTTAGGTCTTTGAATTCTTTGGGACCCAGGCGATGTATCAGCGTCCAAGCTGCCCACCCAATCCAGGTTGCCAAAAATACCAAAAGAAGAGCTGGGAATATAAATTTTAAGTACAAATCCTCACGGTATTTTCTCTGTATATATTGCATATTGCCTTATGATAGTATTTTTTGTTCGATTCCGTCAGATTGCATGTTTCAGTTATTGTGTACATTGCCGGTAGAAATGCATCTCTCTCTATATATATTAGTCATCCTCTGTATTTATTTTTTATTCTAGATGTCTGTGTTGATTTCTTTGTTATTTTATTTTATTTTTTCATTCTATACATATTTCTTTAAATTTTGCTAGGGTTGTGAAACTGGAGAACACACAGGGGACTTTGGAGAATAGCAGTAGGGACAGATGGATACATTACTTGTTTTTTAAGGTAACAAACTTAACATTGTTGGAAGTATTTGCATTATTTAAGGTTTTTCATAGTGTTTTGTCTATGTAAACAAAGCAAATGGCAAACCGAGTAGATTGATGGGCTATCAATTAACAATACACCAACGAAATATCTGAAAATAACAGTTGACTGATCATATCCCAGGACCCATATAGAATGTGAGGAAGAAGCTTTAAAATTTTAAATACAACGTGCCAAACATTACAGAAATCTAAACAGAATATAATGTGTTTTAAGAAACAGATTCTGAGTTGGAATAATCGCCCGTGCCCTAAAGCAAAAGGAAGCATCCACAAAATTAACTAGTTAGTTGAAAGCGGGTGAGGTATTTGTGTCTGACAATGCTGCGGCAACGCAAAGGTAACATGCCCTGAAGCAGTGGCGGTCAATCCTAGGAAGTTTATATTTGCTTAGTCTCCACTAGAGCTCACAATACACTAACCAGCATTTCAAAAAACTATGATGTTTTGACAAGTTAAATTTTCTATGGTAAAAGAAAACTTGAATCGAACCTTCAGTACCAGAAAAGAGCATTTTTTTCCACCACAGTCCCCATACTTCAACAGGTTAAGTAATAAATGTTATAAAAACTTAAATTCTCTATGGTAAAAAGAATGTTTGAACCTTCAACGCCAGAAAATTAAAACAGAACTCTTCCCTTGATACTAAATGCAAAGCTAATGACTCAGAAACAGTAGGGTTGAACGAAGCTTTCAATCTTGTGATCTAATTTTAGAAATATCGGATGACAATAACAATACGTGGATATATAAGATTAGAGTAGAAAACATTTCACTACAGTTATAAAAAATGATCAAAATAGCAAAAATTGAAAATATAAGACCACATGATTAAAACTTTACTGCTGTGACAAACGATATAAGATCGAAATAGCAAAATGTGAATACACATCATCACATAAATTAATTTTTACTAGAGGGACAAAAGAAAAAGATCACAACAGCAATATGTCAATATATAAGATCACAGTACCAAACTCCACTACCGTGATGAAAAATAATAGATCAAAACAGGAAAACTTGGCACATCCTTTCAGATCAAACATTTATAAAGCCTAGTTAAAAAAAAAGATTTTCAAGACATAGAGAAGTGATACATGAGAGATCAACAATAACTAAACATTAACATGGAACGGCACAAGGACCAAAAAACGTGCCATATACTAGACGATACAGGCATAATTTGCCATGTACCAGACGATTCAGGCATTTGCCAATGTCAAATATGTTCTGCTATAGGTCTTAATCAGGGGGGGAAATTTTTTCTCTGCAATTGACGGAGCTTCAAATATTTGGATTGTATACTTATGGGCAGTTGCTTCAATCTCCTTGGAAAAAGGGTGAGCATTTATTTCACATATTTTACTTAGCTATCTAATGCAAGTGGAAAACTGAACTAGAATTAGTAGAGGTCAAGGTCTTTAGAGGAGGTTGACAGCTACATGCAATGGTTTGTCTATGCAATGCCTTGTGGTTTGTTTAACGTTTTGATTGGAACGCTTTCAACCATGAACTAGAAAACATCTAAGTATTTCCCTCTAATATTTTAGTATGTATTTATGTTCGCTGAATTAGGTAGCTATCTTATGTAGACATCTTGGATATGGTTTAGGGTTGTGTCAAATTTTGTTAAATCAAATTATTTTATAGACACATTTTTTTTTTTTATTAATTGCTTAATTTTTAATGCATTAGCTAGTTTTCTAGTACTAATATATACAGATTATTTTTAAGTGTGTATAAATTTAAGTATATTTTTTAGTTTTTATGTATCAAGATGAAAAATTTTGGATTACATCTTATATTTTTGAATTTGAGTTTTTTTTCAAGTAGTTCTTCATGTAGCGGTTTAGACATAGTGAGGCGCTTTCTTTAAGCAATTCGAATGGAGGATAGAATATCTAAATAATTTTGTTCAAGGTTGACCTTGTAATATTAAAGAAAAACATATTAATAAAAATTATATTTTTGTTGGAGGGGCTAAATGCCCCATAGGCCCGAAGGAATGGCCACTGGCCATGGTCATTCGTTAAGGACCTGTGTTTACTTTTTTTTTTTTTAAAGTGTTCATAATTTTAAGTTTTTATTGAAAATTTATTTTAATATGATAAAGTAAGTTAATAATATACAATTTTAATAAAAGATGAAGTTTTTATAATCATCATTTGCAGTAAGTATTTACAAAACAAAAAACTCTCACTTTATAAGTTCTCACGGACAAGCGCAAAAGATCAAAAAATTGACACCATAATAATTAAACAACTATTGATATAATTACATGATAAAAAAACTCATATTTTACACACAATTGCATACACTAAGGTGAACACAAGCATTTTTTACATAATTACACCCACTTAAGTAAAAGACAAATATTTTCCACAATTGCAGACACTCAAGCATAATTGCAGACACTTTAGTAAAACACAAGCATTTAGACACATTCATAAATATTCTTAAATAAATAAATAAAAAATATATAACATACATAATAAAAGAGCCAAAAAAAAAAAAAAAAACTCACAAAATGTAATAACTAGATACAATTAAATAAAAAAATATTTATTTACAAATTCAAAATTATGTTAACGAAAAATTTGATAATATTATTTATTTATAATGATTCATAATGTGTATGTGAAAAGTGTTTTGAGTTAACTAAAAAGGGTAGGTCAAAGTAATAGGATAGGTAGCTATAGGTTTGGTAGAATTAGTAGGTCCTTAGTAAGAGGATAGGTAGGTGTAGGTCAGGGGAGGCCATATAAGCTTCCACCTTCACGTGGTTGGCCTTGTTAGTAGAGAATTAATTATTCTCGAAGCTAAGAGAAGCTTGGTATTTAGTTAAACTCTTTTATTTTCTATAAACTTTTAAATATACATTACGTTATCTTTAAGTGCATAATACATCAATACGAACTGACAAGTGTGTTTATATTTCTTGTAATGAGTTATAGCTTTAAACTATAGAGAATTATAATGAGAAGATATTTTATTATTGGTTATAATTTAAACAACAATGGATATCAACACATAAGTATTGGACCCTACTTATATTTAAATATCATTAATTTAATTTTGTGAACATTAATGAAATTCATAAATTTAATTTAATTTTTAAATTTTTGAAGAAACTTTTGCAAGTGATTAAATTTTTTCATAAAATGCACAATCATTTTTTATTTCCTTAAAATTTTACACTATGGTAAAACATTCTTATCATAACTACTAAACTCAAAATTTGAAAACAAACATCAGAACACTTTTATAAAATTTCAATGATAAATGTATTTATTCTAAATCACAACCTACAATCTGATTTTTATATAAGATCCATTGATTTACCTTAAAACAATATGTACAGTATTCATAAATTCATATTAGAAGCACTCATCATGTTCTATTATAATTGAAATATTGAGAATTCATATTACAAGCACTCATCATGTTTCATTATCGTCGGAAGCTTGAGAACTCATATTATAATTTGGTATATATATATAAACAAATTATGAAAATAATAAATCATGTATTGTACAATAAAATCACTGTGAGCTATATATGTCATATTTTGATCATAGTTGAGCATTATTTTCCACTGCATTATTCTAACATCTCTCATCCATCTTCCGATATTCAAGATACACATAAACCTTATTTTTTGTTTATCTCTCTAGTTTTCGAAATGATTCACTATTTTACATTTATTATAGGCTTAACTAAATGTTTATCGATATTATATTGTATACACACACACACACACACATGCACACAAAGGTCTAACATCATTATAAATTACATTCAATTTGATGGAAATGAATCTAAGTTATTAATTTCATTAAAGTTACTCATATATTTATGCTTACTTCATCCTTCCAAATATTTAATGATTCTTTCAAGACGAGTGTAACCCCATCACGTTAGTGATTTTATTAGAGTTTTCATTCCATGAAATCCACTTATTAATATTTGTAACGAATCCGTTAACACATCAATTCGTTCTTCAAATTTACGCTCTCAACTAATCATTTAGACATTGTTTATGAGTAATGAGCCCAATGTGCCAAGTCTCCAACAAAACTACAACCAAAAACCTATTCAATCTCAAAACCAACCTTAGTTTGCAAATTTGAACCCATGACATCTCCCTCATTTTCTATCATTTTCTATATTATGAATTTAAATAAACAAATTATGAAAATAATAAATCATGTATTGTAAAATAAAATACAATGTAGGTTTACTTTCAAAACATGGCTAAAGCCCTTTGACATAATAAGCTAATAAGCATTATCTATAATACTATTAGTAACCTATTAGAAAAACACAATCGCCAAAACAAATTTCACTTGATTTTTGGATTTCCAATTAGAAAAACACAATCGCCAAAACAAATTTCACTTGCTTGTATTTTCTCAAAAATAAAAATTGACATTTTGGGCATTGCTAAGTTTGAAACTTGATGACTTGTTCAGCATTATTTGATCATTGTGAGCTATATATGTCATATTTTGATCGTAGTTGAGCATTATTTTCCACTGCATTATTCTAACATCTCTTATCCATTCTTCCAATATTCAAGATACACATATAAACCTTATTTTTTGTTTATCTCTCTAGTTTATGGATATTATATTATATACACACACACACACACACATGCACACAAAGGTCTAACGACATTATAAATTACATTTAATTTGATGGAAATGTATCTAAGTTATTAATTTCATTAAAGTTACTCATATATTTATGCTTACTTCATCCTTCCAAATATTTAATGATTCTTTCAAGACGAGTGTAACCCCATCACGTTAGTGATTTTATTAGAGTTTTCATTCTCGATCCCTTTAATTATATCCAAATTAGTGCAGACCATGAAATCCACTTATTAATATTTGTAACGAATCCTTTAACACATCAATTCGTTCTTCAAATTTACGCTCTCAACTAATCATTTAGACATTGTTTATGAGTAATGAGCCCAATGTGCCAAGTCTCCAACAAAATTACAACCAAAAACCTATTCAATCTCAAAACCAACCTTAGTTTGCAAATTTGAACCCATGACATCTCCCTCATTTTCTATCATTTTGGTTGTAATGGCCCGACTTAGGGAAGTCAAGTGCATAGGGAGAATGTGTCATTTTACTTGCATATGGGTATACCATTTTTCAATATTGTATATGTAAATGTATTATTACTGGCACTCACCCATATGTGTGTAAAATAATACATAATGTTTTTGTAAAATTCATAGCTACATTAGAATTTCGTATAGGAGCTTTAGGGGAACAAAATTCTATATACATATAATGCCCTCATTTAATTTGATATGCATAATCACACACACATAAAATTAGGTCAAAATTTAGACACCTAAAAGTACCAAATGCATTTATTTATCATCAAATTACATGTTTATATGACATTTATTTATTGGTTCAAATCAATCGTTATTGGCTCATTTATTGACATTCATCATGGTACCATGTATCTTATCCTTATACCCCCACATCTATCATTTTATTCCCATGTAAGTTTTGTAAAATTAAATCCTCCTTATATAGAGCGTAATATTACACTCTAGACTTGTCTGAAGCATGTAAGTATGCTAGACAAATGTCTGGAGTGTTACTAGATTGTCTTGGTAGGCAGAATTTTGGCCCTTTTGCCCTCATGTCGTGTGACCTGTATCCCACATTTTCTCCTTTTTGACCATTGGATATTAGTTTGTGCACCAATAAGTTCCTAATTTTAATTTATGTCATTTATAAATACACAAGCACCGTAGTGCATTTAAGCATATATTGGTTGTATAAAATTTATTTAAAAAAATATTTAGCACTTAGAAAAGATTCATTTTATTTATAGGCATCTATTGAGCATTGAAAATCATTAGTGAAATAGATCAATCATTATCTATTCATTGAAACATCAGCATTCGTGTTAGCGATGCATTGCATTGCTCTCATTTGGCTGGTTGATGAATTACTACGATTATTAGAGTATTATTTTTGACAATTTAAAAATGTCTAGGGGCCTTATAAGAGTCATGATAAGTGTAACAAATGCTCCAAAACATATAATTTTCCTTATGGTTTTCAGATCTAGTTGCCTAATTAAGGAAAGAAGAAGTCTAGTTTCCTAGGAATATGAGAGAAGACATAGAGAACTAAGCATTGATTTTTGGAGCCCCAATTAGAAAAACACAATCACCAAAACAAATTTAACTTGCATGTATTTTCCCAAGAACAAAATTAGACATTATGGGCATTGCTACGTTTGAAACTGGATGATTTGTACATCATTATTTCATCATTGTTAGTTATATATGTCATATTTTGATCATAGTTGAGCATGGTTTTCTACTGTATTATTCTAACGTCTCTTATACATTATTTTGATATTCAAGATACATATTTAAACCTTGATTGTCTCTTTATTTCTCTAGTATTAGAATTGATTCACTATTTTACATTTATTTTAGGCTTAACTAAATGTGTATGGAGATTATATTGTATACACACACACACATGCACACAAAGGTCCAACATCATTATAGCTTAACATTCAATATGATGAAAATGCAGAAGTTATTAGTTTCACTAAAGCTACTCATATATTTATGCTTACTTCATCCTTCTAAATATTTAATGATTCTTTCTAGATGAGTGTAACCCAATGCATTAGTGATTTTCTTAGATTTTTCATTCTCGATCTCTTTATTTCTATCTAAATTAGTGTAGACCAAAAAAATCCACCTATTAATATTGGTAACTAATACTTCATCCCATCAATTCATTCTTCAAATTTACACTCTCAACTATCATTTAGACATCGTTTATGAGCAATCAACCCAATGTGCCAAATCTCGAACAAAATTACAACCAAAGACCTATTCAATCTTGAAACCAACCTTAGTTTCCAAACCTCAACACATGATATCTCCTTTTTTTCTATCATTTTGGTTGTCTTGCCCTGACCTAGGGAAGTCAAGTGCACAGGCAGAATGTGTCTTTTTACCTGGATACGGGTATAACATTTTTGAATCTTGTAGATTTAAACATATTATTAGCATGGACATGTACGTGTATAAAATAATTATTAATATTTTTTGTAAAATTCATAGTTACATTAGAATTTTCTTTACGAACTTTAGGAATACAAAATTGTGTACACATATTATGTCTTCAGTTAATCTGATATGTATGATCATACACGCATCAAAATAGGACAAAATTTAGATGCCTAAAAATACCATGAAGAATATATAAATTGAAAATAATTAATTTAAAAGATATAAATTGAAAATATCATTAAAAAGATTTTAAAAAAAGGAAAAAAATAAAAATAATTTTCATTAAGAAAATGAGAGATAAACAAAATAAAAAAACTCATTAAAAAGGAAAAGAAAAAGTGAGAGAAAATAAAATAAAAAATATTTAAAAGTGAAAATTTTTAAATCATATAAATATTTTTCATTAACTATTTCTTTTCAAATTAAAACACAAAGCATTAAGTAATTGGAAAAAAATAAATAAAAGAAGAATAACCGTTAGTATTGAAAAGGTAGTGGGGAAAAAGACAAAATAAAAAGCAGGATGAAGTTTTATAATAATGGTCTCTGGACTGTTTGTAATTTAAAAAATTAGTCGTTATGACTGTTTTGAAAGAAGAGCCGCGGCCGTTTTTAATTTAAAAAAAAAGCAGGGTTCGTTGTTTTATAAATTAGAGAACGGTTCACTCTGTGTAATGAAGCGGGTTGGGAATGTTTTTTTTGTGTTTGATTTCTGTTCAGTCTGCAAATGTTTGGTGTATGTTTTTTTTTTCGATATGTTGTTTTTTAGATCATCTTTTTTGATTCGGAATGTTTCCCCCTTCTTCCCCTTCCTTCTTCTTCTGGTGTTTTTGTTTTTTTGATTTTGTATGTTGTTTAAGCATGGCCATGCTGGTTTTTCTTCTATTTTATGATTGCTTGTTTTTTTTCCTTTGTTTCGTATTGGTTGTGGTGGTTTTGGTAGGGTATGTGGGAGAATTGACAGGGGAGGCGGGAGAAGGGAGAACAGACGGGAACAGTTGGATGCACACATTACTCCAGGTAATAAACTTTAAATATTTATGTTATTTGAGTTTTTAAATAAAATCCTTTTGCTTTTTTTTTAGTATTTCTTCTGCTTCATAATATTTTACATATCAAATGTTCAGAGATCAGGTTGCCAAGGTTAAGAGTTCGATTCCGTCGGATAGCATATTACTCTCATTTCTAGTTTAACGAGTGTCAAGTGTATTGTATTGTATGGTATGTTAAGGCCGTCGACATAACTGATACAGGAACAAAGATTTCAGCAAGATTTTGAAAACCAAGTGAAGAACTATTTTAAATTTACACAATATAATATAACTAGGGTTTCTCTCCAATTTGTCTTTTTAAAAACTTGATGTCTTCTGCTGTAAGCCCAGCTTATTTGTGTGCTTACTTACAGTCTGGAAATATGAAACACCTGCTTTAAATACAGACCATACACATCCTATTATAGTTAAAGGTATCGATCCATATTTTATGTCTTTGAATTCTTTGGGACCCAGGCGATGTATCAGCGTCCAAGTTGCCCACCCAATCCAGGTTGCCAGAAATACCAAAAGAAGAGCTGGGAATATAAATTTTAAGTACAAATCCTCACGGTATTTTCTCTGTATATATTGCATATTGCCTTATGATAGTATTTTGGGTTCGATTCCGTCAGATTGCATGTTTCAGTTATTGTGTACATTGCCGGTAGAAATGCATCTCTCTCTCTATATATTAGTCGTCCTCTGTATTTATTTTTTATTCTAGATGTCTGTGTTGATTTCTTTGTTATTTTATTTTATTTTTTCATTCTATACATATTTCTTTAAATTTTGCTAGGGTTGTGAGACTGGAGAACACACAGGTGACTTTGGAGAATAGCAGTAGGAACAGATGGATACATTACTTGTTTTTTAAGGTAACAAACTTAACATTGTTGGAAGTATTTGCATTATTTAAGGTTTTTCATAGTGTTTTGTCTAAGTAAACAAAGCAAATGGCAAACCGAGTAGATTGATGGGCTATCAATTAACAATACACCAACGAAATATCTAAAAATAACAGTTGCTTGATCATATCCCAGGACCCATATAGAATGTGAGGAAGAAGCTTTAAAATTTTAAATACAATGTGCCAAACATTAAAGAAATCTAAACAGAATATAATGTCTTTTAAGAAAGAGATTCTGCGTTGGAATAATTGCCCGTGCCCTAAAGCAAAAGGAAGCATCCACAAAATTAACTAGTTAGTTGAAAGCGGGCGAGGTATTTGTGTCTGACAATGCTGCGGCAACGGCAAAGGTAACATGCCCTGAAGCAGTGGCGGTCAATTCTAGGAAGTTTATATTTGCTTAGTCTCCACTAGAGCTCACAATACACTAACCAGCGTTTCAAAAAACTATGATGTTTTGACAAGTTAAATTCTCTATGGTAAAAGAAAACTTTACCGAAGCTTCAGTACCAGAAAAGAGCATTTTTTTCCACCACAGTCCCCATACTTCAACAGGTTAAGTAATAAATGTTATAAAAACTTAAATTCTCTATGGTAAAAAGAATGTTTGAACCTTCAACGCCAGAAAATTAAAACAAAACTCTTCCCTTGATACTAAATGCAAAGCTAATGACTCAGAAACAGTAGGGTTGAATGAACCTTTCAATCTTCTGATCTAATTTTAGAAATATCGGATGACAATAACAATACGTGGATATATAAGATTAGAGTAGAAAACTTTTCACTACAGTTATAAAAAATGATCAAAATAGCAAAAATTGAAAATATAAGACCACATGATTAAAACTTTACTGCTGTGACAAACGATATAAGATCGAAATAGCAAAATGTGAATACACATCATCACATAAATAAATTTTTACTAGAGGGACAAAAGAAAAAGATCACAACAGCAATATGTCAATATATAAGATCACAGTACCAAACTCCACTACCGTGATGAAAAATAATAGATCAAAACAGCAAAACTTGGCACAACCTTTTAGATCAAACATTTATAAAGCCTAGTTAAAAAAAAAAGATTTTCAAGACATAGAGAAGTGATACATGAGAGATCAACAATAACTAAACATTAACATGGAACGACACAAGGACCAAAAAATTTGCCATATACTAGACGATACAGGCATAATTTGCCATGTACCAGACGATTCAGGCATTTGCCAATGTCAAATATGTTCTGCTATAGGTCTTAATCAGGGGGGGAAATTTTTTTACTGCAATTGACGGAGGTTCAAATATTTGGATTGTATACTTATGGGCAGTTGCTTCAATCTCCTTGGAAAAAGGGTGAGCATTTATTTCACATATTTTACTTAGCTATCTAATGCAAGTGGAAAACTGAACTAGAATTAGTAGAGGTCAAGGTCTTTAGAGGAGGTTGACAGCTACATGCAATGGTTTGTCTATGCAATGCCTTGTGGTTTGTTTAACGTTCTGATTTGAACGCTTTCAACCATGAACTAGAAAACATCTAAGTATTTCCGTCTGATATTTTAGTATGTATTTATGTTCGCTGAATTAGGTAGCTATCTTATGTAGACATCTTGGATATGGTTTAGGGTTGTGTCAAATTTTGTTAATTCAAATTATTTTATAGACACATTTTTTTTTAATATTAATTGCTTAATTTTTAATGCATTAGCTAGTTTTCTAGTATTAATATATACAGATTATTTTTAAGTGTGCATAAATTTAAGTATATTTTTTAGTTTTTAAGTATCAAGATGAAAAAATTTGGATTACATCTTATATTTTTGAATTTGAGTTTTTTTTCAGGTAGTTCTTCATGTAGCGGTTTAGACATAGTGAGGCTCTTTCTTTAAGCAATTCGAATGGAGGATAGAATATCTAAATAATTTTGTTCAAGGTTGACCTTGTAATATTAAAGAAAAACATATTAATAAAAATTATCTTTTTGTTGGAGGGGCTAAATGCCCCATAGGCCCGAAGGAATGGCCACTGGCCATGGTCATTCGTTTAGGACCTGTGTTTACTTTTTTTTTTTTTTTTTTAAAGTGTTCATAATTTTAAGTTTTTATTGAAAATTTATTTTAATATGATAAAGTAAGTTAATAATATACAATTTTAATAAAAGATGAAGTTTTTATAATCATCATTTGCAGTAAGTATTTAAAAAACAAAAAACACTCACTTTATAAGTTCTCACGGACAAGCGCAAAAGTTCAAAAAATTGACACCATAATAATTAAACAAATATTGATATAATTACATGATAAACAAACTCGTATTTTACACACAATTGCATACACTTAGGTGAACACAAGCATTTTTTACATAATTACAGCCACTTAAGTTAAAGACAATTATTTTCCACAATTGCAGACACTCAAGCATAATTGCAGACACTTTTGTAAAACACAAGCATTTAGACACATTCATAAATATTCTTAAATAAATAAATAAAAAATATATAACATACATAATAAAAGAGCTAAAAAAAAAAAAAAACTCACAAAATGTAATAACTAGATACAATTAAATAAAAAAATATTTATTTACAAATTCAAAATTATGTTAACGAAAAATTTGATAATATTATTTATTTATAATGATTCATAATGTGTATGTGAAAAGTGTTTTGAGATAACTAAAAAGGGTAGGTCAAAGTAATAGGATAGGTAGCTTTAGGTTTGGTAGAATTAGTAGGTCCTTAGTAAGAGGATAGGTAGGTGTAGGTCAGGGGAGGCCATATAAGCTTCCACCTTCACGTGGTTGGCCTTGTTAGTAGAGAATTAATTATTCTCGAAGCTAAGAGAAGCTTGGTATTTAGTTAAACTCTTTTATTTTCTATAAACTTTTAAATATACATTACGTTATCTTTAAGTGCATAATACATCAATACGAACTGACAAGTGTGTTTATATTTCTTGTAGTGAGTTATAGCTTTAAACTATAGAGAATTATAATGAGAAGAAATTTTATTATTGGTTATAATTTAAACAACAATGGATATCAACACATAAGTATTAGTCCCTACTTATATTTAAATATCATTAATTTAATTTTGTGAACATTAATGAAATTCATAAATTCAATTTAATTTTTAAATTTTTGAAGAAACTTTTGCAAGTGATTAAAATTTTTCATAAAATGCACAATCATTTTTTATTTCCTTAAAATTTTACACTATGGTAAAACATTCTTATCATAACTACTAAACTCAAAATTTGAAAACAAACATCAAAACACTTTTATAAAATTTCAATGATAAATGTATTTATTCTAAATCACAACCTACAATCTGATTTTTATATAAGATCCATTAATTTACCTTAAAACAATATGTACAGTATTCATAAATTCATATTAGAAGCACTCATCATGTTCTATTATAATTGAAATATTGAGAATTCATATTACAAGCACTCATCATGTTTCATTATCATTGGAAGCTTGAGAACTCATATTATAATTTGGAATATATATATATATATATATATATATATATATATATATATATATATATATATATATATATATATATATATATATATATATTATGAATTTATATAAACAAATTATGAAAATAATAAATCATGTATTGTACAATAAAATACAATGTAGGTTTACTTTCAAAACATGGCTAAAGCCCTTTGACATAATAAGCTAATAAGCATTATCTATAATACTATTAGTAACCTGTAATGCTAATAAATGAATTAAAACTTAAATAAACATTTAATAAATGTGTAAATATAATAAATACAATAAAAAATGCCTAATTCATATTTATAAAATAAAAGGGATACCTTTATTAAATTTTTGTCACAGAGTTATCTTTAGAATCGCACTTGAAAATGAACATTCAATAATGCCAAATCTCCAAAAAAATTACAACCAAACACCTATTTAATCTCAAAACCAACCTTAGTTTGCGAACCTAAACCCATGATATCTCCCTCTTTTTCTATCATTTTGGTCGTAATGGCCGGAGCTAGGGAAGTCAAGTGCATAGGGAGAATATGTCATTTTACTTGCATACAACTATACCATTTTTCAATCTTGTATACATAAAAATATTATTATTGGCACTCATCTATATGTGTGTAAAATAATACATAATGTTTTGTAATACTCATAGCTACATGAGAATCTTCTATAGGAGCTTTAGGGCCACAAAAATCTATATACATATCATATCCCCATTTAATTTTATATGTATGATCAATCACACATAGAATTAGGTCAAAATTTAGACACCTTAAAATACCACATGCATTTATCTATCATCAATTTAAATATTTATATGACATTTAGGTACTTGTTGATTATTGGTTCAAATCAATCATTATTGGCTCATTTATTGACATTCATCATGGTAGCCTGCATCTTATCCTTACACCCCCATATCTATCATTTTCTTCCCCTATAATTCTTATAAAATCATATACTCCTTATATGGAGCATATTATTACACTCCAAACTTGTCTGAAGTATGCAAGTATGCTAGATAAATGTCTGGAGTGTGACCAGATAGTCTTGGTAGGGAGTATTTTCGACCCTTTCCCCCTCATGTCATGTCTATACACACACACACACATGCACATAAAGGTCTAACATCATTATAAATTACATTCAATTTGATGGAAATGTGTCTAAGTTATTAATTTCATTAAAGTTACTCATATATTTATGCTTACTTCATCCTTCCAAATATTTAATGATTCTTTCAAGACGAGTGTAACCCCATCACGCTAGTGATTTTATTAGAGTTTTCATTCTTGATACCTTTAATGATATCCAAATTAGTGCAGACCATGAAATCCACTTATTAATATTTGTAACGAATCCGTTAACACATCAATTCGTTCTTGAAATTTACGCTCTCAAATAATCATTTAGACATTGTTTATGAGTAATGAGCCCAATGTGCCAAGTCTCCAACAAAACTACAACCAAAAACCTATTCAATCTCAAAACCAACCTTAGTTTGCAAATTTGAACCCATGACATCTCCCTCATTTTCTATCATTTTGGTTGTAATGGCCCAACTTAGGGAAGTCAAGTGCATAGGGAGAATGTGTGATTTTACTTGCATATGGGTATACCATTTTTCAATATTGTATATGTAAATGTATTATTACTGGCACTCACCCATATGTGTGTAAAATAATACATAATGTTTTTGTAAAATTCATAGCTACATTAGAATTTCGTATAGGAGCTTTAGGGGAACAAAATTCTATATACATATAATGCCCTCATTTAATTCGATATGAATAATCACACACACATTAAATTAGGTCAAAATTTAGACACCTAAAAGTACCAAATGCATTTATTTATCATCAAATTACATGTTTATATGACATTTATTTATTGGTTCAAATCAATCGTTATTGGCTCATTTATTGACATTCATCATGGTACCATGTATCTTATCCTTATACCCCCACATCTATCATTTTATTCCCATGTAAGTTTTGTAAAATTAAATCCTCCTTATATAGAGCGTAATATTACACTCTAGACTTGTCTGAAGCATGTAAGTATGCTAGACAAATGTCTGGAGTGTTACTAGATTGTCTTGGTAGGGAGCATTTTGGCCCTTTTGCCCTCATGTCGTGTGACCTGTATCCCACATTTTCTCCTTTTTGACCATTGGATATTAGTTTGTGCACCAATAAGTTCCTAATTTTAATTTACGTCATTTATAAATACACAAGCACCGTAGTGCATTTAAGCATATATTGGTTGTATAAAATTTATTTAAAAAAATATTTAGCACTTAGAAAAGATTCATTTTATTTATAGGCATCTATTGAACATTGAAAATCATTAGTGAAATAGATCAATCATTATCTATTCATTGAAATATCAACATTCGTGTTAGCGATGCATTGCATTGCTCTCATTTTGCTGGTTGATGAATTACTACGAATATTAGAATATTATTTTTGACAATTTAAAAATGTCTAGGGGCCTTATAAGAGTCATGATAAGTGTAACAAATGCTCCAAAACATATAATTTTCCTTATGGTTTTCAGATCTAGTTGCCTAATTAAGGAAAGAAGAAGTCTAGTTTCCTAGGAATATGAGAGAAGACATAGAGAACTAAGCATTGATTTTTGGAGCCCCAATTAGACAAACACAATCACCAAAACAAATTTAACTTGCATGTATTTTCCCAAGAACAAAATTAGACATTATGGGAATTGCTACATTTGAAACTTGATGATTTGTACATCATTATTTCGTCACTGTGAGTTATATATGTCATATTTTGATCGTAGTTGAGCATTGTTTTCTACTGTATTATTCTAACGTCTCTTATACATTCTTTTGATATTAAAGATACATATCTAAACCTTGATTGTCTTTTTGTTTCTCTAGTATTAGAATTGATTCACTATTTTACATTTATTTTAGGCTTAACTAAATGTGTATGGAGATTATATTGTATACACACACACACATGCACACAAAGGTCCAACATCATTATAGCTTAACATTCAATATGATGGAAATGCAGAAGTTATTAATTTCACTAAAGCTACTCATATATTTATGCTTACTTCATCCTTCTAAATATTTAATGATTCTTTCAAGATGAGTGTAACCCAATGCATTAGAGATTTTCTTAGATTTTTCATTCTCGATCTCTTTATTTATATCTAAATTAGTGTAGACCAAAAAAATCCACCTATTAATATTGGTAACTAATACTTCATTCCATCAATTCATTCTTCAAATTTACACTCTCAACTATCATTTAGACATCGTTTACGAGCAATGAACCCAATGTGCCAAATCTCGAACAAAATTACAACCAAAGACCTATTCAATCTTGAAACCAACCTTAGTTTCCAAACCTCAACACATGATATCTCCTTTTTTTCTATCATTTTGGTTGTTTTGCCCTGACCTAGGGAAGTCAAGTGCACAGGCAGAATGTGTCTTTTTACCTGGATACAGGTATAACATTTTTGAATCTTGTAGATTTAAACATATTATTTGATCATTGTGAGCTATATATGTCATATTTTGATCGTAGTTGAGCATTATTTTCCACTGCATTATTCTAACATCTCTCACCCATTCTTTCGATATTCAAGATACACATATAAACCTTATTTTTTGTTTATCTCTCTAGTTTTAGAAATGATTCACTATTTTACATTTATTATAGACTTAACTAAATGTTTATGGATATTATATTTTACACACACACACACACACACACACACATGCACACAAAGGTCTAACATCATTATAAATTACATTCAATTTGATGGAAATGTATCTAAGTTATTAATTTCATTAAAGTTACTCATATATTTATGCTTACTTCATCCTTCCAAATATTTAATGATTCTTTCAAGACGAGTGTAACCCCATCACGTTAGTGATTTTATTAGAGTTTTCATTCTTGATCACTTTAATTATATTCAAATTAGTGCAGACCATGAAATCCACTTATTAATATTTGTAACGAATCCTTTAACACATCAATTCGTTCGTCAAATTTACACTCTCAACTAATCATTTAGACATTTTTTATGAGTAATGAGCCCAATGTGCCAAGTCTCCAACAAAATTACAACCAAAAACCTATTCAATCTCAAAACCAACCTTAGTTTGCAAATTTGAACCCATGACATCTCCCTCATTTTCTATCATTTTGGTTGTAATGGCCCGACTTAGGGAAGTCAAGTGCATAGGGAGAATGTGTCATTTTACTTGCATATGGGTATACCATTTTTCAATATTGATATGTAAATCTATTATTACTGGCACTCACCCATATGTGTGTAAAATAATACATAATGTTTTTGTAAAATTCATAGCTACATTAGAATTTCATATAGGAGCTTTAGGGGAACAAAATTCTATATACATATAATGCCCTCATTTAATTTGATATGCATAATCACACACACATCAAATTAGGTCAAAATTTAGACACCTAAAAGTACCAAATGCATTTATTTATCATCAAATTACATAAGTATTAGTCCCTACTTATATTTAAATATCATTAATTTAATTTTGTGAACATTAATGAAATTCATAAATTTAATTTAATTTTTAAATTTTTTAAGAAACTTTTGCAAGTGATTAAAACTTATCATAAAATGCACAATCATTTTTTATTTCATTAAAATTTTACACTATGGTAAAACATTCTTATCATAACTACTAAACTCAAAATTTGAAAACAAACATCAGAACACTTTTATAAAATTTCAATGATAAATGTATTTATTCTAAATCACAACCTACAATCTGATTTTTATATAAGATCCATTAATTTACCTTAAAACAATATGTACAGTATTCATAAATTCACATTAGAAGCACTCATCATGTTCTATTATAATTGAAATATTGAGAATTCATATTACAAGCACTCATCATGTTTCATTATCGTTGGAAGCTTGAGAACTCATATTATAATTTGGAATTTATATATATATATATATATATATATATATATATATATATATATATATATATATATATATATATATATATGAATTTAAATAAACAAATTATGAAAATAATAAATCATGTATTGTAAAATAAAATACAATGTAGGTTTACTTTCAAAACATGGCTAAAGCCCTTTGACATAATAAGCTAATAAGCATTATCTATAATACTATTAGTAACCTATAATGCTAATAAATGAATTAAAACTTAAATAAACATTTAATAAATGTGTAAATATAATAAATACAATAAAAAATGCCTAATTCCTATTTATAAAATAAAAGGGATACCTTTATTAAATTTTTGTCACAGAGTTATCTTTAGAATCGCACTTGAAAATGAACATTCAATAATGCCAAATCTCCAACAAAATTACAACCAAAGACCTATTTAATCTCAAAACCAACCTTAGTTTGCGAACCTAAACCCATGATATCTCCCTCTTTGTCTATCATTTTGGTCGTAATGGCCGGAGCTAGGGAAGTCAAGTGCATAGGGAGAATATGTCATTTTACTTGCATACAACTATACCATTTTTCAATCTTGTATACATAAAAATATTATTATTGGCACTCATCTATATGTGTGTAAAATAATACATAATGTTTTGTAATACTCATAGCTACATGAGAATCTTCTATAGGAGCTTTAGGGCCACAAAAATCTATATACATATCATATCCCCATTTAATTTTATATGTATGATCAATCACACATAGAATTAGGTCAAAATTTAGACACCTTAAAATACCACATGCATTTATCTATCATCAATTTAAATATTTATATGACATTTCGGTACTTGTTGATTATTGGTTCAAATCAATCATTATTGGCTCATTTATTGACATTCATCATGGTAGCCTGCATCTTATCCTTACACCCCCATATCTATCATTTTCTTCCCCTATAATTTTTATAAAATCATATACTCCTTATATGGAGCGTATTATTACACTCCAAACTTGTCTGAAGCATGCAAGTATGCTAGATAAATGTCTGGAGTGTGACCAGATAGTCTTGGTAGGGAGTATTTTGGACCCTTTCCCCCTCATGTCATGTGACCTGTATCCCACATTTTTATGCTTTTTTACAATTGGATATTAGTTTGTGCACTGATAAGTTCCTAATTTTAGTTCACATCATTTATAAGTTCACAAGCACCGTGGTGCATTTAATCATATATTGTTCATATAAAAGTTATTTGAAAAAAGATTTAGCGCTTAAAAAGGATTCATTTTGTTCATAGGCATCTATTGAGCATTGAAAAGCGTAATAAAAATAGATCAATCATTATCTATTCATTAAAATATCAACATTCATGTTAGTAATGTATTGCATTGCACTCATTTGTCTTGCTGATGAATTACTACAGTTATTAGAGCATTCTTTTTGACAATGTAAAAACCATCTAGGGGCCTTATAAGAATCATGATAAGTGTAACAAAAGATTCAAAACCTATAATTTTCCTTAGTGTTTTCAGATCTAGTTTCCTAATTAAGGACAGAGGAAGTCTAGTTTCCTAGGAATATGTGAGAAGACATAAAAAAATTAGCACTGATTTTTGGATCCTCAATTAGAAAAACACAATCGCCAAAACAAATTTCACTTGCTTGTATTTTCTCAAAAATAAAAATTGACATTTTGGGCATTGCTAAGTTTGAAACTTGATGATTTGTTCAGCATTATTTGATCATTGTGAGCTATATATGTCATATTTTGATCGTAGTTGAGCATTATTTTCCACTGCATTATTCTAACATCTCTCATCCATTCTTTCGATATTCAAGATACACATATAAACCTTATTTTTTGTTTATCTCTCTAGTTTTAGAAATGATTCACTATTTTACATTTATTATAGGCTTAACTAAATGTTTATGGATATTATATTGTATACACACACACACACACACACACACACACATGCACACAAAGGTCTAACAACATTATAAATTACATTTAATTTGATGGAAATGTATCTAAGTTATTAATTTCATTAAAGTTACTCATATATTTATGCTTACTTCATCCTTCCAAATATTTAATGATTCTTTCAAGACGAGTGTAACCCCATCACGTTAGTGATTTTATTAGAGTTTTCATTCTCGATCCCTTTAATTATATCCAAATTAGTGCAGACCATGAAATCCACTTATTAATATTTGTAACGAATGCTTTAACACATCAATTCGTTCTTCAAATTTACGCTCTCAACTAATCATGTAGACATTGTTTATGAGTAATGAGCCCAATGTGCCAAGTCTCCAACAAAATTACAACCAAAAACCTATTCAATCTCAAAACCAACCTTAGTTTGCAAATTTGAACCCATGACATCTCCCTCATTTTCTATCATTTTGGTTGTAATGGCCCGACTTAGGGAAGTCAAGTGCATAGGGAGAATGTGTCATTTTACTTGCATATGGGTATACCATTTTTCAATATTGTATATGTAAATGTATTATTACTGGCACTCACCCATATGTGTGTAAAATAATACATAATGTTTCTGTAAAATTCATAGCTACATTAGAATTTCGTATAGGAGCTTTAGGGGAACAAAATTCTATATACATATAATGCCCTCATTTAATTTGATATGCATAATCACACACACATCAAATTAGGTCAAAATTTAGACACCTAAAAGTACCAAATGCATTTATTTATCATCAAATTACATGCTTATATGACATTTATTTATTTGTTCAAATCAATCATTATTGGCTCATTTATTAACATTCATCATGGTACCATGTATCTTATCCTTATACCCCCACATCTATCATTTTATTCCCTTGTAAGTTTTGTAAAATTATATCCTCCTTATATAGAGCGTAATATTACACTCTAGACTTGTCTAAAGCATGTAAGTATGCTAGACAAATGTCTGGAGTGTTACTAGATTGTCTTGGTAGGGAGCATTTTGGCCCTTTTGCCATCATGTTGTGTGACCTGTATCCCACATTTTCTCCTTTTTGACCATTGGAGATTAGTTTGTGCACCAATAAGTTCCTAATTTTAATTTACTTCATTTATAAATACACAAGTACCGTAGTGCATTTAAGTATATATTGGTTGTATAAAATTTATTATAAAAAATATTTAGCACTTAGAAAAGATTCATTTTATTTATAGGCATCTATTGAGCATTGAAAATCATTAGTGAAATAGATCAATCATTATCTATTCATTGAAATATCAACATTCTTGTTAGCACTGCATTGCATTGCTCTCATTTGGCTGGTTGATGAATTACTACGATTATTAGAGTATTATTTTTGACAATTTAAAAATGTCTAGGGGCCTTATAAGAGTCATGATAAGTGTAACAAATGCTCCAAAACATATAATTTTCCTTATGGTTTTCAGATCTAGTTGCCTAATTAAGGAAAGAAGAAGTCTAGTTTCCTAGGAATATGAGAGAAGACATAGAGAACTAAGCATTGATTTTTGGAGCCCCAATTAGAAAAACACAATCACCAAAACAAATTTAACTTGCATGTATTTTCCCAAGAACAAAATTAGACATTATGGGCATTGCTACGTTTGAAATTGGATGATTTGTACATCATTATTTCATCATTGTTAGTTATATATGTCATATTTTGATCGTAGTTGAGCATTGTTTTCTACTGTATTATTCTAACGTCTCTTATACATTCTTTTGATATTCAAGATACATATTTAAACCTTGATTGTCTCTTTCTTTCTCTAGTATTAGAATTGATTCACTATTTTACATTTATTTTAGGCTTAACTAAATGTGTATGGAGATTATATTGTATACACACACACACATGCACACAAAGGTCCAACATCATTATAGCTTAACATTCAATATGATGAAAATGCAGAAGTTATTAATTTCACTAAAGCTACTCATATATTTATGCTTACTTCATCCTTCTAAATATTTAATGATTCTTTCTAGATGAGTGTAACCCAATGCATTAGTGATTTTCTTAGATTTTTCATTCTCGATCTCTTTATTTCTATCTAAATTAGTGTAGACCAAAAAAATCCACCTATTAATATTGGTAACTAATACTTCATCCCATCAATTCATTCTTCAAATTTACACTCTCAACTATCATTTAGACATCATTTATGAGCAATCAACCCAATGTGCCAAATCTCGAACAAAATTACAACCAAAGACCTATTCAATCTTGAAACCAACCTTAGTTTCCAAACCTCAACACATGATATCTCCTTTTTTCTATCATTTTGGTTGTCTTGCCCTGACCTAGGGAAGTCAAGTGCACAGGCAGAATGTGTCTTTTTACCTGGATACAGGTATAACATTTTTGAATCTTGTAGATTTAAACATATTATTAGCATGGACATGTACGTGTATAAAATAATTATTAATATTTTTCATAAAATTCATAGTTACATTAGAATTTTCTTTACGAACTTTAGGAATACAAAATTGTGTACACATATTATGTCTTCAGTTAATCTGATATGTATGATCATACACACATCAAAATAGGACAAAATTTAGATGCCTAAAAATACCATGAAGAATATATAAATTGAAAATAATTAATTTAAAAGATATAAATTGAAAATATCATTAAAAAGATTTTTAAAAAAGGAAAAAAATAAAAATAATTTTCATTAAGAAAATGAGAGATAAACAAAATAAAAAAACTCATTAAAAAGGAAAAAAAAAAGTGAGAGAAAATAAAATAAAAAATATTTAAATGTGAAAATTTTTAAATCATATAAATATTTTTCATTAACTGTTTCTTTTCAAATTAAAACACAAAGCATTAAGTAATTGGAAAAAAATAAATAAAAGAAGAATAACCGTTAGTATTGAAAAGGTAGTGGGGAAAAAGACAAAATAAAAAGCAGGATGAAGTTTTATAATAATGGTCTCCGGACTGTTTGTAATTTAAAAAATTAGTCGTTATGACTGTTTTGAAAGAAGAGCCGCGGCCGTTTTTAATTTAAAAAAAAAGCAGGGTTCGTTGTTTTATAAATTAGAGAACGGTTCACTCTGTGTAATGAAGCGGGTTGGGAATGTTTTTTTTGTGTTTGATTTCTGTTCAGTCTGCAAATGTTTGGTGTATGCTTTTTTTTTCGATATGTTGTTTTTTAGATCATCTTTTTTGATTCGGAATGTTTCCCCCTTCTTCCCCTTCCTTCTTCTTCTGGTGTTTTTGTTTTTTTGATTTTGTATGTTGTTTAAGCATGGCCATGCTGGTTTTTCTTCTATTTTATGATTGCTTGTTTTTTTTCCTTTGTTTCGTATTGGTTGTGGTGGTTTTGGTAGGGTATGTGGGAGAATTGACAGGGGAGGCGGGAGAAGGGAGAACAGACGGGAACAGTTGGATGCACACATTACTCCAGGTAATAAACTTTAAATATTTATGTTATTTGAGTTTTTAAATAAAATCCTTTTGCTTTTTTTTTAGTATTTCTTCTGCTTCATAATATTTTACATATCAAATGTTCAGAGATCAGGTTGCCAAGGTTAAGAGTTCGATTCCGTCGGATAGCACATTACTCTCATTTCTAGTTTAACGAGTGTCAAGTGTATTGTATTGTATGGTATGTTAAGGCCGTCGACATAACTGATACAGGAACAAAGATTTCAGCAAGATTTTGAAAACCAAGTGAAGAACTATTTTAAATTTACACAATATAATATAACTAGGGTTTCTCTCCAATTTGTCTTTTTAAAAACTTGATGTCTTCTGCCGTAAGCCCAGCTTATTTGTGTGCTTACTTACAGTCTGGAAATATGAAACACCTGCTTTAAATACAGACCATATACATCCTATTATAGTTAAAGGTATCGATCCATATTTTATGTCTTTGAATTCTTTGGGACCCAGGCGATGTATCAGCGTCCAAGCTGCCCACCCAATCCAGGTTGCCAGAAATACCAAAAGAAGAGCTGGGAATATAAATTTTAAGTACAAATCCTCACGGTATTTTCTCTGTATATATTGCATATTGCCTTATGATAGTATTTTGGGTTCGATTCCGTCAGATTGCATGTTTCAGTTATTGTGTACATTGCCGGTAGAAATGCATCTCTCTCTCTCTATATATTAGTCGTCCTCTGTATTTATTTTTTATTCTAGATGTCTGTGTTGATTTCTTTGTTATTTTATTTTATTTTTTCATTCTATACATATTTCATTAACTTTTGCTAGGGTTGTGAGACTGGAGAACACACAGGGGACTTTGGAGAATAGCAGTAGGGACAGATGGATACATTACTTGTTTTTTAAGGTAACAAACTTAACATTGTTGGAAGTATTTGCATTATTTAAGGTTTTTCATAGTGTTTTGTCTATGTAAACAAAGCAAATGGCAAACCGAGTAGATTGATGGGCTCTCAATTAACAATACACCAACGAAATATCTAAAAATAACAGTTGCTTGATCATATCCCAGGACCCATATAGAATGTGAGGAAGAAGCTTTAAAATTTTAAATACAATGTGCCAAACATTACAGAAATCTAAACAGAATATAATGTGTTTTAAGAAACAAATTCTGCGTTGGAATAATCGCCCGTGCCCTAAAGCAAAAGGAAGCATCCACAAAATTAACTAGTTAGTTGAAAGCGGGTGAGGTATTTGTGTCTGACAATGCTGCGGCAACGGCAAAGGTAACATGCCCTGAAGCAGTGGCGGTCAATCCTAGGAAGTTTATATTTTCTTAGTCTCCACTGGAGCTCACAATACACTAACCAGCGTTTCAAAAAACTATGATGTTTTGACAAGTTAAATTCTCTATGGTAAAAGAAAACTTGAACCGAACCTTCAGTACCAGAAAAGAGCATTTTTTTCCACCACAGTCCCCATACTTCAACAGGTTAAGTAATAAATGTTATAAAAACTTAAATTCTCTATGGTAAAAAGAATGTTTGAACCTTCAACGCCAGAAAATTAAAACAGAACTCTTCCCTTGATACTAAATGCAAAGCTAATGACTCCGAAACAGTAGGGTTGAACGAACCTTTCAATCTTCTGATCTAATTTTAGAAATATCGGATGACAATAACAATACGTGGATATATAAGATTAGAGTAGAAAACTATTCACTACAGTTATAAAAAATGATCAAAATAGCAAAAATTGAAAATATAAGACCACATGATTAAAACTTTACTGCTGTGACAAACGATATAAGATCGAAATAGCAAAATGTGAATACATATCATCACATAAATAAATTTTTACTAGAGGGACAAAAGAAAAAGATCACAACAACAATATGTCAATATACAAGATCACAATACCAAACTCCACTACCGTGATGAAAAATAATAGATCAAAACAGCAAAACTTGGCACAGCCTTTCAGATCAAACATTTATAAAGCCTAGTTAAAAAAAAAGATTTTCAAGACATAGAGAAGTGATACATGAGAGATCAACAATAACAAAACATTAACATGGAACGGCACAAGGACCAAAAAACTTGCCATATACTAGACGATACAGGCATAATTTGCCATATACCAGATGATTCAGGCATTTGCCAATGTCAAATATGTTCTGCTATAGGTCTTAATCAGGGGGGGAAATTTTTTCTCTGCAATTGACGGAGGTTCAAATATTTGGATTGTATACTTATGGGCAGTTGCTTCAATCTCCTTGGAAAAAGGGTGAGCATTTATCTCACATATTTTACTTAGCTATCTAATGCAAGTGGAAAACTGAACTAGAATTAGTAGAGGTCAAGGTCTTTAGAGGAGGTTGACAGCTACATGCAATGGTTTGTCTATGCAATGCCTTGTGGTTTGTTTAACGTTCTGATTGGAACGCTTTCAACCATGAACTAGAAAACATCTAAGTATTTCCCTCTGATATTTTAGTATGTATTTATGTTCGCTGAATTAGGTAGCTATCTTATGTAGACATCTTGGATATGGTTTAGGGTTGTGTCAAATTTTGTTAATTCAAATTATTTTATAGACACATTTTTTTTATATTAATTGCTTAATTTTTAATGCATTAGCTAGTTTTCTAGTATTAATATATACAGATTATTTTTAAGTGTGCATAAATTTAAGTGTATTTTTTAGTTTTTATGTATCAAGATGAAAAAATTTGGATTACATCTTATATTTTTGAATTTGAGTTTTTTTTCAGGTAGTTCTTCATGTAGCGGTTTAGACATAGTGAGGCGCTTTCTTTAAGCAATTCGAATCGAGGATAGAATATCTAAATAATTTTGGTCAAGGTTGACCTTGTAATATTAAAGAAAAGCATATTAATAAAAATTATCTTTTTGTTGGAGGGGCTAAATGCCCCTTAGGCCCGAAGGAATGGCCACTAGCCATGGTCACTCATTTAGGACCTTTGTTTACTTTTTTTTTATTTTAAAGTGTTCATAATTTTAAGTTTTTATTGAAAATTTATTTTAATATGATAAAGTAAGTTAATAATATAGAATTTTAATAAAATATGAAGTTTTTATAATCATCATTTGCAGTAAGTATTTACAAAACAAAAAACACTCACCTTATAAGTTCTCATGGACAAGCGCAAAAGATCAAAAAATTGACACCATAATAATTAAACAACTATTGATATAATTACACGATAAACAAACTCGTATTTTACACACAATTGCATACACTTAAGTGAACACAAGCATTTTTTACATAATTACAGCCACTTAAGTAAAAGACAAATATTTTCCACAATTGCAGACACTCAAGCATAATTGCAGACACTTTAGTAAAACACAAGCATTTAGACACATTCATAAATATTCTTAAATAAATAAATAAAAAATATATAACATACATAATAAAAGAGCCAAAAAAAAAAAACAAAAAAAAACTCACAAAATGTAATAACTAGATACAATTAAATAAAAAAATATTTATTTACAAATTCAAAATTATGTTAACGAAAAATTTGATAATATTATTTATTTATAATGATTCATAATGTGTATGTGAAAAGTGTTTTGAGTTAACTAAAAAGGGTAGGTCAAAGTAATAGGATAGGTAGCTATAGGTTTGGTAGAATTAGTAGGTCCTTAGTAAGAGGATAGGTAGGTGTAGGTCAGGGGAGGCCATATAAGCTTCCACCTTCACGTGGTTGGCCTTGTTAGTAGAGAATTAATTATTCTCGAAGCTAAGAGAAGCTTGGTATTTAGTTAAACTCTTTTATTTTCTATAAACTTTTAAATATACATTACGTTATCTTTAAGTGCATAATACATCAATACGAACTGACAAGTGTGTTTATGTTTCTTGTAGTGAGTTATAGCTTTAAACTATAGAGAATTATAATGAGAAGAAATTTTATTATTGGTTATAATTTAAACAACAATGGATATCAACACATAAGTATTAGTCCCTACTTATATTTAAATATCATTAATTTAATTTTGTGAACATTAATGAAATTCATAAATTTAATTTAATTTTTAAATTTTTTAAGAAACTTTTGCAAGTGATTAAAATTTATCATAAAATGCACAATCATTTTTTATTTCATTAAAATTTTACACTATGGTAAAACATTCTTATCATAACTACTAAACTCAAAATTTGAAAACAAACATCAGAACACTTTTATAAAATTTCAATGATAAATGTATTTATTCTAAATCACAACCTACAATCTGATTTTTATATAAGATCCATTAATTTACCTTAAAACAATATGTACAGTATTCATAAATTCACATTAGAAGCACTCATCATGTTCTATTATAATTGAAATATTGAGAATTCATATTACAAGCACTCATCATGTTTCATTATCGTTGGAAGCTTGAGAACTCATATTATAATTTGGAATTTGTATATATATATATATATATATATATATATATATATATATATGAATTTAAATAAACAAATTATGAAAATAATAAATCATGTATTGTAAAATAAAATACAATGTAGGTTTACTTTCAAAACATGGCTAAAGCCCTTTGACATAATAAGCTAATAAGCATTATCTATAATACTATTAGTAACCTATAATGCTAATAAATGAATTAAAACTTAAATAAACATTTAATAAATGTGTAAATATAATAAATACAATAAAAAATGCCTAATTCCTATTTATAAAATAAAAGGGATACCTTTATTAAATTTTTGTCACAGAGTTATCTTTAGAATCGCACTTGAAAATGAACATTCAATAATGCCAAATCTCCAACAAAATTACAACCAAAGACCTATTTAATCTCAAAACCAACCTTAGTTTGCGAACCTAAACCCATGATATCTCCCTCTTTTTCTATCATTTTGGTCGTAATGGCTGGAGCTAGGGAAGTCAAGTGCATAGGGAGAATATGTCATTTTACTTGCATACAACTATACCATTTTTCAATCTTGTATACATAAAAATATTATTATTGGCACTCATCTATATGTGTGTAAAATAATACATAATGTTTTTGTAATACTCATAGCTACATTAGAATCTTCTATAGGAGCTTTAGGGCCACAAAAATCTATATACATATCATATCCCCATTTAATTTTATATGTATGATCAATCACACATAGAATTAGGTCAAAATTTAGACACCTTAAAATACCACATGCATTTATCTATCATCAATTTAAATATTTATATGACATTTCGGTACTTGTTGATTATTGGTTCAAATCAATCATTATTGGCTCATTTATTGACATTCATCATGGTAGCCTGCATCTTATCCTTACACCCCCATATCTATCATTTTCTTCCCCTATAATTTTTATAAAATCATATACTCCTTATATGGAGCGTATTATTACACTCCAAACTTGTCTGAAGCATGCAAGTATGCTAGATAAATGTCTGGAGTGTGACTAGATAGTCTTGGTAGGGAGTATTTTCGACCCTTTCCCCCTCATGTCATGTGACCTGTATCCCACATTTTTATGCTTTTTTACAATTGTATATTAGTTTGTGCACTGATAAGTTCCTAATTTTAGTTCACATCATTTATAAGTTCACAAGCACCGTGGTGCATTTAATCATATATTGTTCATATAAAAGTTATTTGAAAAAAGATTTAGCGCTTAAAAAGGATTCATTTTGTTCATAGGCATCTATTGAGCATTGAAAAGCGTAAGAAAAATAGATCAATCATTATCTATTCATTAAAATATCAACATTCATGTTAGTAATGTATTGCATTGCACTCATTTGTCTTGCTGATGAATTACTACAATTATTAGAGCATTCTTTTTGACAATGTAAAAACCATCTAGGGGCCTTATAAGAATCATGATAAGTGTAACAAAAGATTCAAAACCTATAATTTTCCTTAGTGTTTTCAGATCTAGTTTCCTAATTAAGGACAGAGGAAGTCTAGTTTCCTAGGAATATGTGAGAAGACATAAAAAAATTAGCACTGATTTTTGGATCCTCAATTAGAAAAACACAATTGCCAAAACAAATTTCACTTGCTTGTATTTTCTCAAAAATAAAAATTGACATTTTGGGCATTGCTAAGTTTGAAACTTGATGATTTGTTCAGCATTATTTGATCATTGTGAGCTATATATATCATATTTTGATTGTAGTTGAGCATTATTTTCCACTGCATTATTCTAACATCTCTCATCCATTCTTTCGATATTCAAGATACACATATAAACCTTATTTTTTGTTTATCTCTCTAGTTTATGGATATTATATTGTATACACACACACACACACACACACACACATGCACACAAAGGTCTAACGACATTATAAATTACATTTAATTTGATGGAAATGTATCTAAGTTATTAATTTCATTAAAGTTACTCATATATTTATGCTTACTTCATCCTTCCAAATATTTAATGATTCTTTCAAGACGAGTGTAACCCCATCACGTTAGTGATTTTATTAGAGTTTTCATTCTCGTTCCCTTTAATTATATCCAAATTAGTGCAGACCATGAAATCCACTTATTAATATTTGTAACGAATCCTTTAACACATCAATTCGTTCTTCAAATTTACGCTCTCAACTAATCATTTAGACATTGTTTATGAGTAATGAGCCCAATGTGCCAAGTCTCCAACAAAATTACAACCAAAAACCTATTCAATCTCAAAACCAACCTTAGTTTGCAAATTTGAACCCATGACATCTCCCTCATTTTCTATCATTTTGGTTGTAATGGCCCGACTTAGGGAAGTCAAGTGCATAGGGAGAATGTGTCATTTTACTTGCATATGGGTATACCATTTTTCAATATTGTATATGTAAATGTATTATTACTGGCACTCACCCATATGTGTGTAAAATAATACATAATGTTTTTGTAAAATTCATAGCTGCATTAGAATTTCGTATAGGAGCTTTAGGGGAACAAAATTCTATATACATATAATGCCCTCATTTAATTTGATATTCATAATCACACACACATCAAATTAGGTCAAAATTTAGACACCTAAAAGTACCAAATGCATTTATTTATCATCAAATTACATGTTTATATGACATTTATTTATTTGTTCAAATCAATCGTTATTGGCTCATTTATTGACATTCATCATGGTACCATGTATCTTATCCTTATACCCCCACATCTATCATTTTATTCCCATGTAAGTTTTGTAAAATTATATCCTCCTTATATAGAGCGTAATATTACACTCTAGACTTGTCTGAAGCATGTAAGTATGCTAGACAAATGTCTGGAGTGTTACTAGATTGTCTTGGTAGGGAGCATTTTGGCCCTTTTGCCCTCATGTCGTGTGACCTGTATCCCACATTTTCTCCTTTTTGACCATTGGATATTAGTTTGTGCACCAATAAGTTCCTAATTTTAATTTACGTCATTTATAAATACACAAGCACCATAGTGCATTTAAGCATATATTGGTTGTATAAAATTTATTTAAAAAAATATTTAGCACTTAGAAAAGATTCATTTTATTTATAGGCATCTATTGAGCATTGAAAATCATTAGTGAAATAGATCAATCATTATCTATTCATTGAAATATCAACATTCGTGTTAGCAATGCATTGCATTGCTCTCATTTGGCTTGTTGATGAATTACTATAATTATTAGAGTATTATTTTTGACAATTTAAAAATGTCTAGGGGCCTTATAAGAGTTAGGATAAGTGTAAAAAATGCTCCAAAACATATAATTTTTCTTATGGTTTTCAGATCTAGTTGCCTAATTAAGGAAAGAAGAAGTCTAGTTTCGTAGGAATATGAGAGAAGACATAGAGAACTAAGCATTGATTTTTGGAGCCCCAATTAGACAAACACAATCACCAAAACAAATTTAACTTGCATGTATTTTCCCAAGAACAAAATTAGACATTATGGGCATTGTTACGTTTGAAACTGGATGATTTGTACATCATTATTTCATCATTGTGAGTTATATATGTCATATTTTGATCGTAGTTGAGCATTGTTTTCTACTGTATTATTCTAACGTCTCTTATACATTCTTTTGATATTCGAGATACATATCTAAACCTTGATTGTCTCTTTGTTTCTCTAGTATTAGAATTGATTCACTATTTTACATTTATTTTAGGCTTAACTAAATGTGTATGGAGATTATATTGTATACACACATACACATGCACACAAAGGTCCAACATCATTATAGCTTAACATTCAATATGATGGAAATGCATAAGTTATTAATTTCACTAAAGCTACTCATATATTTATGCTTACTTCATCCTTCTAAATATTTAATGATTCTTTCAAGAGGAGTGTAACCCAATGCACTAGTGATTTTCTTAGATTTTTCATTCTCGATCTCTTTATTTATATCTAAATTAGTGTAGACCAAAAAAATCCACCTATTAATATTGGTAACTAATTCTTCACCCCATCAATTCATTCTTCAAATTTACACTCTCAACTATCATTTAGACATCGTTTATGAGCAATGAACCCAATGTGCCAAATCTCGAACAAAATTACAACCAAAGACCTATTCAATCTTGAAACCAACCTTAGTTTCCAAACCTCAACCCATGATATCTCCTTTTTTCTATCATTTTGGTTGTCTTGCCCTGACCTAGGGAAGTCAAGTGCACAGGCAGAATGTGTCTTTTTACCTGGATACAGGTATAACATTTTTGAATCTTGTAGATTTAAACATATTATTATCATGGACATGTACGTGTGTAAAATAATTATTATATTTTTTGTAAAATTCATAGTTACATTAGAATTTTCTTTACGAACTTTAGGAATACAAAATTGTGTACACATATTATGTCTTCAGTTAATCTGATATGTATGATCATACACACATCAAAATAGGACAAAATTTAGATGCCTAAAAATACCATGAAGAATATATAAATTGAAAATAATTAATTTAAAAGATATAAATTGAAAATATCATTAAAAAGATTTTAAAAAAAGGAAAAAAATAAAAATAATTTTCATTAAGAAAATGAGAGATAAACAAAATAAAAAAACTCGTTAAAAAAGAAAAAAAAAGTGAAAGAGAATATATCAAGTAAGGGTAAAGTTGTGAATAATAAACATTGTTAATAACTTAATGATTAATTTAATAGTCTATAAAATGATAGATTGATATTTTTTTAATGTGTATCGAATCTTATGCATGATTAGTATATTTATGATTTATCCCTTTTACATTACATGGGGACCCATGATTAATAAAAAAATATGAAAGGGTGATACATTATTTATAAGTCTACATAAATTTAAGCATATTTTAAACTTTTTTTTATATAAAGATGATAAATTTTGATTACATTTTATATTTTTGAATTTGAGTTTTTTTAGGGAGATCTTTAAGAAGCATGTAAGGTTGTGTAGTAATGCAGATATAGTGAGGTTGGTTTATTCAAGGTACTTAAATCTAAAAAGAGAATAAAATATTTAAATAATTTTGGTTAGAATGACCTAGTAGCTTCCAACCTTAAAAATTATATTAATAAAAACTATTTTTTTTTGGAGGGGCTAAATCCCCTTAGGCCCAAAGGAATGGATGTTGGCCATGGTCATTCCTTAAGGTCTTGCTTTTTTCATTTTATAAGTATTCTTGATTTTGATTTTTAATTGAAAAATTATTTTTAATATGATGAATTAAGATAATAATATACAATCTTAAAAATTAACCCCAAGGGTTAGTTTGAGAGGATATGATCAATGACTTTGGTTGCCTTGGAGGTCACTATTTACACAAGGAATGGGTCAAATTTATATGTATGAAATAATGATGTGACTTAATTGGTTTTAATCACCCTTTTGATGTCCATTTTCTCACATTCTTACATATCAACCATGAGAAGGGGTAATCATGAGCATAAAATGCTTTGCATATGATAGAGACCATTCATAAGGGGTTACATATGGAGATGAGTTAATACAAAGCTATGTTTCGACATGATTTACATATTTTTATCCTTTTGTAAAATTGGATAAGGTTGCCATGACACATGAGGGGCCTACATGAGTTGGTTGGAAATGTACAAAGGGACACGCCATCAATAATGGGAAGTTGGGCAAGGACCCTAGTGTAAAATAGTGGGAGGAGTGAAAGGATGAAGGGGAAGTGGTCATGAAATAAGTAATTTTTTTTGAGTATTTACTACTGATTATATGCTCCTTGGTCCCCCAAAAAAGCAAAAAAATTGTTATTTTTTAGCTAAGAATAAAAGGGGAACATAAGAATGCAAACACTGATTTTTATTTTTCCCATAAATTAGATTTATACATGCATACACAATAGCTTATTGAGAGGAAGAACATGAATTTCTTGGACACTTTCTAGCATATGATAGGAGGTAGAAGGGTATGTATAGGGTTTGAAATTCATTACTCAGAAAAATAATATTTAAGAGGTCAAACACATCCATGGATGAAAGGGGAAAATTATGAATTTGATGACATGTTCCATCTCTTGAGTCAAAAAAGGCATGAGTATGTTTATTTCCATGTTTGTCCACATGAAAAATTAGTCATCTATTTGTATATACATCCATGTCACTGTTGTCAATCAGAATCACACCCTTGTGAAGATAGTTTTAGGCGTTCATAGTCTGCTGAAACATGAAAACAATCCTAGGCTATGGGTGGCCTAATCAATGGATTGAATCTCTAGATTCTAAGGGCTAGCTCCCTTTGGTGTATCAATTAGGATCTCTACTCTACGCCAAAAAATTATAGGGAAAAGGGAAGAAATAAAATTAAAGGAAAAATCCTATCTAATGATGGTGATACACCTATACTTTGGTTCATCCACTCAATTTGAGCTCCTAAAAACATTGATTAGATGAGAAAAGTACTAAACTTTCAACTCCAATTAAATCCAATGCATCAGTATTTCATGAAAAGGTTTTATCTAGTGATCAAATTTTGAGGGAAATGATGGAATATGCTTGATTCAAGGCACTAAAAACCACTTACATCCACTGTAACTTGAGCTAAAAGACATCAAACATAGAACATGACCTGCATAATCTGATCAACTAATAACTAAGTAAGAATCAAGACTTGACAAGGAAGAAAATTCAATCACATATGCAAATCACTGACATAAATACACCATACCAATACCCTAGAATCTGAAAAAATAGTCCTTCTATTTATCTAAAAAAGGTTATCAAACTCAAATTTTGGTAGAGTCTGGGCTTGCCAAAAGAGGGATCATCATTCAAGGCTGAAAAGCCAAATTATATAGTAAAATCATACAACCACCAAGATATTATCACTAAAAATAGAAGATGAGATCAACTCTCACATCACCCAAGTCCAACTTTAACTATAAAAAGATAACTTGTCTTCTATCTTGCATGAAAAATATTTTTGGTGTTGGAAAAGAATGGTGGGCCCATCTTAGACTAATCTACTCCATGCATGAAAGCTATGCCAAATATTTAAAGAGAAACTCTACTTGATATGTTTGGAAGTTCAGTCAAAACAAAAGAAAGTCTTTTACATGGAAAACAAGGAAAATGCATAAGGCCTTATCTGGTCAACTCCAAGTAACTCCATCCTACATGAGAAGATGCTACACCAATCCTTAGGTGAATAAATTTAGTTTGAAGACGTTGGAAGTATTGAAATCCTTCAATTAACAAGATAAATCAGAATAGATGTGACACTTTGACAAAAATCAACTCAAACTCAAGACCAATCAACTCCAAATGGGCCCCACTTGCATGAAAAGGAGCTTTGAAAACTAAGGCATGCATGAAATTCCATATTAAGATCAGATATGTAGTGTTGAAACTCCATGTTAGCTCTTTGAACAACCATCCAATGCTAAACTCCTCAAGTCCTTCATGCATTCAAGTCTCCCTTTTGGAACTGAGAGAGTCATGATTGAAGGCAACTACATGTCTTTGGTTTTTGCATGTTCATGCTCCATCTGGATGCATCTAGTCAAGCTTGGTTCACTTTTCATGCTCTACATGTATTCCTTTAGCATTTTTTAGGCTCTTTATTTTTGTTTATTTCTTGAGGACAATTTGTCTAAGACTTTTCCATTTGGATTTTTCTTTCTTTCGAGCAAATTCCCTGAAAGAACTTCTCCCTTTCACCTTGACCAATTGCTTGGAACAAAAAGTTTAAAGGAAATTAGGTCTCTAGGTTTTTGCAATGGATAATTTCTTTAGGAAAATTATCTGAAGGAATTCATGTCCTTAGACTTTTGTAAATTTCCCTTCAGATTTCTTGATATGGTCCTCAAAACTTTTGAAATTGACTTTTTTGAAGGAAAAGAACCCTTTGGAAAAGTTGAAATGGACCGTTTGCCCTTGAATAATTCCTTTAGATAATTTGTCTGAAGGAATTCATGTCTTCAGAATTTTTGAAAGTCCTTTCAGAAATTTTGCAATAGTCCTTCAAAATTTTTGAAACAACGTTTCCTAAAGAAAAAGAGCCCTTCAAACTTTGTGGAAAGAACCATTAAAACTTTTGAAATTGACTTTTCCAAAGAAAGAGAACCCTTTAGAAAATTTGAAATTGTCCTCGGCTTATGGAAAATACCCTTTCGAAAAAGTTAAAAGGGTCTTCAAAAAAATTGTAATGGTCTCTTCCTTTTTGAAAAGAACCCTTTGGAAAAGTTGAAATGAACTTTTTGGCTGAGGGGAAGGTGACCCTTTAGAAATTTTGAAGAGCCTTTTGAAATTATTACAAAGGGTCTTTCATATTTTGAAAAATGCCCATTTCCTTAGAATTTAATCCTGAAGGAATTCCTTCAATTTTTTTTCCTGAAAGTCCAATTCCTCAATCAGTTTCTTTCTTTCATCCTTTCTTTTGGACCCAAATAACTCATATAGGAAAACCCAAAGTCCTCTTTAAAAATATAATCCTTTCAACTGCTCTGACCAACATCAATACTTTGAAAGAAAATTAGTAATGACATGAAAATTTTTGAATGATAATGGTGGCAATTTCAACCTGTAGGGTCAAAATTGTCAACATTTTGGTGACTCAGCTGGGAAACATGGCTTCTATGATTGAAAATTAGGACATATACATGATATTTGAATTCACAAAGAAATGATAGATTTGATCCATGACTGTAAACTCTCTTTTGACTTAGCATGCAATAACCTTCATCCTCCAAAATAAGAAGGGAAACACACAAAATAAGAGAACTAACTAAACAAAGCAAATGTGCAAACATACACTTATTTTGGACAAAACAAAACAAAACTCATGTGTTTGAACAACACTTGGAGGAAAACAAACAAACTATGTACAAGGAACTTTTCTCTTCAATAACAATGTTTTAAATGTATCCCATTAACTGGGATTAGAAGCTCCTCACCATCCATCTTTGCAAGTTGGAAGGCATTGTGGGATTTGTGTCTGGAGATTATGTATGGGTCACTCCAAAGGGAATCAAACTTTTTATTCCTTCTTGGTTTAGCTCTATCCTCATCCCACTTGAGGACCAAATCTCTTTCTTTGAAACTTTGTGAAAAAGCTCCCTTGTCAAAAGCTCTCTTCACTTGTGCTTGACAAATATCCATTGCTAGCATGGACTAATTTATTACTTCTTCCAAATCCATAATACTAGCATACTTGATCTCTATAAGCTCATTTTCCAATAATTTGAGCTGATGCATTAGTTCTAAAGCAGGAAATTCAAGAGAAATGGGTAACCTTACTTCCTTACCATATACCAGCTTGTATGGAGAGTTAGCTATTGATATTTTGTAGATGATCTTATCAGTCCACAAAGATGACTTCAACTTGAGATGCCATAACATCTGATTGTCTTTAGTAGTCATTTTTATGATCTTCAATAGGTTCTTATTTGTAGATTCAACAAGGCCATTACTTTGTGGATAATAGTTTGATGAAGTGCTAAGATAAATTCCATTTTGGACAACCCATTGATTGATCCTAATTCTTAAAAAAGTGATCATATTATCAGAAATAGTAGTTGAAGGAACTCCAAATCTAGTAAGCAATCATTCATAGAAATCTAGAACATTAGTTTCATTTGCTTCTTTCAATGCCACTACTTTTGTCTAATGTGTGAATTAATCTATAGTAGTTAGAATGAATTTATGTCCTGAACTTGAGGAGGATTTATAAGACCAATAAAGTTCAATTCCCATTGGACAAAGGGCTGATCCATCACAATTGATTGGAGAGGTAAAGTTGTAAGTTTCACTTTTCCTACAAACATAGCACATTGTTTGCACTTCCTAACCCATGCATGGTAATCATAAAATATACTAGGTAAATAGTACCCACCTCTCATGATCTTAAGGGATGTAGTTCTTACAGAAAAAATTCCTCCACCATGCCCATCATGGAATTCTTCAAGCAATCTCTAAGTTTGGCTTATCTCAATACATCTTAGCAACATGCCATTAATATCTTTCTTGAACAAAATATCATCAATAAGCAAAAATGGAATTTATTGCAATATAAAATATTTTATTTTTGAATAACTTAGATAAGAGAGATAAATACCATATTTGAGATAGCTTACCAAGTCATAAAACTAGCTATAAGGTGAGGTATGACTGCCTATAACCTCTTCATTATTTGACACCAAAACAACCTCATTAGTCTCTTCCAAGTCTTGGGGCTAGATTGTCACAAAGTCCTTTGCCTATAATCAGTTTTGTGACCTTAATTTTCACATCATACTCCATTACCTTGGTTATCCAACCAACTCTCTTCTCATTTATATCTTTGTTCAAAAGAAACTCCTTGATGTTCAGATGAGAAACCATTAGGTGTATCTTATTGTTAGACAACAAGTATCTAAACTTTTTAATAAACCTTATAACTGGAAGTAGATGTTTTTTTTTAAAAAAAAAGTACCTTGTTTTATACTCTTCCAAGCCTTGACTAAAATAGGCTATTGGCTGATCTAAAGCCTCATGATTTTTTTGCATAAGAATACCTAAAATGATATCCATGTTAGTATATGTATACAAGATGAAATCCTTTGCGAAGTTTGGATTTATAAGTTTAGGAGCACTAGCTATGGATTTATTAATATATTCAAAACTATTTACTCCTTATTTGAACCAGTTAAAGCTTTGATTATTCTTTATCATGGCTATAAGTGGCTTAGCTAAAATGGAAAAATATGAAATATATCTCCTTATGAAGTTGATATTCCTAAAGAAGCTTTGCAAAGCCTTTTTGTGATTAGGAAAGGAGAGTGAAATAATGGAGTCCACCCTTTCAGAATCTATCCTTAAGCCATACTTTGAAACCACATGTCCAAGGAGCTTACCTTCATGAACTGAGAAGACACAATTTTTGGGATTTAGAGATACCCCAAATTACCTACACCTTTTGAACACTTTCTTGAGATGAACCATGTGATCATTTACACTCTTTGAAAACACTATTATATCATCTAAATAAACAAGTACAAACTTATTAAGAAGGCCTTGGAATGCCATATCCATGGTTCTCTAAAAGGTTTCTCCAACATTAGATAAATCGAAGGGCATTTTTTTGTATGCAAATGTCTCCCATTTAGTTGTGGAGGTTTTCTTAAATTGGTCATCTTCCTTGACCAAAATATGATTGTATCCACTATAACCATCCAACAAAGAAAACCACTCTGAATCTACAACAAACTGTAAAATTTGTTCCATTGATGGCAATGGATAGTGATCTTTAAGTGAAGCCTATTCAAATCATGGAAGATGACACATAATCTAATCTCATCATTCTTCTTTTGTACTAGAACAAGATTTTCCAACCAAGTTGGGTGCTTGATTAGAAGTATAATAGCTAACTCTATTAGCTTGTGAATTTTAACTTTCATCAAAGGCTTAATCTTAAGATTAATGGGCCTTTATCTTTGTCTCACTAGTTTAGTTTCAGCCTCTAACTCAATGGTGTGTTGAGCTAAACTTGGGTCAAATCCATTAGGATCACTATATTACCATGCAAAAATATCAGTAAAACTTATGCATAACTAAATAAAAGCTTCCTTTTGTGAAGGAGTGCATACCTTAACTTCAAATTCTTACCAGTTGCAATCTCTACATTGGCATAGGGCTCCTGTTTTGTTGACAAGGATGACTTGTCCTTCCTTAACTCATCATCACCACTAAAACTATTTTCAAGTGTGACCAATCCCTTAGGTAACTAATTTTTCCTTAATTCACAATATGATCACCATACTGTTGTAAATGCTTTGATTGGTTTCTTGAAGAAAACTCAGCCTCTTCTTGCAAGAATCTCATATTTTGATTGTCATCTTTGAACATTTTCCAATTCTCATGATTATATAGAATAGAAGGCCTTAAAACCACCTTTATATGTGACTATTTTTTTTCACATTTAATATCTACCGAGATACTAAATTTTACCCCAATGGTAGCCAACCTATCTTCATGTTTATTCTCACCTCTTGGTATTATTTGAATGTAAAAAGCTTGAAAATCTTCAAGTAAATCCCATATTATATGATTATAATGTTTAAGTAAATTTATTTTACTTACATTCAAACCTCTTACTTGGTGAACTATAATTTCACTATCACCAATAAGTTACAAGGAATTGACTTTCATCTTCCTAGCCCACTGCAAACCGTGAACTAGTGCCTCATAATCTGCAACATTATTTGAAAAATTGAACTAAAACTTAATAAAAGAGAAATACATTTGTTTTTTTAGATAAACCAATATCATTCCAAACATGGTACGATGTTTATTCCTTGATCCATCAAATTACAATTGCCACAAACCTTCACTAGATTCACCATTCTTAACCATGGCTGGAATTGGTACATCATTCTCATGAAGACAATACACACTAAGTCATTATTATTTAGTTAGCTTATGAGGATCATGCACATGCAAATTATAATCCCACTCATCAAGAAAAAAATTGGAACTCCATCCAAACGTGATCCATTTTCCACCCCACTAGTTTCTATTATATCATCCAAGATGATACCGTTAGTGTTCACAACATTTGGCATATATGGCTCCAAATAGAAACATGAAATAGGTTTAAGTTGAATCATTAACTTGGTATCATACCAGTTTTTTAATAACAAATAATTCCAATCAACTGATAAATATCCTGCAATCTTTGAGGTGAATTCCCATGAAAGGCACATAGTAAAGTAAGAAGGCAAGTCTATCACAACAACACCCTACTAAATAATAACATTGGGACAAGAATGTAATGTCGATTTTAGATATTTGATGATTCCCACCATCTTTTTTAGTGACCCATCCAATTTCAATACCCCCTTAGTGTTTGGTTCATAAACAAGGCCGAGCTTGTCTGTAATCTATTTAGGCATGATTGTACTACTAGCTCCACTATCCACCATACAGTTATGAACCAAAGTATCACCCACTATCAAATAAAGGTAGAAACAAGTATTTTTATTTGATTTTACCTCAATTTTTTCCACCTTTACCATCTTATTTACTTGATCCACTTGGCTCTTAGTTGGTTGATCTGAATTAGTTAAGATAACACCTTTTTCTACTGGTTTTGTAGATAATTTGAGAGCTGAAAGCTCTTAGATGAGCACATATTTTTGTCTTGGAACAGAAAGAGAATCCCAAAATATAATTATTATATTAGACTTCTTAATTTTATCTAATATACTAAACTTAGATTCACCAATGTTTGGTTGCACTTTCTGAAGCACTAGCTACTCACAAACTAGAGGTCTTTGATTTACTTTACTAACCTCTATATTCTATTTTTTTTGAGTTGTAAGGGTAGCAAGTTGCTCTTTTGTAATCTTAGAAACAACATTAGGAGTAATTCAAACATTTTTCACCACTTGAGCCTCGTCAATGGATCTTATTTTAGCTCTAGTTATAGTTGTAACGTAAACACTTGTATAGTTAGTTTAAACACCTTGAGTAAAAGCAACACGATCATCCACTTACCAATTTACATTAATGGCATCAGGCTACCATTGAACTTGTTTAATCTCTCCTTGTGATTCTAAACTTGTATCTTGGTACTATCCTCCTTGAAAACAAAACTCTTCTTATGTCATTTGTGGCATTGTTATGTTCTATGATACCAAGGCCTAGTTTTGAGCATCATTAAGATTTGAGGGAAGCCAACCTGAGTCTTTCATCAAGTTATTTTAAGGTGGGGTTGGAATAATGGCCTTTGAAGTGGAAGAAGAATTAAGATCAAGGGAAACATATGGCTTCACTAGAGTTATGGCTCCTTATGTTTGAAAAGATGGTATATTCTCTCTGAAACCTTGATAAAGAGGCCTTTGATCTTTGAAGGGCTGATAGGTGGTTTGATTTTGTTGTTGATAGGTCTTATTAGCCTAATATTTTTATTTCTTGAGTTACACTTTTTTATTTTCAAAGGTTTGTAACAAGCTTTTCAACTTTCTTATCTCAGTAGCTTGACTTGTAGGGGCTACAATTTGAGCTTGAGGTGATGGAATAAGTGCTAAGGATGGAATTTGAGGGGCTAATATTGAATTAAATTATAATAATCTAGGTATTAGAGGCCTTGGATAAAACTTACTAGCTTGTATCAAACTATTCTCTACCCTTATTGCAACCTCATAAGCATCTGGTAAGGTAGTACCACCCATTGACTGTATCATCACAGTAATGTCAGAGTTAAGGGATTTAAATAGTACAAGAATGTATATTCAAGGGATGGCCTAATCAACACAAGTATCCTAGTCTATGTCTTTTAGAATATGAGATTAAAATCAAACATGATCTCATGAGGAGCTCTCATTATGGTAGTTAACTATTCAACCAAAGAGAGGTGATAAGATTTGTCTTCAAATTGCTTGACTAAGACTGCACCCAATTCATCCTAGGTAGAAATGGAGTTTAATGGTAGGTTTTTATACCATTGTAATTATTTTCCTTTGAAGGAAGCAACAAACAATCTAATAGCAACATTATCCTCAACAACATTATGGATTAAACAGAGATTAGCTACATCTTGGATATGCTCAATAGGGGTTGTTTGATTTTCTCCTGAGAATAATGGGATGATCTTGAGGGTAGATATAAGAATGCCACCAAACTAGGCTAAATTTAGTGGGCTGCATCTATTGAATGGAAAAAACACCTATTTTTTTATAGCCATTTGGATAGTGGGGATTATAGTACTTAGAATAGTAGGATAACAAGGAGACAAATATTGTTTTTGAAGATATTGATTTATCCTACTAAACCTCAATATTTTATAAGATGTAGAAGACAACTCAATGAATTCAAAAGGAATACCTTTACTTGCTAACCTCATAGTAACCTTTGGCATGAAAGAAGTGCCTAAATGATGATATGAACTCTACAACCTGAAGAATTTTTAGCTTGTGATGAAGATAGATATTCTCTTCTACTGAAAATGATTCTCGTCAACTCTAAACTTCAACTATGAAAAGGATTAAGTGTCCCATTAGGAATGCCAAAAACTATTGTCAATCAGACTTGCACCCTTGTGAAGGTAGTTTTAGGCCATCACAGTCTGTTAAAACATAGAAACAATCCTAAGCTGTAGGTGGCTTAATCAATGGATTGAATCTATAAATTCTAAGGGATAGCTCCCTTTGGTTTATCAATTAGGATCTCAACTCTACACTATAAAATATAAAGGAAAAGGGAAGAAATAAAATTGAGGGAAAAATCCTATCTAATGATGGTGATACACCTATAATTTGGTTCATCCACTCAATTTGAGCTCTTAAAAACACTGATTAGACAAAAAAAAAATTGAACTTTCAACTCCAATTGACTCCTATGCATTAGTATTTTATGAAAAGGTTTTATCTAGTGATCAAAGCTTGAGGGAAATGATGGAGTAGGCCTGATTAAAAGCACTAACAACCACTCACATCCACTGTAACTTGAGTCAAAAGACATCAAACATAGAAAATGACCTACATAATCTGATCAACTAGTAACTAGGTAAGAATCATGACTTGACAAGGAAGAAAATTCTATCACATATGCAAATCATTGACATAAATACACTATACTAGCACCCTAGAATTTGAAAAAATAGTCCTTCTATTTATCTCAAAAAGGTTACAAAACTCAAATTTTGGTAGAGTCTAGTGTTGCCAAAAGAGGGATCATCATTCAAGACTAAAAAACCAACTTATATAGTAAAAACATACAATAGCCAAGAGATTGGCACTAAAAATAGAATAGGAGATAAACTCTCACATCGCCCAAGTCCAACTTCCACTATCAAAAGATAACCAAGCCTTCAAATAATATATTTTTGTCTTCTATCTTGCATGAAAAAGCTCTTTGGAATTGGAAAAGAATGGTGGGCCCATATTAGAATACTCTGATCCATGCATGAAAGCTACACCAAATATTCAAATAGGAACTCTACTTGATATGTTTAGAAGTTGAGTTGAAAAAAAAGAAAGTCCTTTCCATAGAAAACAAGGAAAATACGTGATAAGCCTTGTTTAGTCAATTCTAAGTAACTCCATCTTACATGAGAAGATGCTATTCCAATCCTTAGGTAAAGAACTTCAATTTAAACAAGGTGGAACTGTTGGAACCTTCAATTAACAAGATAAATTAGAATAGATGTGACACTTTGATAAAAATCAACTCAAACTCAAGATCAATCAACTCCAAATGGCCCCACTTGCAAGAAAAAGAGCTTTGAAAACTGAAGCATGCATGAAATTCCATGTTAAGATCAGATATGCAGCATTGAAACTCCATGTTATCTCTTTAAACAACCATGCAATGCTAAAATCCTTGAGTCATTCATGCATTCGAGTCTCCCTTTTGGAACTAAGCGAGTCATGCTTGAAGGCAGTTGCATGTCTTTATTTTTTATATGTTTGTGCTCTACTTGGATAAATCTAATCAAACTTGGTTCACTTTGCATGCTCTACATGTATTCCTTCAACATTTGTTTGTGCTCTTTATTTATATTTATTTCTTGCAGAAAATTTGTCTAAGAATTTTTCCTTTGGACTTTTCTTTCTTTCAGGCAAATTGCCCACAAGAACTTATCCCTTTCACCTTGAACAATTTGTTGGAACAAAAATTCCAAAGGAAATTATGTCTTCATGTTTTTGCAATAGATAATTCCTTCAGACAAATTATTTGAAGGAATTCATGTCCTTGAACTTTTAAAATTGATTTTTCTGAAGGAAAAAAACCCTTCGAAAAAGTTGAAATGGACCATTTTCCCTTGAATAATTCCTTCAAATAATTTGTCTGAAGGAATTCATGTCTTTGGAATTTTTGAAAGTCCTTTCAAAAATATTGTAATGGTCCTTCAGAATTTTTGAAACGACCTTTACTAAAGAAAAAGAGCCCTTCAGACATTGTGAAAAGAACTGTTAGAACTTTTAAAATTGATTTTTTTTGAAGGAAAAGAATCCTTCCAAAAAGTTGAAATGGTCCTCGGCTTATGGAAAATACCCTTTTTGAAAATTTTAAAGGGTCTTTATAAAAATTGCAATGGTCTCTTCCTTTTCGAAAAGAACCCTTCAGAAAAGTCGAAATGGACTTTTTGGCCGAGGGGAAGGTGACCCTCCATAAATCTTGAAGTACTTTGTAGAATTATTTAAAAAGGTCTTTTGAATTTTGAAAAATTCCCATTTCCTCAGCATTTAATCCCAAAGGAATTCCTTTATAAATTTTCTTGAAAGACCAATTCCTCAGACCTTTTATTTCTTTCATCCTTTCTTTTGGACCTAAATAACTTATATAGGAAAACTTGAAGTCCTCTTTAAAAACCTTCTCCTTTCAATTGCTCTAACCAACATCAATACTTTCAAAGCAAATTGGAAATGACATGAAAAGCTTTGAATGATAAGGGCAACAATTTTGACTTGTAAGGTCAAAATTGTCAATAGTTACCATAAAGGAAATGTTGATTTGGTCTAACTCATACAAGATTCTATAAATATACTTATGTTGGCAACTTGGGAAGGTAATGTAAGAAGCATTCACAATGGGAAGGTGCAAACTTATTATGGGAATGTTTGGGAGCTATTAATGAGTCTGAAAAAGATCCTATGCATGCTTGAGGTGAGTGACAAGGATCAACCTCTTGTTGAGTATGTATTTCAAACTCAAATGCCCATACATGGTGACATATATGTCTTAGAGGCCTAACCTCTTATAAGATACAATGGTGATTTATTTTGGCAAATTTGGTGGGTCATGGTCCAACACATAAGAGGGCTTTGCATACAAGACAATGAGGTAGTGTGGTTTTCTCATGATCTACGTAATGACTTTTGGTCACATCTCATCCATTTTGAAGGTATTAGGGAAGGGAGTTTTCTCATCCACCACTTGGTATTGAAAAGGGTGGTTGATTAGGAGCATATGGAGCCTTTAGAAGGCTATAAGGGCACTTCTAGCACATGGGGGCAGCCCTCAAATCATAGGGATGACAATATGAAGGAGCCGATTGAGGATTATTTTCCTTGGGATGGAATAAAGAGTGGACATTTCATCATAAGGTATGTTGGGACACCTATTTAGATATTGTAATTGCCTGAGAACAATCAATTTTATATGGGGAGGAATATAATGTTCCCATTTTTGATTTATACCCTTGTGGGACCCTTATCCAATTATTCTTTCTAATGGCTAAGGTTAGAGGAAGGAAATGGAGAATTGTTAGCCACTTGTGAGGAGTTAATAATAGAAAAGGTACTTTATATTTCTAATTTTGAGTTGAGTTATGAAAAATCATCTTATGTTTCTATTTCATTTAAGTGGTGGGGTTTATAGCTTTTGGGAACTTAAGACCTAAAGTGAAATTTAGAGGATCTTTTAATATTTTAAAAATAAAGGTAACTCTTTCCTCTAATTTTGAGTACTACACTTGGAGGAGTGAAATATAAAGGAAAATAAAGATTCATTTGAAGATTATACATAATTATATATTAGAATTATTGATCAAGAATGTCAAGCTTGGTTTCCACCTCTTGAAGATGAAAACCTTCAAGAAGTGTTTTAGGTTTGGGGATGAAAATATACATTCATTATACTTGGGAAACTCTATTCAGGGGTTGTAAATGAGGTTCAAATTACATTTTTTCATACAAGTGGATCTACAAAGGTGTTTTAAAACACCACCTACTTTTGAAAATTTGAGTGAACCTAGGGTTTGAGGAGGAAAATTATGAAAAATAAAGTTTTTTAGAATTTTAAATCAAGTTTTGGTGGCCTTCCTATGGAAGGATAATTTATATATTATTTTTATTTGATATTCACTAATTTTATGGTCAGTTCGAGCTCTTATTTTCATCATAATTCCAAGTATTGAGGGAGTTATTATTTTTGAAGTTTTAACTTGTTTGTAGGACACAATAATTATTGCGGGCAACAAATTGTTTGGGAAAGGATGATTTTCAGGTTTATATCTTGGGTGATTTATGTTGGAGTGGGTTTATAGGGTTTATAGGGTCATTCAATGCCCTAGAATATTTATAAATTATTTCCACAATTTTGACACTTGGGCGACTTGTTTGTCAAGCTCCAAAAGGTAATTTGTTGAGAGAAAACCAGGGGATAATTTCCAAATTTGTTCTTTCTATTTATTTGAAGTGTGGCAAACCACTTGGAGATTATTTTGAGATATTTAATGGTTGGAAAGTACAATTGTATATTTAAGGAAAATTTAGAATATTTTTGTGAGGTATTTTTAGAAATTTGTCCTATTATTAGACCCCAAAAAAGGTACTCAATTCTTTAAATAATTTTTAGCTTCTTGTGGATTTATTTGGATGCTCTTTAGATTGAATATCACACATTTTTCCATCTAGGGTTTAGCTGGTTATAGATTTTTAGATTTCAATTTGGTACTTGGTTTGGCTAGGGTTTGTTGGAAAACCCTCTTTTTTGGTTATCATCCCAATTTGGGGACATTACAATAGTATACCCCAAGGTAAAATATTTCAAATATTTGAAAGATGAAGATAATGAGTTTGTACATAGTGAATTTAACCATGTGGTTTTAAGAGATTGCATACATGATTTTTTAATGTTATAACAATGTGAAGGACAATGTAGTGGAGATCTCTCTAAAGTAAGTTTTAGAATATTAATAAATTTTAAGCATGTAGAAATGAAATTAATAGAATCTTGGAAATTAAGAGAAATTTTTAAAAGAAAATGGACATCCCTACATAACATATAAGAGATGATTTGATTCATTAAACTCATTATAAATACAATTCAATATGAATCAAGAAGTGTTAAAGACTATGAATACATTATAAGAAAAATCAAGGTATGAGGGTTATCTAGCCAAGGGTTTGAATTATTTTTAGGCTCTCAAATATACTTTCTTGTTTATTTATTAGTGTTGGCCCAATGTTTTAGAGCAATGACCATAGATGTATAACCATGCCTGTAGCTTGCTAACTTAGTTTGGAGGGTACAATGCGAGTAATTTCCTTGGGTGATACTCTCTTATAATGTGCACCACAAATCAAATGGTTGAAAAATAAATTATATGATATAAAAAAGGAACCCTAAGAATATTTGATATACTTTGAGACACATGTAAACTAAAATCTGTATTTAGTGTTGTACTATGGCTATGAGTATTGGGTTAAAACTATCATGCCATGATGTCTATAAATGAAACACCTCATATCCCTTCATGAATTTCACTAAGTAGTTTGAAAAATATCGAAACATAGTTCCTATAAGAAGAAAAAATAAATAAATCATAACATAAAAAATAATTGAAATATTTGATTTTTTAAGAAAAAAAGTGAATTTCAACCCGAGGTCAAAATAAAGATATTATGTGTTAGAATGATATAAGATGATAAGATAATATTTTCAGTATCATATTTAATCAAATGTAAAATAAATTGAATCATTTTGTGTGGATTTTATCCACAGTTGAAGGCTATTTTCTTTCAGTATCAGGAATTTATATAAATTTGAAGGAAACTCTATACTAAAAAATAAGGAAAAACAACAAGGACTATTCTAAGAAAATTGTGTTCACCAAAATGTTTAACCCTTTATTTTAAGTGTTCTTAATATAATAGTATTAAACTATTAAAATCAAAATTTTGATATGTACCGATTTGATATTAAAATATAATGGAATACAATATGCTACATAATTTATAGAAAATGAAAACTTGATAAAAATAAAAAGGGCCCTAGAATATGAAAACCTCACTAAAATAGAAATAGATCTGAACATAGATGAGCTCACTAAAATTAATTTTTTTGTGAAATACCTTGAAAATAGTGTCGTGTCAGAAAATAATAATTCACAATTTATTATGGCAAGTCCACATGAGGCAAACATGGCACACTATGGCCTTGTATATCTATTGTGGCTATAACATGGTTGACTATATTCCTAACATTTAGATATGGGTATGGGTGAATACTTTCAAGAGTTGACTGTTTAAATTTGTGATTTGTGTTATCACATGTAAGACTTACAAAAGAGAAAACCCTAGATGCTACAAAATAAAAAAGATAGAGATCAAATCTAAAAATGGAGAAATGGTTTAGGGGAATAACTGAGCTAGCCTCAAAAACCCAATGTAATTGAGCAATACTTACATATCCCAAATGGGCTCAGGCTGATGTATTTATCCCTCCTAAAGTGATTATGTGATTTGTGTCTATGCAACTAGAATGAATATACCTATAATATTGATTGAAATGCTTAAAAATATATGCCCCTAACCTAAAATAAACAATATCTAGACTTGGATTAAGACTGTTAGAATGCTATAAACTTGAAATATGAAGAATTAGTGATATTTTGATGTGTGTGCAGTGAAATTACTAGAGAGATATAGTGGGGGATTATGACTAGTCTTAGTGTGTTTTTATATGAGAATCTTTGAAATAATTTCCCTAACTAATTTGATCAAATGTATAGGAGAGTCATGAAATTTATTGATTCAGAAAAGTGACTATTGAGGAGAGTCATGAAATTTATTGATTCAAAAAAGTGACTATTGAAGCATGGGAGACAAGGGCACACTAGGGGACATGGATGTAGTGTAGACCTATTTAACTAATGTGGACATGTCCCATAAAATTGAAGGTTATTCGAACAAGTCTTTACATGAGTCTTTGGGCTGAATAAGGATAAATGTAACTAAAATATGGACGTTTGTATGATATGTTCAATACTTAAAATATAGTGAAGAATCTCTTATAGATTTCGAGTCATCAAAATTGTGAATATATCAAGTAAGGGTAAAGTTGTGAAGAATTAACATTGTTAATAACTTAATGATTAATTTAATATGTCTATAAAATGATAGATTTATATTTTTTTAATGTGTATCGATTCTTGTGCATGATTAGTATATTTATGATTTATCCCTTTTGCATTACATGGGGACCCATGATTAATAAAAAAATATGAAAGGGTGATACATTATTTAAAAGTCTACATAAATTTAAGCATATTTTAAATTTTCTTTTATATAAAGATGATAAATTTTGATTACATTTTATATTTTTGAATTTGAGTTTTTTTAGAGAGATCTTTAAGAAGCATGTAAGGTTGTGTAGTAATGCAGATATAGTGAGGTTGCTTTATTCAAGGTAATTAAATCTAAAAAGAGAATAAAATATTTAAATAATTTTGGTTAGAATGATCTAGTAGCTTCTAACCTTAAAAATTATATTAATAAAAACTATTTTTTTTGGAGGGGCTAAATCCCCTTAGGCCCAAAGGAATGGCTATTGGCCATGGTCATTCATTAAGGTCTTGCTTTTTTCATTTTATAAGTATTCTTGATTTTGATTTTTAATTGAAAAATTATTTTTAATATGATGAATTAAGATAATAAAATACAATCTTAAAAATTAACCCCAAGGGTTAGTTTGAGAGGATATGATCAATGACTTTGGTTGCCTAGGTCTCAAGTTCAATTTTTGTCGAGCACCCTATGATGCATCGAGACTTAGGGGCAAATGCAAAGCCCAAAAAATTAGAAGTAAGTTTCCCTTCATTAATGGAGGGTCTTATTCAAATCCTTGGATATCAATAGACACACACACACACACACACACACACACACACACACACACACACACACACACACACACACACACACACACACACACACACACACACACACACACACACACACACACACACACACACACACACACACACACACACACACACAATATTAATAACTAATGATATTATTATACTCACAATTTATGAAAAATATTTACAAATCACATAACCATTACCTTATAAAAATATTTCCCAAATATTTGAAAACAATAGTTACAAATTTTTTAATAAGACACCATTCTAATAATGGTAAATCAAGACTATTAAAATCTTCATATGTGCATCAAAAAATTGACACCATAATAATTACACAACAAACTTGATAAAAGACCCTTCAAAACTCACTTTATAAAAAATCCTATCCACACTATAGAAGATGATTTAGTGAAACACAAGCATTTTCCACACAATTGTAGAAACTTAAGTGAAACACAAATGTTTAGACTTTCATTTATTTTCTTAAATAAAATAAATACACTATGTAAATAATAAATGAATAAGTTCAAAGTAAACAATATTACATGTCATTATATTTGTTAATTGTAAAGAAGTGTAACAACTTGGTATAATTTAATACAAATAATGTTTATTTAAAAATTCAAAATTATGTTAAATAATTTTTTTATAATAATATTCATTTATAATGATTAATAATGTGTATGTGGGAAGCATTTTTGGTTAATTAAAAATAGTAAGTCAAATTAATAGGCTAAGTAGTTGTAGGTTAGGTAGAATTAGTAGGTCCAAGTAATAGAATAGGTAGATGTAGGTTAGGAGAGGCCATATAAGCTTCCACTTTCACGAGGTTGGCCTTGTTAGTGGAGATTAAAATATTTTCCAATCAAAGAAAATTTTGGTGTTTAGTTTAACCCTTTTAAAATAATATAGAAAATATATTTTAAAATAATCAAAGTCAAATGTCTTTATAACATTATTTAATTATATACTATGTTGTCTTTAAATGCATAATACATCAATACAAATTGATAAGTGCATTTATATTTCATGTAGTGAGTTATAGCTTTAAATTATGGAGAATTACAATTAGTGTCAATTTTATTATAAAATTATGGTTATAAATACATTTTTATTTAATTAATTATAAAATATATTTTACATTTTATAAAAATATTTCCAACTGCGAATGATTATATTTTTAATAATGTGTTTATAATTTAAAAAAAATGGAAGTCAGTTCATAAGTATTATTACCTTATTATATTTAAATATCATTTATTTAATTTTTTAAACTTTAATGGAATTCATAAGTTTGAGAATATATTATATTTGTATTTATTTTAAGAAAATTTTGCAAGTAAATAAATGTTTTCATCAAATGCATAACCATTTTTTAAATTTTTTTTACACAATGTTAAAACATTCGTATCCTCACTACTAAACTTAAAACATAAAAAATACATCATAACAATCTTATAAAGTTTAAATGATAAAGGTATTTTAAGTGTAATGGTTCTAAAGCACAAACTAATTTTTATAAAAGATCCACTCATTTAGGTTAAAAAAATATGTACACTATTCATAAATTGTTATTAGAAGCGTTCATCATGTTCCATTATAATTGGAAGATTGAGAATTCATATTAGAAGAACTCATCATGTTCTA
>JARHVA010003553.1:405000-490000 GCA_037957365.1 Torreya grandis
CTAGGCTCTTAATATGAAGTAGAGAAATAAGAAAAAGGTATATGTTGACATTATGACAATGAATGGTCTAGAGGTTATAAGTGTGCCAATGAATTGAAATATTAATGATTATTGAGAATGGTGTTTTGAAAGAGGAATAAGTAGCTAAAAGGAACTATAATTATAACACAAACGTGCAAATTTTGGGATGAACAAATCCCTATTGTCACCATACATGCATTAAATGGGATAAAAGCATTGTAAACTACTTTAACATTTTAGGGTTTTACTATTTGTGAATCCTATGTAGCTAAAGGGCTGAGTATATTGCTAAATATGGAATAAAACTTAAAATTATTGATTCAATGAAACTTTACCAAAATATGAAGTGAAAATGTAAAAGGAAATTATCTAGATATAAATATATTTTTATGTGGATTGGGGTACTAGAAATGACTGAGAATACACAAAGGAATCTTTCATATTTCGAATGTTTGTTGAGATCTAGCTTCAGATTATAGGCCCCCTCTCAATAAAATATCACCATGTGGTAGTAGTGTCTATTTATGGTGTTAATTTCCTTTTTTTATGGACTATATGTAAATTTTAGGGAAGTTGTGGGAGCTTCTAGAGGTCCTGTAGGTGATTCTGTGTTGCTTGAGGGCTCCTCTATGTCACTTTTTTTGTTAAATATCCTTCAAAAACCTAATGAATACCTAAAAAAATAAAATAATAAATGAATAAAATGAAAAAAAAACATGAAATGATGAACAAATCAAATTCAAAATGGAAAGGAAAAACTAGGTTGTAGGATGTTACAATCGTGTGGAGTAGAACCCCTATTGTCTAGTTTGCTGCCTGAATTAACCCCAATGCTAGGGGTCTCAGATCACATGTAATTATTGGTGTAAGTAAAAAAATTTGGAGGGGTTTGAATCATTATCTTAAAATGATCCTTTCTTTCCACTTAACATGATTAACCTTTCAAACCAATATAGTGAACAAGCAATGCATAAAAAAGTAATGACATAAATATGAAGTAAGATATCAACACATGAACACAAGAGATATGTGTTAAACCATCAAGGGGAATACAATCCACTAAAAAAGCACTTGTAATATAGGCATATAAGAAATTTATTAATATTCAATGAGGTACCAACCCTATAAGGAGCATCAATCCCTCACTAGTCAATCACCGACTCAACTAGTCCTTTAAGAAGATCCAAATTACAAGGAGGAACCAAACCCATAAGTGACTTAAAAAAAACTAAAAAATTAAATGAAACTTATTAAATAACCAAAATTCAAGGCATCTCCCACTCCCTCTTGACAAAGCACCATCTCAACCAATACAAACTTGATCATCTTTACCACACCTTGTTGCTCAATCAACATGTGGTGACCTCTTCTTCAGCTCTCTATCTAATCTATCCACTATCATACATCAAGAAAAAATGTATGATTTAAATTTTATGGTCTATAAATCAACATAATATCACTCCTTCAACACTCTCAAATTTCCTCTTAAAATAAGAAAATATGCCCTTCTTTTACTTCACTCAAACAACCCTCATATGGCTTGATTAGATCATATGACCTTGATAATCATAGTTAGAACTTATGATGGATGTTAATGACTGATTATTTATCTACTATTAATATCTACATGAACTCATTATTCTCCTCAAGGTGATATTTTATTCACTTTCACTCTCATTGCTTTTACATGCCCAAAAAGGCCTATAATGCCTTGTACTTATACCAATCACTAGATCATTCACACTCTTAGTTGGAAAATACATTAATATATTAGGTTCAGACCCAAAAAATTTATTATGAAACATTACACATAATACTCAATCATATTATTATCACCATTAGGTCATCTATACACATTTAAACCACCTTCTTCTTTTAGGCCTACTTACAGACGTAATGTATTAGGTCTATCTTCTCCATGGAACAAATTGAATCACTATGGACCAAATATCCTAAAATAGGCAATAAAAAATTTAAATCACTTATATAACAACCTCAGTTAACCTCCTTTATTATAAATAAGTCACACATCCTTCACTTACCTAATGAAAGCTCCATTAGGCCTTAAAGACTTATTAGGCCTAATTACCCCACAAACATTGTCTACAAAGATGAAGCTCAAAAAATTTGTAGAAATAGTTTAAAGGAGAAAAAAACATATGTATGTAAAATTAATGGCATAAATATAATAATAAAAATCATTATACTCCAAAAATTAGGTCTAAAGACTCAAACATCTCTATAAAAGGCTCACTCTATTTTGCCTGAAAGCTCCAAAACACAATAAAAAAACATTTGAATTTTCACACCTTCATAAGAGTTTATAATGAATAAAAATACATAAAAAGAAACATGTGATAAATATATAAAAACTCAATGTTCATTATATCCTTAAGATCTATCCAAATCACCCCAAACTCATCTCTCCTAGATGACTACTCCAAAACACAATCATGAAGAATTTTATCTTTAGATCATTTAAGGACACTTCTAAAACTTATAATTAACATTAATAGATATTATTTTACCTTTATATAATACTCCACTATATATTTCACACATTTAGTTTCAACTATTGGTGTTGCGTTCTAATTTGTTGACCTTCTCTCTCACAATCCTTATATTGTCAAAAAAGCCAATTTGGCTTCCATATTACAGCTTATTAAATTGAATATCAACCTTATATAAATAATTTAAAGTTAATATAAATTAAAAAAAACATAAATATGTGCATTGGATACATTTAATCTTTTCATAGATTCTTAAACTCTTCATTTCATCTTGCATATCTAGAACTGTCATTCTACTTGGAGAACTTGTCATGATGACCTTACATTCTAACCCCTGTCTAGACACATTTAAGAACTATTGATACATGTGTGTGATTATATGATAGATATATATCAATATCATATACAAAAACATCATTGTCTTATTTCAATAATTTGACTTATATACCTATTATAAAACCTTACTACACACAATCTTAACTCACTCAGACATGTCCTTTTGGCTTAAGTAGTTTCATGATCGATATTGATAAAAAGGATATATAAAAAATATGGAAATGTAATAAAATTCATAAAACACTCCTCCATTAAGTTATAAGCATCACTTCTTCATGCTAATTTGATAGGAATCTTTAACTCATATTTGTCTAGATTTGTACTAAATTGATTTAATAGGCCTGCTAACGATTGGCCATAGTAAAAAATTAAATTTACACACATGAAGCCATATAAAAACTCATAAAAATACATAAGAACAAAATATAAGTCACAATATTAAACCTACATTCATTTTTCATGTTTTACTTAGTTAACCTTACCTGTTATATCAAATTTTTGAGAAATAAGGGATTTCTTGTAGCTTCCACCCACACTCTTGAACACTCAATTAACCTATATTTAACTAGAAGAGTCTTGTACATGATAAAATCATAAAAATATACTTAAAAAACCATTATTTTCCATTTACAATAATATCTTCCAAATCAGGTCATTATGAGTGATTAAGGAGGGTTATAGACCAGTTTCCATTCTTAACATTTGTTCATAAAATTATGCCCCTAAAAAAAAATAATAATTATTAGAAAATTTTTTTAGTATAATTTTATATCTCTCACTAAGATCTCATCTTCCCATGAAATAATCACACATTCCAACAAGCATCAAAAGTTCCTTTTTAGGTTTGTAACTCTTCATTCTAGCACTCAAGAGACCTCAAGACCCACTTTTCATGCTTTTTCCTTAAACTCAAGACCTAAAAATTCATTATAAATCTTGAAACAACCCATAAAAACTATATAAAATATCACATTAGTTATATCACCTTAAAAACTAACTTTGACCCCTCATTAGGCCACACTAGGTCTTTTTTCATATTAGGCCTTGAACTGCCAGTCAAACTTAGACCTTGAACATACATTGAAACATCTTGTATTGATGTTAAAAACTCATCCTCATGTCATAAAACATCATACCATGATCACATATTACCAAGATTTTTCTTACAATCCTCAGATTGTTCACCTCATCATGCAACTAAGACTGTGCCTTCTCATTAGGTCTCTTCATATAAAGACTAAGCCAAGAACTAACCTGGAAACATCCTCTAAAATCTTATATACCTTATACACTTGTTAACATATTTTACACAATATTATCACATGATCTACCAATGACTTGAAAAACTTCAATATCATACACATACATATCACCACCATCATGCTTCTACAAGCCATATCCATGCTTAAGAACTAGTCCATCACACAAACCTACTAGGCACCATACCACTTTGATAACTTCAAGACACCTTATTGTAAACCAAAAATTGACCTCAGACTTACTTTGACATCAATTAACTCAATCACATGACAATAAGATAACTCTCGCCTTACTAATCCTTCTTGTCATCAATGATAGTCCACAATACATGAAAAATCAATGATAACTCTCAACAAACTCCCCCTTTATCAATGATGGAAAACCACATTGATGGAAAAATATAAATGAACTAATCATTCTCAAATTTCTCTCAATAGGATACTTATCTCTCAAACTGAGTAATCTATCAAGAACTTTCTCCCACAATATTTTGTCTATCAAGAACTTTTCCCCCTTTGACATTAATGACAAAGGGTCATATACATAAAGTTCATTGAACCTTGGACCTAAACACTCACAACCAAAAATCACTACCTTTGTCCATACATACTTCTCTTCAAGATTCTCAATCCATTATGGTTTAGATAATTCATAGCATCTTCATAGAAACACATGATCAAATATGTCTTGTTAATAATAACAGACAAATTATATTATCCTCAAGCCTATGAACACATTCATGTCATTAAAAAGATGAGAAAAAATCCTTTTATGACCTGATGATGTCATCTTGACATCAAAATAACATTTCAACTCATAACATAACCTTTAGAGAAACACTACTTCAACATTCTTCAAGATTATTAGAAACTTGTCATGCGATAGGAATGGTCATCTTTAGGACATTGTTGCTTACCTTCAGGGCACAAATAATTTATAATCTCAATATTAGAACCAATTTCATACCATGGATCACATAATTAGTACTTTATATGTTCAAAGGCATTGGTCTTATAGACCAATCTTTAACTCTCTCACCACTTATTCTAACTTTTCTACTTAGACTTCACTTTTCACTTAAACAAGCATTTCAAAAATGATAACGAATGTAGGAAACATTGAAACAAATACATATAACACTCGAATAATTTCTATAGGTTAAATAATATCCATTTACATCATGAATATTCACATTCAATTTTATAAACACAAGAATCCTTGAAATCCTCATACCCCTATTCATCACGTCTTTGAGCTAGTTCTTCATAACTGGGGTCAATATAACCATTTATAAGCACTTAACAAGAGCTTAAAGAACTTAAAAACACACTCAAGTAGTTTTATCATCCATCTAAAGTGGCGAAAAGATCCACACTACTCATTAAGTCACTCATGTCTATGAAAAACATAGACCTTAAGTATAGACCTTTTTTATTGAGATTTTCTTACACAAAAGCACACTTTCAGAACTTCCTCAATGCATGGAACAAGACTAAAACGAGGTAAATACATTAGCCAATAATTATAACACCAATTCAATACCAATAGAGAGGTTATAAATCCACTTTAGTCATATAGGGTTATATAATTGAAAACATAGTCAACAAACTTTTAATTTGATCTACAATAAATGCACCTGTACAAACATCCAAGTCTCTAAATCACTTTGAGAATAATCTACAGGAAGTCTAATTAATCCTTGATTTTTACACCAATAGGTTTTGACATCTTTCATGGCTTATATAGGCAAATGAATGCTCTCGGATCCTTAAAAATCATGCATAATCATTTGAATTTAAACCCCAATGATTATATTTTTGAATTCCCAATGACTATTTCTAGAAGCATAAATTTGACCACCTCTAACACTTTACTACAAATAATACCAAATTTGGAAGCTCATAACTTGAGCTAGAGAATACATGAAGATACCAAAATTTTAGGGAAGGATCTTGGTAAACCAATATTTAACCTTTCAAACCAATATAGTGAACGAGCAATGCACAAAGAAGAAATGAAGCAAGATATCAAAACATGAGCACAAGATATATGTGGTAAACCATTAAGGGGAATAAAAACACTAAAACATCACTTGGAATACATTACTATAAGCAATGTATAAATATTTAGTGAGGCACCAACCCCACAAGGGGCTAGCAACCCCTCACTAGTCAAACACAAACTCAAATAATCCTTTAACAAGCTCCAACTTGAAAGGAGGAACAAACCTCATAAGTGACTCAAAAATAACTCATCCACTTCAATGACACATATTAAATCACCAACATTCATGTTATCTCCCACTCCCTCTTGACTAAGCACCAACTCAACCAAGATAAACTTGATCACCTTCACAACACCTTGTTGCTCAATCCATAGATGATAACCTCTTCTTGAGCTCTCTATGTACTCTATCCACTGTCATATATCAGGAGAACATATCTGATGTAACTTTTATGGTATATAAATAAACATAATATCATTCCTTTAACACTCTCAAACTGCCTCTTCAAACACGTAAATCTGCCCTTCTTCGACTTTGCTCAAACAACCCTCATATGGCTTGACTAGGTCATATGACCTTACTCATTATACTTAAAACTTTTGATGTATGTTTATGAATGATCCTTTACTCAAATTTTAAGGTCTACATTATCTCCTTATTCTCCTAAATGTGATATTTTATTTGCTTGCACTCTTATTGCTCTTATGCACCCAAATGGACCTATTATGCCTTGTACTTATACCAATCACTAGATCACTCACACTCTTGGTTAGAAAAGACATTAATACATTAGTTTCATACCCAAATCATGTCTTAGTACATGTTAAAAATAATAATCAATCATATTAATATCACCACTAGGTTTACCAAACACATTTAAACCACCTTCTTTTTTTAGGCCTACTTAAAGACCTAATGTATTAGGTTTATCCTCTCCACGGAACAACTTGAACAACTATGGAGTAGATATCACTCACCGAGGTCATATAAAATTTCAATAACTTAAAAAAAAACCTAAAATAACCTACTCTATTCTTAATATGTCACACATCTTTCTCTTACCTCATGAAAGCTCCATTAGGCCATAAAGACTTATTAGGCCTAATTACCCCAAAAACACTGCTTGCAAATATGAAGCTTAAAAAACCTATAGAAACACTTTCAAGGAATAATAAACATATGGATATAAAATTAATTAATTAAATATTAACATCAAACTCATTAAACTCCATCACTCAAGACCCAAAGATTTAAAAACATCTCTAAAAAAGGCTCACTTTATTTTACCAAAAAGGTCGAAAACACAATAAAAAACCTTTGAATTTTCACACATTAATAGGATTTTATCATGAATAAAAATAAATTAAAATGAACCTATGATACATATATATTAACTTATTGTTCATTATATCCTTCAATTATATCCAAATCACCCCAAAATCATCTCTTCGACATGACTACTTAGAATTACCCAATTGCTCCAAAACACAATCATGAATAATGTTATCTTTAGATATTTTAAGGACACTTCAAATTATTATAATTCAGATTAATAGATATTATGTGACCTATATATCATCCTAAAATAGATATTTTACAAATTATAGTGTCAACTATTGGTCTTACAGATCAATTTATTGGCCTTCTCTCTCATAGTCCTTATACTATCAGATAAGTCAATTTGGCATCCATATTAAAACTTCTTAAAGTGACTCTCAAACTTATATCAAGAATTTAAAGGTCATTTACATAAAAAAAAATCAATATTTATATTGGATACATTGACTCTTGTCATAGAGTCTCAAACTCTTCACCTCATCTTGCATACCTAGAATTATCATTCTGCCTTGAGAACCCATCATGATGACATTACATTTCAACCCCTATGTAGACACACTTAGGAAATGACATGGTCTTATTTCAAGTATTTAAATTATAGACCCATTAGAAAACCTTACGACACATAGTCTTAACTCACCCAAACAAGTCATTTTAGCTTCAGAAATCTCACCATCAATACTGATAAAAAAGATATAAAACTTATGGACATGTCATAAAAGTTTAAATATACTCCTACATACATTTATAAGCATTACTCCTTCTTGAGAATCTGACAAGAACCTTCAACTCATCTTCATCTGGATTTGTACTAAATTGCTTCATTAGGCCTATTAGCGACTGGCCATCTTACAACATAGAATTTTCACACCTGAATCACTAGAATAAATTATAAACCTACATGATCACAAAATATAAGTCACAAGCTTCAACCTCCATTCATTGTACAACTTTGACTTAGTCAACCCTACCTTCTATATGAAATTTATGAGAAATAAGGGATTTCCTATATCTTCCACTCACACTCTTGAATAGTCAATGCCACTCAGAGGTACCTAAAATATACTAAATCAAATAAGATCTTCTAAATCATTTCATTATGAGGGTTTTAGAGTGGTTTCTATTCTTAATGTTTATTCATAAAATTCTACCCCTAAAACCAACTCCTAATTCTTGGAAAACATTTTTATGACCCTTTTTCATCTCTTCCTAAGAGATCTGCTTCTAATGCAATAGTCACACATGATAACAAGCATCAAAAGTTCCTTCTCGGGTTTGCAACTCTTCATTCTAGCACCCGAGAGACCTCAAGACCCAAATTTCATGATTTATACTTCAAATAAAGACCTAAAAATTCATGATCAATTTTAAAAAAACCTATTACATCTCTATAAAATCTCACATGAGCTCTATCAATTTGGAAATAACTTTGACCCCTCATTAAGCCACACTAGGTCTCTTTGCACATTAGGCCTTGAACTTCCAGTCACACTTAGACCTTGAACATACCTTGAAACCTATTGTATTGATATTAAAAACTCATAATCATGTCATAAAACATCATACCATGCTCACATATTTCCAATATTCTTATTACAATCCTTAGACTACTCACCTCATCATGCAATTAAGCCTATACCTTCTCACTAGGTCTCTTCATGTAAATACTAAGCCAAGAACTAACCTATAAATCTCCTCTAAAATCGTATATACCTTATACACATGTTAACATAGTTTCCACCATATTCTCACATGATATACCACTGATTTTCATAACATCAATATCATACACATCCATATCACCACCATCATGCTTCTACAAGCCATATCCATGCTTAAGAATTAATCCATCACATAGACCTACTAGGCACCATACCACTTTGATATCTTAAAAACACCTTCTTGTGAACAAACACTTAACCTCACACTTATTTTGACATCAATTAACTTAAGCATATGGAAACAAAGACAACTCTCACCTTACTAATCCTTCTTGTCATCAATGACAACTCTCACCATTATCCCTTAGGGAATGTGTACCATAAACTTTCATGGTATTCTAGAAATTACTTCATTTAGGCCCTTCTTTGATAAATCATACAAATGTCTAGGTGTGAAAAATTGAGTAGTATACAAATTATTTGAGCTATATTATTGGTTGATTTTATGTAAATAAATTCTAAAATAGTAAGTGTTAGATGTAAAATTCCTTGTGAGGATATTTATATAAGAGGATATTTGTTTTGAATATAATATCTTATTTTTTGGCTGACAAGTCATAAAAATATATAAAAAATACAATAGAAAGCTCACAGAGGGGTTATGACTCAAACATAGGTGAAAGGACCTTCTAGACACTAGAGCCATAAGTGGACACTAGTGACATATAATGCTACTATCCTTAAAGTGGTACTAATTTCATAAGACTCCAAATAGATCTAAAATTAGTGAAGATGGGATAGGGTCTCTTGTGACTAGGAAAATATGACCTGTGACTATTAGGAGTGTCATAAACACGGAAAATAAGACACAAAAAATATAGAAAGACTCAAATTGATCATGAAAATAAGGACTATAACCATCAATAAGGATCTTATTTGAAAGAACAACAAAAGGAATAGTACTTGTAGTTACTTAACAAAATTAGGGTGTTTACATTTGCCCTCCTTTTATCCTAGTAATGCAATCAAATGATAGTACTAGAGTAAATAAAAAAGAAAGATGCGTACCTGTACTTGTGTGAATGTAATTTAGATTTTGGCCCAATTGTTACCTAGAGAAGGGGATAAGAACCAAAGAGTAATATGTGAAGGGGATACACATGGTTTGGATTCACCCTATAATGAAACTGAGTATGTGAACTAAATGTGTGGAGAAACAAGGCTGACTTGCCACCATTTTGAATCTGAGTATATAAGTTGAATGTGTGGAGAAACAAGGATAACTTACCATCACTTTGAATCTGAGTATGTAAAATTAATATGTGGAAAAACAAGGCTAACTCAACCCCACTAAGAATTTGAGCATGTAGACTGAATGTGTGGAGAAATAAGGCTCTATTTCTCCCACTTTGAATATGATCATGTGAACTAGGTTTGGTGAAATGCTATGGATCAACCACTACAGATGGTCCTATGACCCAAATTATTGAAAACATGGTGAATATATTGGTGATGATACTAAGTGTAACCTGATAAATATTAAAATGGGGATCAAAGACATGCACTCTACATCATGCCCCCTAATCCTGATATCTAGTTAATGTACCTATGTATCTAAATAATTGAATGAAATAGTATACCTGAGTCAAAACTTTATTTCTGCTTAGAGTGTATATCTAAATACCTATGTAAACTTGTGTAAATTTGTGTATACATATGCATATATATATCTTAAAACCTATGAATTTAAATATATATGTAAACTAGTGTACCTATGTAGACCTGTGTGTCTGTATATCCTGAATTCCTATGTAAACCTATGTAACTTTGTAGACTCATATGTCTATATATTTGAATATGTTTGAATTTAAATATTTGTGTAAACCTATGTAGACCTATGTGTTTACATGTCTAAAAACCTATGAATATAAATATCTATGTAAACCTATGTCGACATGTGTGTCTGTATATCTAAAAACCTATGAATCTAAATATCTATGTAAACCTATACACCTATGTACACCCATGTGTCTATATATTTGAATGAAAATATACATGTCTAAAGTAATCTATGCCTATTTACCCCCAATTTTTGGTGAGAGAGTCGATATTATGGTGAGGATATGTAACCAAAGGTGGTAATGGTTTATTTTATTGGTGTTAATTAGTAGGTGTAATATTATGTTAAGCTCAAATAGTGCATTTATTGTTTCAGAGTTGATCATTGAATGTGTAATTGGATAGATGTTTAACTAGTTTCTATTTTAAATATATTGAGATTATTTTCTTCATTTTGTATATTTTATAATGATAAGGAGATTGGTTTAACCAATATGAAATGCTGCGTATCAATCTCAAGTCCCATGTGCAAGAAACGGTTAATAAATTGGAGCTATAGTTATCAAGATATGGTGATAGCAAGATATTTATATTATTCATTAAAATTGGCACATAGGGGTAGCCTTAATAAGGTGGCATTGGTTATGTATGAATTAAATAGGTAATTTGATTCATTTGGCAATTCATTTGCAGCATTTGAGTTGAAAGCATTTTGTGTCTGAGTGAGATAAATATGTTGAGGAGATGAGGAGCTAGTTTTTTGGGCTATGAGGAGGTCAAGGAATGAATTTAGGATGGGGAGGAGGTTTACCTAGTAAGGACATCAAAAATTTTCATGTTTTTATCATGTTTGTTGTTTTGTTTACCATTTTTACTAAAAATCAACTAGTTTAGGGCCTATTTTACAAAAATGGTGTTACTATCCTTATTTAGGTGAAACTATCCAAGACATGGTGTTAGTGTCCAAGATGTGGTGTTACTGTCATGTGTGCAACTCTAGTGTCCAACAGTCCTGAGATGTGATGTTGAGTATTATTGACTAGTTTTTGATCTATGTTGTTGTCTACTAGGTTTAGTTTTACTTTTTTGATGTCTAATTTGATTGTAATCTTGTAGGTTGATACCTACATGAGGGAGTTCGGAATGGGAAAGATGATGAAGACCTTCTAGAGTTTGCCTTTAGTATATTATAATATGGAAGTGCTTGAGAAATTATGTCTGAGATACATTTCTTTCTTGTATCCTATGCCTTAGGATAAGCATATGATTCCTATTGTATGTGCTAAATTATGTTCACCCTAATAATTATATTAATTCCATTAATTTAATCTAATTTCCATATTTCCTAGCTAAATTAACTAATAACCTAATAACACCCATCCATTTCTCATATCCCATAAACCTTATTCAATCCCAAAAACCAATTAATCATTTATAAGTTCACAAGCACCATGGTGCATTTAATCATATATTGTTCATATAAAAGTTATTTGAAAAAGAAATTAGCGCTTAAAAAGGATTCATTTTGTTCATAGGCATCTATTGAGCATTGAAAAGTGTAAGAAAAATAGATCAATCATTATCTATTCACTAGAATATCAACATTAATGTTAGTAATGCATTGCATTGCACTCATTTGGTTTGCTGATGAATTACTACAATTATTAGAGCATTCTTTTTGACAATGTAAAAACATCTAGGGGCCTTATAAGAATCATGATAAGTGTAACAAAAGATTCAAAACCTATAATTTTCCATATGGTTTTCAGATCTAGTTTCCTAGGAATATGTGAGAAGACATAAAAAAATTAGCACTAATTTTTGGATCCCCAATTAGAAAAACACAATCGCCAAAACAAATTTCACTTGCTTGTATTTTCTCAAAAATAAAAATTGACATTTTGGGCATTGCTAAGTTTGAAACTTGATGATTTGTTTAGCATTATTTGATCATTGTGAGCTATATATGTCATATTTTGATCGTAGTTGAGCATTATTTTCCACTGCATTATTCTAACATCTCTCATCCATTCTTTCGATATTCAAGATACACATATAAACCTTATTTTTTGTTTATCTCTCTAGTTTTAGAAATGATTCACTATTTTACATTTATTATAGGCTTAACTAAATGTTTATGGATATTATATTGTATATATACACACACACACATGCACACAAAGGTCTAACATCACTGTAAATTACATTCAATATGATGGAAATGTATCTAAGTTATTAATTTCATTAAAGTTACTCATATATTTATGCTTACTTCATCCTTCCAAATATTTAATGATTCTTTCAAGACGAGTGTAACCCCATCATGTTAGTGATTTTATTAGAGTTTTCATTCGTGATCCCTTTAATTATATCCAAATTAGTGCAGACCATGAAATCCACTTATTAATATTTGTAACGAATCCTTTAACACATCAATTCGTTCTTCAAATTTACACTCTCAACTAATCATTTAGACATTGTTTATGAGTAATGAGCCCAATGTGCCAAGTCGCCAACAAAATTACAACCAAAAACTTATTCAATCTCAAAACCAACCTTAGTTTGCAAATTTGAACCCATGACATTTCCCTCATTTTCTATCATTTTTGGTTGTAATGGCCTGACTTAGGGAAGTCAAGTGCATAGGGAGAATGTGTCATTTTACTTGCATATAGGTATACCATTTCTCAATATTTTATATGTAAAAGTATTATTACTGGCACTCACCCATATGTGTGTAAAATAATACATAATGTTTTTGTAAAATTCATAGCCACATTAGAATTTTGTATAGGAGCTTTAGGGGAACAAAATTCTATATACATATAATTCCCTCATTTAATTTGATATGCATAATCACACACACACATCAAATTAGGTCAAAATTTAGACACCTAAAAGTACCAAATGCATTTATTTATCATCAAATTACATGTTTGTATGACATTTATGTACTTGTTGATTATTGGTTCAAATCAATCGTTATTGGCTCATTTATTGACATTCATCATGCTACCATGTATCTTATATAATTTTATTCCCCTGTAAGTTTTGTAAAATTAAATCCTCCTTATATACAACGTAATATTACACTCTAGACTTGTCTGAAGCATGTAAGTATGCTAGACAAATGTCTGGAGTGTTACTAGATTGTCTTGGTAGGGAGCATTTTGGCCCTTTTGCCCTCATGTTGTGTGACATATATCCCATATTTTCTCCTTTTTGACCATTGGATATTAGTTTGTGCACCAATAAGTTCCTAATTTTAATTTACGTCATTTATAAATACACAAGCACCGTAGTGCATTTAAGCATATATTGGTTGTATAAAATTTATTTTAAAAAATATTTGGCAGTTAGAAAAGATTCATTTTATTTATAGGCATCTATTGAGCATTGAAAATCGTTAGTGAAATAGATCAATCATTATCTATTCATTGACATATCAACGTTCATGTTAGCAATGCATTGCATTGCTCTCATTTGGCTTGTTGATGAATTACTACAATTATTAGAGTACTATTTTTGACAATTTAAAAATGTCTAGGGGCCTGATAAGAATCATGATAAGTGTAACAAATGCTCCAAAACATATAATTTTCCTTATGGTTTTCAGATCTAGTTGCCTAGTTAAGGAAAGAAGAAGTCTAGTTTCCTAGGAATATGAGAGAAGACATAGAGAACTAAGCATTGATTTTTGGAGCCCCAATTAGACAAACACAATCACCAAAACAAATTTAACTTGCATGTATTTTCCCAAGAACAAAATTAGACATTATGGGCATTGCTACGTTTGAAACTAGATGATTTGTACATCATTATTTTGTCACTGTGAGTTATATATGTCATATTTTGATCGTAGTTGAGCATTGTTTTCTACTATATTATTCTAACGTCTCTTATACATTCTTTTGATATTCAAGATACATATCTAAACCTTGATTGTCTCTTTGTTTCTCTAGTATTAGAATTGATTCACTATTTTACATTTATTTAAGGCTTAACTAAATGTGTATGGAGATTATATTGTATACACACACACACATGCACACAAAGGTCCAACATCATTATAGCTTAACATTCAATATGATGGAAATGCAGAAGTTATTAATTTCACTAAAGCTACTCATATATTTATGCTTACTTCATCCTTCTAAATATTTAATGATTCTTTCAAGATGAGTGTAACCCAATGCATTAGTGATTTTCTTAGATTTTTCATTCTCGATCTCTTTATTTCTATCTAAATTAGTGTAGAAGAAAAAAATCCACCTATTAATATTGGTAACTAATACTTCACCCCATCAATTCATTCTTCAAATTTACACTCTCAACTATCATTTAGACATCGTTTATGAGCAATGAACCCAATGTGCCAAATCTCGAACAAAATTACAACCAAAGACCTATTCAATCTTGAAACCAACCTTAGTTTCCAAACCTCAACCCATGATATCTCCTTTTTTCTATCATTTTGGTTGTCTTGCCCTGACCTAGGGAAGTCAAGTGTACAGGCAAAATGTGTCTTTTTACCTGGATACAGGTACAACATTTTTGAATCTTGTAGATTTAAACATATTATTAGCATGGACATGTACGTGTGTAAAATAATTATTAATATTTTTCGTAAAATTCATAGTTACATTAGAATTTTCTTTACGAACTTTAGGAATACAAAATTGTGTACACATATTATGTCTTCAGTTAATCTGATATGTATAATCATACACACATCAAAATAAGACAAAATTTAGATGCCTAAAAATACCATGAAGAATATATAAATTGAAAATAATTAATTTAAAAGATATAAATTGAAAATATCATTAAAAAGATTTTTAAAAAAAGAAAAAAATAAAAATAATTTTCATTAAGAAAATGAGAGAAAAACAAAATAAAAAAACTCATTAAAAAAGAAAAAAAAAGTGAAAGAGAAAATAAAATAAAAAATATTTAAAAGTCAAAAATTTTAAATCATATAAATATTTTTCATTAACAGTTTCTTTTCAAATTAAAACACATAAAGCATTAAGTAATTGGAAAAAAATAAAAAGAAAAAGACAAAATAAAAAGCAGGACGAAGTATTATAATAATGGTCTCCGGACTGTTTCTAATTTAAAAAATTAGTCGTATGACTGTTTTGAAAGAAGAGCCGCGGCCGTTTTTAATTTAAAAAAAAAGCAGGGTTCGTTGTTTTATAAATTAGAGAACGGTTCACTCTGTGTAATGAAGCGGGTTGGGAATGTTTTTTTTTTGTGTTTGATTTCTGTTCAGTCTGCAAATGTTTGGTGTATGTTTTTTTTTTCGATATGTTATTTTTTATATCATCTTTTTTGATTGGGAATGTTTCCCCCTTCTTCCCCTTCCTTCTTCTGGTGTTTTTGTTTTTTTGATTTTGTATGTTGTTTAAGCATGGCCATGCTGGTTTTTCTTCTATTTTATGCTTGTTTGTTTTTTTTCCTTTGTTTCGTATTGGTTGTGGTGGTTTTGGTAGGGTATGTGGGAGAATTGACAGGGGAACAACAGGGGAGGCGGGAGAACAGACTGGAACAGTTGGATGCACACATTACTCCAGGTAATAAACTTTAAATATTTATGTTATTTGAGTTTTTAAATAAAATCCTTTTACTTTTTTTTAGTATTTCTTCTGCTTCATAATGTTTTACATATCAAATGTTCAGAGATCAGGTTGCCAAGGTTAAGAGTTCGATTCCGTCAGATAGCATATTCCTCTCATTTCTAGTTTAACGAGTGTCAAGTGTATTGTATTGTATGGCATGTTAAGGCCGTCGACATAACTGATACAGGAACAAAGATTTCAGCAAGATTTTGAAAACCAAGTGAAGAACTATTTTAAATTTACACAATATAATATAACTAGGGTTTCTCTCCAATTTGTCTTTTTAAAAACTTGATGTCTTCTGCTGTAAGCCCAGCTTATTTGTGTGCTTACTTACAGTCTGGAAATATGAAACACCTGCTTTAAATACAGACCATACACATCCTATTATAGTTAAAGGTATCGATCCATATTTTAGGTCTTTGAATTCTTTGGGACCCAGGCGATGTATCAGCGTCCAAGCTGCCCACCCAATCCAGGTTGCCAGAAATACCAAAAGAAGAGCTGGGAATATAAATTTTAAGTACAAATCCTCACGGTATATATTGCATATTGCATATTGCATATTGATCTGTATATATTGCATATTGCATATTGCCTTATGATAGTATTTTGGGTTCGATTCCGTCAGATTGCATGTTTCAGTTATTGTGTACATTGCCGGTAGAAATGCATCTCTCTCTCTATATATTAGTCATCCTCTGTATTTATTTTTTATTCTAGATGTCTGTGTTGATTTCTTTGTTATTTTATTTTATTTTTTCATTCTATACATATTTCTTTAAATTTTGCTAGGGTTGTGAGACTGGAGAACACACAGGGGACTTTGGAGAATAGCAGTAGGGACAGATGGATACATTACTTGTTTTTTAAGGTAACAAACTTAACATTGTTGGAAGTATTTGCATTATTTAAGGTTTTTCATAGTGTTTTGTCTATGTAAACAAAGCAAATGGCAAACCGAGTAGATTGATGGGCTCTCAATTAACAATACACCAACGAAATATCTGAAAATAACAGTTGCTTGATCATATCCCAGGACCCATATAGAATGTGAGGAAGAAGCTTTAAAATTTTAAATACAATGTGCCAAACATTACAGAAATCTAAACAGAATATAATGTGTTTTAAGAAACAGATTCTGAGTTGGAATAATCGCCCGTGCCCTAAAGCAAAAGGAAGCATCCACAAAATTAACTAGTTAGTTGAAAGCGGGCGAGGTATTTGTGTCTGACAATGCTGCGGCAACGGCAAAGGTAACATGCCCTGAAGCAGTGGCGGTCAATCCTAGGAAGTTTATATTTGCTTAGTCTCCACTGGAGCTCACAATACACTAACCAGCGTTTCAAAAAACTATGATGTTTTGACAAGTTAAATTCTCTATGGTAAAAGAAAACTTGAACCGAACCTTCAGTACCAGAAAAGAGCATTTTTTTCCACCACAGTCCCCATACTTCAACAGGTTAAGTAATAAATGTTATAAAAACTTAAATTCTCTATGGTAAAAAGAATGTTTGAACCTTCAACGCCAGAAAATTAAAACAGAACTCTTCCCTTGATACTAAATGCAAAGCTAATGACTCAGAAACAGTAGGGTTGAACGAACCTTTCAATCTTCTGATCTAATTTTAGAAATATCGGATGACAATAACAATACGTGGATATATAAGATTAGAGTAGAAAACTATTCACTACAGTTATAAAAAATGATCAAAATAGCAAAAATTGAAAATATAAGACCACATGATTAAAACTTTACTGCTGTGACAAACGATATAAGATCGAAATAGCAAAATGTGAATACATATCATCACATAAATAAATTTTTACTAGAGGGACAAAAGAAAAAGATCACAACAGCAATATGTCAATATATAAGATCACAGTACCAAACTCCACTACCGTGATGAAAAAGAATAGATCAAATCAGCAAAACTTGGCACAGCCTTTCAGATCAAACATTTATAAAGCCTAGTTAAGAAAAAAAGATTTTCAAGAGATAGAGAAGTGATACATGAGAGATCAACAATAACTAAACATTAACATGGAACGGCACAAGGACCAAAAAACTTGCCATATACTAGACGATACAGGCATAATTTGCCATATACCAGACGATTCAGGCATTTGCCAATGTCAAATATGTTCTGCCATAGGTCTTAATCAGGGGGGGAAATTTTTTCTCTGCAATTGACGGAGGTTCAAATATTTGGATTGTATACTTATGGGCAGTTGCTTCAATCTCCTTGGAAAAAGGGTGAGCATTTATTTCACATATTTTACTTAGCTATCTAATGCAAGTGGAAAACTGAACTAGAATTAGTAGAGGTCAAGGTCTTTAGAGGAGGTTGACAGCTACATGCAATGGTTTGTCTATGCAATGCCTTGTGGTTTGTTTAACGTTCTGATTGGAACGCTTTCAACCATGAACTAGAAAACATCTAAGTATTTCCCTCTGATATTTTAGTATGTATTTATGTTCGCTGAATTAGGTAGCTATCTTATGTAGACATCTTGGATATGGTTTAGGGTTGTGTCAAATTTTGTTAATTCAAATTATTTTATAGACACATTTTTTTTTATATTAATTGCTTAATTTTTAATGCATTAGCTAGTTTTCTAGTACTAATATATACAGATTATTTTTAAGTGTGCATAAATTTAAGTATATTTTTTAGTTTTTATGTATCAAGATGTAAAAATTTGGATTACATCTTATATTTTTGAATTTGAGTTTTTTTTCAGGTAGTTCTTCATGTAGCGGTTTAGACATAGTGAGGCGCTTTCTTTAAGCAATTCGAATGGAGGATAGAATATCTAAATAATTTTGGTCAAGGTTGACCTTGTAATATTAAAGAAAAGCATATTAATAAAAATTATCTTTTTGTTGGAGGGGCTAAATGCCCCTTAGGCCCGAAGGAATGGCCACTGGCCATGGTCACTCGTTTAGGACCTGTATTTACTTTTTTTTAATTTTAAAGTGTTCATAATTTTAAGTTTTTATTGAAATTTTATTTTAATATGATAAAGTAAGTTAATAATATACAATTTTAATAAAAGATGAAGTTTTTATAATCATCATTTGCAGTAAGTATTTACAAAACAAAAAACACTCACCTTATAAGTTCTCACGGACAAGCGCAAAAGATCAAAAAATTGACACCATAATAATTAAACAACTATTGATATAATTACATGATAAACAAACTCGTATTTTACACACAATTGCATACACTTAAGTGAACACAAGCATTTTTTACATAATTACAGCCACTTAAGTAAAAGACAAATATTTTCCACAATTGCAGACACTCAAGCATAATTGCGGACACTTTAGTAAAACACAAGCATTTAGACACATTCATAAATATTCTTAAATAAATTAATATATATATATATATATATATATATATATATATATATATATATATATATATTATATATATATATATATATATATATATATATATATATATATATATATATATATATATATATATATATCATACATAATAAAAGAGAAAAAAAAAAAAAAACATTCACAAAATGTAATAACTAGATACAATTAAATAAAAAAATATTTATTTACAAATTCAAAATTATGTTAACGAAAAAATTCGATAATAGTATTTATTGATAATGATTCATAATGTGTATGTGAAAAGTGTTTTGAGTTAACTAAAAAGGGTAGGTCAAAGTAATAGGATAGGTAGCTATAGGTTTGGTAGAATTAGTAGGTCCTTAGTAAGAGGATAGGTAGGTGTAGGTAAGGGGAGGCCATATAAGCTTCCACCCTCATGTGGTTGGCATTGTTAGTAGAGAATTAATTATTCTCGAAGCTAAGAGAAGCTTGGTATTTAGTTAAACTATTTTATTTTCTATAAATTTTTAAATATACATTATGTTATCTTTAAGTGCATAATACATCAATACAAACTGACAAGTGTGTGTATATTTCTTGTAGTGAGTTATAGCTTTAAACTATAGAGAATTATAATGAGAAGAAATTTTATTATTGGTTGTAATTTAAACAACAACGGATATCAACACATAAGTATTAGTCCCTAGTTTTATTTAAATATCATTAATTTAATTTTGTGAACATTAATGAAATTCATAAATTTAATTTTATTTTTAAATTTTTGATGAAACTTTTGCAAGTGATTAAATTTTTTCATAAAATGCACAATCATTTTTTATTTCCTTAAAATTTTACACTATGGTAAGACATTCTTATCATAGCTACTAAACTCAAAATTTCAAAACAAACATCAGAACACTTTTATAAAATTTCAATGATGAATGTATTTATTCTAAATCACAACCTACAATCTGATTTTTATATAAGATCCATTAATTTACCTTAAAAAAATATGTACAGTATTCATAAATTCATTTTAGAAGCACTCATCATGTTCTATTATAATTGAAATATTGAGAATTCATATTACAAGCACTCATCATGTTTCATTATCGTTGGAAGCTTGAGAACTCATATAAACAAATTATGGAAATAATAAATCATGTACTGTATAGTAAAATACAATGTAGGTTTACTTTCAAAACATGGCTAAAGTCCTTTGTACTAATAAGCTAAAAAGCATTATCTATAATACTATTAGTACCCTGTAATGCTAATAAATAAATTAAAACATAAATAAACATTTAATAAATGTGTAAATATAATAAATACAATAAAAAATGCGTAATTCATATTTATAAAATATAAGGGATACCTTTATTAAATTTTTGTCACAAAGTTATCACTAGAATTGCACTTGAAAATGAACATTCAATAATGCCAACTCTCCAACAAAATTACAACCAAAGACCTATTTAATCTCAAAACCAACCTTAGTTTGCGAACCTAAACCCATTATATCTCCCTCTTTTTCTATCATTTTGGTCGTAATGGCCGGAGCTAGGGATGTCAAGTGCATAAGGAGAATGTGTCATTTTACTTGCATACAATTATACCATTTTTCAATCTTGTATATGTAAAAATATTATTATTGGCACTCATCTATATGTGTGTAAAATAATACATAATGTTTTTGTAAAATTCATAGCTACATTAGAATTTTGTATAGGAGCTTTAGGGGAACAAAATTCTATATACATATAATGCCCTCATTTAATTTGATATGCATAATCACACACACATCAAATTAGGTCAAAATTTAGACACCTAAAATTACCAAATGCATTTATTTATCATCAAATTACATGTTTATATGACATTTATGTACTTGTTGATTATTGGTTCAAATCAATTGTTATTGGCTCATTTATTGACATTCATCGTGGTACCATGTATCTTATCCTTATACCCCCACATCTATCATTTTATTCCCCTGTAAGTTTTATAAAATTATATCCTCCTTATATAGAGTGTAATATTACACTCTAGACTTTTCTGAAGCATGTAAGTATGCTAGACAAATGTCTGGAGTGTTACTTGACTGTCTTGGTAGGGAGTATTTTGGCCCTTTTGCCCTCATGTCGTGTGACCTGTATCCCACATTTTCTCCTTTTTGACCATTGGATATTAGTTTGTGCACCAATAAGTTCCTAATTTTAATTTATGTCATTTATAAATACACAAGCACCGTAGTGCATTTAAGCATATATTGGTTCTATAAATATTATTTTAAAAAATATTTAGCACTTAGAAAAGATTCATTTTATTTATAGGCATCTATTGAGCATGGAAAATCATTAGTGAAATAGATCAATGATTATCTATTCATTGAAATATCAACATTCATGTTAGCAATGCATTGCATTGCTCTCATTTGGCTCGTTGATGAATTACTACAATTATTAGAGTATTATTTATGACAATTTAAAAATGTCTAGGGGTCTTATAAGAATCATGATAAGTGTAACAAATGCTCCAAAACATATAATTTTCCTTATGGTTTTCAGATCTAGTTGCCTAGTTAAGGAAAGAAGAAGTCTAGTTTCCTAGGAATATGAGAGAAGACATAGAGAACTAAGCATTGATTTTTTGAGCGCCAATTAGACAAACACAATCACCAAAACAAATTTAACTTACATGTATTTTCCCAAGAACACAATTGGACATTATGGGCATTGCTACGTTTGAAACTGGATGATTTGTACATCATTATTTCATCATTGTTAGTTATATATGTCATATTTTGATCATAGTTGAGCATGGTTTTCTACTGTATTATTCTAACGTCTCTTATACATTCTTTTGATATTCAAGATACATATTTAAACCTTGATTGTCTCTTTATTTCTCTAGTATTAGAATTGATTCACTATTTTACATATATTTTAGGCTTAACTAAATGTGTATGGAGATTATATTGTATATACACACACAGATGCACACAAAGGTCCATCATCATTATAGCTTACATTCAATATGATGGAAATGCAAAAGTTATTAATTTCACTAAAGCTACTCATATATTTATGCTTACTTCATCCTTCTAAATATTTAATGATTCTTTCGAGATGAGTCTAACCCAATGCATTAGTGATTTTCTTAGATTTTTCATTCTCGATCTCTTTATTTCTATCTAAATTAGTGTAGACCAAAAGAATCAACCTAATAATATTGGTAACTAATATCTCACCCCATCAAGTCATTCTTCAAATTTACACTCTCAACTATCATTTAGACATCGTTTATGAGCAACGAACCCAATGTGCCAAATCTCAAACAAAATTACAACCAAAGACCTATTCAATCTTGAAACCAACCTTAGTTTCCAAACCTCAACCCACAATATCTCCTTTTTTTCTATCATTTTGGTTTTCTTGCCCTGACCTAGGGAAGTCAAGTGCATAGGCAGAATGTGTCTTTTTACTTGGATACAGGTATGCCATTTTTGAATCTTGTAGATTTAAACATATTATTAGCATGGACATGTACGTGTGTAAAATAATTATTAATATTTTCATAAAATTCATAGTTACATTAGAATTTTCTTTACGAACATTAGGAATACAAAATTGTGTACACATATTATGTCTTCAGTTAATCTAATATTTATGATCATACACACATCAAAATAGGACAAAATTTAGATGCCTAAAAATACCACGAAGAATATATAAATTGAAAATAATTAATTTATTGGCTCATTTATTGCCCTGAATCCCACATTTTCTCCTTTTCGACCATTGGATATTAGTTTGTGCACCAATAAGTTCCTAATTTTAATTTACATCATTTATAAATACACAAGCACCGTAGTGCATTTAAGCATATATTGGTTGTATAAAAACTATTTTAAAAAATATTTAGCACTTAGAAAAGATTCATTTTATTTATAGGCATCTATTGAGCATCATAAATCATTAGTGAAATAGATCAATCATTATCTATTCATTGAAATATCAACATTCATGTTAGCAATGCAATGCATTGCTCTCATTTGGCTTGTTGATGAATTACTACAATTATTAGAGTATTATTTTTGACAATTTAAAAATGTCTAGGGGGCTTATGAGAATCATGATAAGTGTAACAAATGCTCCAAAACATAAAATTTTCCTTATGGTTTTCAGATCTAGTTTCCTAATTAAGGAAAGAAGAAGTCTAGTTTCCTAGGAATATGAGAGAAGACATAGAGAACTAAGCATTGATTTTTGGAGCCCCAATTAGACAAACACAATCACCAAAACAAATTTAACTTGCATGTATTTTCCCAAGAACAAAATTGGACATTATGGGCATTGCTACGTTTGAAACTGGATGATTTGTACATCATTATTTCGTCATTTTGAGTTATATATGTCATATTTTGATCGTAGTTGAGCATGGTTTTCTACTGTATTATTCTAATGTCTCTTATACATTATTTTGATATTCAAGATACATATCTAAACATTGATTGTCTCTTTATTTCTCTAGTATTAGAATTGATTCACTATTTTACATTTATTGTAGGCTAAACTAAATGTGTTTGAAGATTATATTGTATACACACACACACACACACACACACACACACACACACACACACACACACACACACACACACACACACACAAAGGTCCAACATCATTATAGCTTACATTCAATATGATGGAAATGCAGAAGTTATTAATTTCACTACTACTCATATATTTATGGTTACTTCATCCTTCTAAATATTTAATGATTCTTTCAAGATGAGTGTAACCCATTGCATTAGTGATTCTCTTAGATTTTTCATTCTCGATCTCTTTATTTCTATCTAAATTAGTGTAGACCAAAAAAATCCACATATTAATATTGGTAACTAATACCTCACCCCATCAAGTCATTCTTCAAATTTACACTCTCAACTATCATTTAGACATCGTTTATGAGCAATGAACCCAATGTGCCAAATCTCGAACAAAATTACAACCAAAGACCTATTCAATCTTGAAACCAACCTTAGTTTCCAAACCTCAACCCATGATATCTCCTTTTTTTTCTATCATTTTGGTTGTCTTGCCCTGACCTAGAGAAGCCAAGTGCACACGCAGAATGTGTCTTTTTTACTTGGATACAGGTATGCCATTTTTGAATATTGTAGATTTAAACATATTATTAGCATGGACATGTACGTGTGTAAAATAATTATTAATATTTTCATAAAATTCATAGTTACATTAGAATTTTCTTTACAAACTTTAGGAATACAAAATTGTGTACACATATTATGTCTTCAGTTAATCTGATATGTATGATCATACACACATCAAAATAGGACAAAATTTAGATGCCTAAAAATACCATGAAGAATATATAAATTGAAAATAATTAATTTAAAAGATATAAATTGAAAAAATCATTAAAAAGATTTGGAAAAAAGGAAAAAAATAAAAACAATTTTCATTAAGAAAATGAGAGATAAACAAAATAAAAAAACTCATTAAAAAAGAAAAAAAAAAGTGAAAGAGAAAATAAAATAAAAAATATTTAAAAGTCAAAAATTTTAAATCATATAAATATTTTTCATTAACAGTTTCTTTTTCCCCCCCTCTCTTCTTCCCCTTCCTTCTTCTTCCCCTTCCTTCTTCTTCTGGTGTTTTTGTTTTTAATTTTGTATGTTGTTTAAGCATGGCCATGCTGGTTTTTCTTCTATTTTATGCTTGTTTTTTTTTTTTTCCTTTGTTTCGTATTGGTTGTGGTGGTTTTGGTAGGGTGTGTGGGAGAATTGACAGAGGAACAACAGGGGAGGCGGGAGAAGGGAGAACAGACGGGAACAGTTGGATGCACACATTACTCCAGGTAATAAACTTTAAATATTTATGTTATTTGAGTTTTTAAATAAAATCCTTTTGCCTTTTTTTAGTATTTCTTCTGCTTCATAATATTTTATATATCAAATGTTCAGAGATCAGGTTGCTAAGGTTAAGAGTTCGATTTCGTCAGATAGCATATTGCTCTAATTTCTAGTTTAACGAGTGTCAAGTGTATTGTATTGTATGGTATGTTAAGGCCGTCGTCATAACTGATACAAGAACAAAGATTTCAGCACGATTTTGAAAACCAAGCGAAGAGCTATTTTAAATTTACACAATATAATATAACTAGGGTTTCTCTCCAATTTGTCTTTTTAAAAACTTGATGTCTTCTGTACGTACAGTCTGGAAATATGAAACACCTGCTTTAAATACAGACCATACACATCCTATTATAGTTAAAGGTATCGATCCATATTTTAGATCTTTGAATTCTTTGGGACCCAGGCGATGTGTCAGCGTCCATGCTGCCCACCCAATCCAGGTTGCCAGAAATACCAAAAGAAGAGGTGGGAATATAAATTTTAAGTACAAATCCTCACGATATTTTCTCTGTATATATTGCATATTGCCTTATGATAGTATTATGGGTTCGATTCCGTCAGATAGCATGTTTCAGTTATTGTGTACATTGCCGGTAGAAATGCATCTCTCTCTCTATATATTAGTCGTCCTCTGTATTTATTTTTAATTCTAAATGTCTGTGTTGATTTCTTTGTTATTTTATTTTATTTTTTCATTCTATACATGTTTCTTTAAAATTTGCTAGGGTTGTGAGACTGGAGAACAAACAGGGGACTTTGGAGAATAGCAGTAGGGACAGATGGATACATTACTTGTTTTTTAAGGTAGCAAACTTAAAATTGTTGGAAGTATTTGCATTATTTAAGCTTTTTCATAGTCTTTTGTCTATGTAAACAAAGCAAATGGCAAACCGAGTAGATAGATGGGCTCTCAATTAACAATACATCAACGAAATATCTGAAAATAACAGTTGTTTGATCATATCCCAGGACCCATATAGAATGTGAGGAAGAAGCTTTAAAGTTTTAAATACAATGTGCCAAACACTACAGAAATCTAAACAGAATATAGTGTGTTTTAAGAAACAGATTCTGAGTCAGAATAATCGCCCGTGCTCTAAAGTAAAAGGAAGCATCCACAAAATTAACTAGTTAGTTGAAAGCGGGCGAGGTATTTGTGTCTGACAATGCTGCGGCAACGGCAAAGGTAACATGGCCTGAAGCAGTGGCGGTCAATCCTAGGAAGTTTATATTTGCTTAGTCTCCACTGGAGCTCACAATACACTAACCAGCCTTTCAAAAAACTATGATGTTTTGACTAGTTAAATTCTCTATGGTAAAAGAAAACTTGAACCGAACCTTCAGTACCAGAAAAGAGCATTTTTTTCCACCATAGTCCCCATACTTCAAGAGGTTAAGTAATAAATGTTATAAAAACTTAAATTCTCTATGGTAAAAAGAATGTTTGAACCTTCAACGCCAGAAAATTAAAACAGAACTCTTCCCTTGATACTAAATGCAAAGCTAATGTTAGAAATTAAATATTAATTGGAGATAATTTCTCCCACCTCCCTCCTTTTGTCATGCAAGTAGTTAAACATTCAGTTAAACAAGCAATTAGTAAACTGGGAGTTAAGCATTGAGTTAGTTAACAATCAGTTAGATATGAGTTTGTTTGAGCACTTAACAAACAGTTAGTTAAGTAGTTGAAGTTAATTATAGATGAGTCTATTTTCAGTTATTGTTTGGATTCTAAATCTATTTAAAGACGCTTGGGCGCACAATATAATTAAGAAATTTTGAAGATTAATAAAATATCTTTTCTTCAAGAAAATTACAGTAGCAATTGTTCAGTTCTTGTTTAGTTATATTAGTTCTTGTTTTTGCTCTCTAATTTGCCTTCAAATTGGTATCAGAGCAGGCAAAAGATCATGGGAGATAACGCCCAGCAAGAGAGAAAAATTGTGAAGCAAGAGCAAACTCGGCAAGTCGTGTGAAGGCCACGTAGCAAGTACAGTCAAGTGCAGTCAGAATTTGAAGTGCCTAGTTGGAAGCTCAGGCACAGTCGACCCAGGCGATGAAAGCACAGCCTGGTCGATGCATTAGCAGTCAACGCAAAAAGACAGTCAGTGCAGCCAAAGCACATGTAGTCAACAAAGTAGTGTAAAGCGTAGGTTGAAGCACTGAAGTTAATCCAACAAGTAATTCGCAGAAGTCAAATATTTAAAGCACCTTGTTTTTTGGGAGAGTGCACATGAAGTTTTGGTAACAAAAAAAATCAAAGAAAAGAAAGCACAGCCAAAGGATGCAGCAGTCCAAAATATTAAAAAAATTGCGTAGGGTAAAGCTGAAGCACAAGCAACACTTGTAGCTGTCACGATCAACGCATCAAAGTGAAAACGTGCAAATCCATTGAAAGAAAGACTGAGAAGAAGCGCGTAGGAAGCCATGAAGGTAGATTGTGTGAGAAATGACAGCGAATAATAATATTTCACAGCCTCAAATTCTCTTTTCCAATGGTAAGAATTATGATTTTTGGGAAATTAAGATGAGAACTTTATTTTGCTCACAAGATGTATGGGATTTGGTAGAAAGTGGTTTTGTAGAACCGCAGGATGAGGCAGCCCATCTAGCATTAAATCAAGCACAAAAGGACCACCTTAAAGAGAACAGAAATAAAGATGCAAAAGCCTTATTTATAATCCAACAGGGATTGGATGAATTCATATTTTCTAGAGTTGCAGCAGAAACGAGATCCAGAGAGGCATGGAAAATTCTGGAGACTACCTATAGAGGTAATACGAAGATAAAAATTGCTAAATTGCAATCTCTAAGGAGAACTTTTGAAAATTTGCAATTGAATGAATCAGAATCAATATATCAGTTTATGGGTCAAGTTTTGAATATAGTGAATCAAATTAGATCTAATGGAGAATCTATCACAGATCATAAGATCATAGAGAAAGTACTTAGATGTTTACCCAGTAAATTTGATGCAATAGTTGTAGCTATTGAGGAAACTAAGGATTTGGAACAATTATCTGTAGATGAATTAATGGGTTCTTTGTTAACACGTGAATCCAGAATGAATAGAAATAACTCTTTGCTTGAGAATGCATTCAAGTCACAGGTATCAGTTGGCAGAGGAAGAGGAAGAGCCAGGTCAAGCTTTAGAGGAAGAGGCAGAGGCCGATATGGAAGGAACAATTCAGATGAAGGTGAGAACAGTAATCAAAACTACAGTAGTAGAGGAAACTACAGCAATAGAGGACGTGGCAACAACCACTTTCAACAAAATTCACAGAGGTTTGATAAATCTAAAGTTCAATGTTATTACTGCAAGAAATATGGTCATTATGCAAGTGAATGCAGAAGGAAACAAGGATATGTGTACATGTATAACGCTAATTACACAAGTGAATCCAATTCTAATTCAGGTGAACCTAGCTTATTTATTACTTGTAATGTTACTAAAAAAAGCTAAAGATATTTGGTTCTTAGATAGTGGATGCAGTAATCATATGACAGGGAATAAAGAATTTTTTGCTAGTCTTGATGATTCTGTAAAATCAGAAGTGAAATTAGGAAATGATATCACAGTAGATGTCATGGGTAAAGGTGTCATAAATGTTTTGGCCAATAATGGTGAAAGAAGGTTTATACCTGATGTTTATTTTGTACCTAGACTAAAACATAATCTTTTGAGTGTTGGTCAGCTAGTGCAGAAAGGTTACAAAGTATCCTTTATGGATAATGTCTACACAATATTGGACAAGGTTCCAAGTGACAGGTTGATAGGAAAAGTGGAGATGACCAAGAATCGCATGTTCCCTCTTCACATTTAGTGCATCCAAGGAAAAGAGGAAGCCCACTACAAATCCATGCAGCTAGATCAATCATGGTTATGGCACTTAAGGTATGGACATTTACATATTGGAGCTTTAAATTTTTTATAGAAGAAAAATATGGTGAAGGGTTTACCACCAATAGAACAGCCAGGAAATTCATGTGATAGTTGTATTCTGGGAAAACATCATAGAGAGAGTTTTCTAGTAGGACGCTCATATAGAGCTAAGGTAATATTGGAGTTAGTCCATAGTGATTTATGTGGACCAATGCAAACTCCATCATTTGGAGGTAGTACTTATTTTCTAACTTTCATTGATGACTTTAGCAGAAAGACTTGGATCTACTTTCTCAAAAATAAATCTGAAGCATTTGGAAAGTTTAAAGAATTCAAGGCAATGGTTGAAAAGCAGAGTGGCCGTTATATCAAGGTACTCAGCTCAGATAGAGGAGGGGAATACATGTCTAATCAATTTCAAGATTTTTGTAGGTATCATGGAATCAAAAGGAAATTGACTACAATATACACACCACATCAGAATGGTGTAGCAGAAAGAAAGAATAGAACAATCATGGAAATGACAAGAAGCATGTCGAAAGCTAAACACTTGTCAAATGAATATTGGGCAGAAGCAGTAGCATGTGCAGTGTATATTCAGAACAGAAGCCCAACAAAGAGTGTCAGAGATCGAGTTCCACAAGAAGCGTGGAGTGGTAAGAAATATAGTCTAAATCATTTCAAAAAAATTGGATGTGTTGCATATTCTCTTATACCATCTAAATTGAGAAATAAACTTGATGATAGAGGTGAGAAATGCATTTTTATTGGCTATTCTGAAGAATCAAAGGCATATAAGTTGTATAACCCAATTTCAAAGCAAGTGATTATTAGCAGGGATGTTGAATTTAAGGAAGCAGAATCATGGGATGGTAGCACCATCAAAGTTAGGGCACCAATTCCACAGGATGAAGAAGTTTCTGAAGAACAAAATTTGCAAGGGGGATAATCCTGTCCACAAGCAGGCACAAGCACTCCAATAAGAACACCTAGAAGGTTTGAACAAGGTGAATCATCTATTCATGCAATTCACCCTACTCCAAATTCACAAGTAAGTGATGAAGAAGATCCAACTCTTGCTACTTTAAGAGCAAGATTGAAAGGTAAGAAAATGAGAAGTTTGAGTGAAATTTATAATCAAGAAGAAGAGAAATTAGATTTTGTTTCAAATTTTGCTCTTTTCACTCATGACCCTATTTATTATGAAGAAGCAGTTAAAGAGGAACATTGGCTAAAAGCAATGGATGAAGAGATGAATGCTATTGAAAGAAATCAGACATGGGATCTAACAAATTTCCCTGAAGGTGAGGATTGTATTGGAGTTAAATGGGTTTATAAAACTAAATTTGATGCAGATGGAAATGTTGAAAAGCACAAGGCAAGGTTAGTTGCAAAAGGTTTTGCACAAGAACATGGAGTTGACTATAATGAAACATTTGCACTAGTTGCTAGACTGGATACTTTAAGAATGGTATTATCCATAGCTGCTCAAAATAATTGGTATGTATATCAAATGGATGTAAAATCAGCTTTTTTGAATGGATTTCTAGAAGAAGAAGTATATGTAAAAAGAATGTTTGAACCTTCAACGCCAAAAAATTAACACAAAACTCTTCCCTTGATACTAAATGCAAAGCTAATGACTCAGAAACAATAGGGTTGAACGAACCTTTCAATCTTCTGATCTAATTTTAGAAATATCAGATGACAATAACAATACGTGGATATATAAGATTAGAGTAGAAAACTTTTCACTATAGTTATAAAAAATGATCAAAATAGCAAAATTTGAAAATATAAGACCACATGATTAAAATTTTACTGCTGTGACAAACGATATAAGATCGAAATAGCAAAATGTGAATACATATCATCACATAAATAAATTTTTACTAGAGGGACAAATGAAAAAGATCACAACAGCAATATGTCAATATATAAGATCACAGTACCAAACTCCACTACCATGATGAAAAATAATAGATAAAAACAACAAAACTTGGCACAGCCTGATGAAAAATAATAGATCAAAACAACAAAACTTGGCATAGCCTTTCAGATCAAACATTTATAAAGCCTAGTAAAAAAAAAGATTTTCAAGACATAGAGAAGTGATACATGAGAGATCAACAATAACTAAACATTAACATGGAACGGCACAAGGACCAAAAAATTTGCCATATACTAGACGATACAAGCATAATTTGCCATATACTAGACGATTCAGGGATTTGCCAATGTCAAATATGTTCTGCTATAGGTCTTAATCAGGGGGTGAAATTTTTTCTCTACAATTGACGGAGGTTCAAATATTTGGATTGTATAGTTATGGGCAGTTGCTTCAATCTCCTTGGATAGAGGGTGAGCATTTATTTCACATATTTTACTTAGCTATCTAATGCAAGTGGAAAAGTGAACTAGAATTAGTAGAGGTCAAGGTCTTTAGAGGAAGTTCACAGCTACATGCAATGGTTTGTCTATGCAATGCCTTGTGGTTTGTTTAACATTCTGATTGGAACGCTTTCAACCGTGAACTAGAAAACATCTAAGTATTTCCCTCTAATTTTTTTAGTATGTATTTATGTTCGCTGAATTAGATAGCTATATCATGTAGACATCTTGGATATGGTTAGGGTTTTGTCAAATTTTGTTAATTCAAATTATTTTATAGACACATTTTTTATATATTAATTGCCTAATTTTTAATGCATTAGCTAGTTTTCTAGTACTAATATATACAGATTATTATTAAGTGTGCATAAATTTAAGTATATTTTTTAGTTTTTATGTATCAAGATGAAAAATTTTGGATTACTTCTTATATTTTTGAATTTGAGTTTTTTTTCAGGTATTTCTTCATGTAGCAGTTTAGACATAGTGAGGTGCTTTCTTTGAGCAATTCAAATGGAGGATAGAATATCTAAATAATTTTGGTCTAGGTTGACCTTGTAATATTAAAGAAAAAACATATTAATAAAAATTATCTTTTTGTCATAGGGGCTAAATTCCCCTTAGGCCCAAAGGAATGGCCACTGGCCATGGTCATTTGTTTAGGACCTATGTTTACTTTTTTTTTTTTGAAAGTGTTCATAATTTTAAGTTTTTAATGAAATTTTATTTTAATATGATAAAGTAGGTTAATAATATACAATTTTAATAAAAGATGACGTTCTTATAATCATCATTTGCAATAAGTATTTACAAAACAAAAAACACTCACCTTATAAGTTCTCACGGACAAGCGCAAAAGATCAAAAAATTGACACCATAATAATTAAACAACTATTGATATAATTAACATGATAAACAAAATTGTATTTTACACACAATTGCATACACTTAAGTGAAACACAAGCATTTTTTACATAATTACAGCCACTTAAGTAAAAGACAAATATTTTCCACAATTGCAGACAGTCAAGCATAATTGCAGACACTTTAGTAAAACACAAGCATTTAGACACATTCATAAATATTCTTAAATAATAAAAAAAAAATAGCGTACATAATAAAAGAGCAAAAAAAAAAAAAAACTCACAAAATGTAATAACTAGATACAATTAAATAAAAAAATATTTATTTACAAATTCAAAATTATGTTAACGAAAAATCCGATAATATTATTTATTTATAATGATTCATAATGTGTATGTGAAAAGTGTTTTGAGTTAACTAAAAAGGGTAGGTCAAAGTAATAGGATAGGTAGCTGTAGGTTTGGTAGAATTTGTAGGTCCTTAGTAAGAGGATAGGTAGGTGTAGGTCAGGGGAGGCCATACAAGCTTCCACCTTCACGTGGTTGGCCTTGTTAGTAGAGAATTAATTATTCTTGAAGCTAAGAGAAGCTTGGTATTTAGTTAAACTCTTTTATTTTCTATAAATTTTTAAATATACATTATGTTATCTTTAAGTGCATAATACATCAATACAAGCTGACAAGTGTGTGTATATTTCTTGTAGTGAGTTATAGCTTTAAACTATAGAGAATTATAATGAGAAGAAATTTTATTATTGGTTATAATTTAAACAACAATGGATATCAACACATAAGTATTAGTCCCTACTTATATTTATATATCATTAATTTAATTTTGTGAACATTAATGAAATTCATAAATTTAATTTAATTTTTATATTTTTGAAGAAACTTCTGCAAGTGATTAAAATTTTTCATAAAATGCACAATCAAGATCAATGATCCACAACTACTTGCATGAAATAAATCCAATGGAGTAGACACAAAATTATAATGTCAAAGACCTATGGAATTTCAGTAGGGATGACAAGTGTCACCATCTCAGGAACCTAGATCATGATCGATGGTCTACTAGTCCTTCTAAGAGATAGTAGGGTCAAAGCTTAGGAGCTAGGTAGAATTACCACATGTCATTCCCACTTTTGAGATTAAAGTTAAAAAGGCATCGTGTATTAATATGTAGACTTAACCTAAGTTTTTACCCTAAGATTTATTATATTTTTTAATATAATGAAACCTTAGGCTAAAACCTTAGATTATGACTATAATATTCAAAGGGTCCTATTTTATTATGCTTTAAAGACTTAGGATTATAACTTAGTCTAATTTTCATACATAGCCCTGAGATAACTTGATCCTCTTCATGATTATAAGAACTATTGGTGTGCATCCACTTACTCACAAAGGTTGATCAGACAGAACATATCAAAATCTATATATATATATAACCTAATGAACTTCATGAACTTAAATTTGACATCCTCACAAATTTCATTCAACACCCATGAGGTTGTCATTGGCATGTATGAGGCCATCAAATTTAATCTCATCAACCACCTTGATTAAGAAAAATAATTTATTTTTAAAAAATTGCTAATGATTTTTAATAACATTGCAAATCAATGGGACCCCTTTGGAAAATATAAAAATGCTTAAGGTCTTTGAACCTCAATGGTGAAATGATCTTGTGGTCTACTATTCATAGACATAGACTTAATCTCAGTCTCTATCCTAAGGTTCTAATTGCATTTTCTAACACGATAAAACTTAGGCTAAAAACATAAATTCTATTTTAATTTAATGAGAGGCCCCATTACCATGAAACTTGGCTAAAAATTATTTAACCTAAAATTCTTATCAAATTTATTAACATAATAAAACCTGATCTTAAAACCTTGCATTGGGTCCATTTATTATCCAAAGGGGGGAGTTATATTATGTTCTGGGACTTAGCTTAAGTATTTTAGCCTAAATTTTATATCATGTTTATTAAATTAAAATAAACTTTAACCTAAATTATTTAGCATATGTCCCCTTTTATATCCTGAGCCAAATTACCATCTAGATGAGCGCAAACTAATCCAGAGGCAATTTCTTGGCCAATAGTGAGAAATTTACAAAACTCATAGTCATGGTGGATTGAAGATAATAATAAAGGGAAGACACATAATTGTTCCTAACCTTAGACATCGAAGGAAGGGTCTTCAAGGACACAAAATTTGATGTTGCATCATTAAACATTAGAGATAACAATTGGTTCATTTTTTTTTTTGGATTATCGAAGAGATACAGACCATTACAAAGGAAGAGTAGAAGAATGACACAAACAACTAGAGTTACAATGACTTGGTTTACATTCAAATGACTCAACTCTACTACATAGTATCCAAACCTAAGGTATTGCACTGTATCGATGTCATTGTTCCTATTTTAAAGGATTTCAAGATTAATTTGGACATGATAGTGCATGAACATATTTTTAAAAGAGTGGCATATATCTCCCCTCTTGTATTTGAAAGTTATTACAAGATACGCAAGACTAAGGTGGACTTTCCCACAATTAGAGAATGGTCAAGAAAAAATGACATGAAATCCATCCTTACCCCATGACTATACTCAAGAGCCCACATAGTCATAGACCCCACTAGTAAGATATCAATTTCCTAATTTAGGGAGGGAATTAAAATAATCATGACACCAGTGAACAAATTTTTTAGGGATACCTCCACCACTTATGCCAAAAAAATATGGGTGTCTTATGTATATTTCATGGTGGAAAAGGGACTCACTCCCCCAATAGGTGAGATGATCAACATTTTCTTGAAACACCAATTTTATGCCATAAAGAAGAAAACGAACAATCACTTTTTTATGATGTCCTATCTTTTAGATGCCCTACTAGCCACCACCAAAATCCATAACATGAATAATTGGTCACTTGAAGGTATACAAACTATTTCCCATCACTATTCCAAATTGTATATATTCAGGTATAGACACAATAAACAATTTATTTGTGATTGTGTATATCTAGCCATAGTAGAAACCATTACAAGGATCCCTATGGGAAGGGTCATCCCTCTAATCAAGAATTATGCAGAGCTAATTGGTTATATCTAGATTGTATTGTAACTAGAATAGAAGGGACCCAGACTCAACCACTCAAATTATCAGTTCATGTGCTTACTAAATTGGTAGAGAAAGAAATAGCATACCAATTGTTCCATGATATATATGGAGTATGCAAGAGCAAAAGGAAAGGACTCCTCCACCCTTTTCCTTTGACCATTAGTAGGATTGTATTACAAAATTGGGAGTAGGTAGACACTATCTCTAGATATAGAGAATCATTCAATTTATAGTTGGATGAGTTTAGGAAATGGAACCCTTATGATAGGGTTATGAAGCATTTAAAATAAATAATAATAAAAAGACCTACGAATAGCAACCTAGTGTCCATACCACAATGTATATCAGGGCCTCCAATTTCACAATATTGGTTAGGCTAAAGAAGCATAATATCATGCTTAAAGTTAGGTTGGCTAGAGATGAGAAACCACTTGGTGAAATATGGTAGATGGGACCCATGAAATACCACTTGTTATCTATACCCTATTTTATGCCCCTCTAGAATAATCATAATCAAAAGTATAATAACCTCAAGTATAAGTTGCACAAAGGTTCAAGAAGGAGAGATTTGAAGAAAGACCTGGTAAAGGGGCATCATATTCAACCCAACCTAATAGACCAGAGTCCCTAATTGAGTACATTGACATGATTGTAATAGCTCCTAAGGAGATAATGGAGGATGCACTCAAGGTACTTGTAGATGCCTATGGATCAGATGAAGAGTAGGAACAAGTATAAGAACCCTAAGCCCACACTGACAAAGTAGAAAAGGAAAAGGGAAAGAGATATATTTGGACCTAGTTCCAGTTGCACCCCTTCAAAAGAGGAAGGTTGAGTTAACATTGGTCTCAGTTGGAAAGAAGAAACCAAAGTTAACCTTCACTCATCTTTTGAGTGAAGTTAACTTATTCAGTCATGAGAATCATATTCATGGGCTAATCATCCCTGAATGGTTCCTATATGGAAAAATGCAAAAGATTTCAACCCTACATCATTAATGGGCCATGACCAAGGTAGTCAACATCACTATCCATGACGAGCTCAAGCCATAGATAGTTGCTCTAATGAAGGAAGATTAAGAGAGAAAGATGACAACACATGGGGAATCAAGTGGCATTTAGGTGGACACTCTTGGGGCCTCAAATAACACACAAATGGATATTTTAGAATCTCTAAAGGTGACATAATCATCAGTTAGTGTGTAGTTCAATCCATAAACTATAGGACTTGAAAGAGTGACAACAAAAAAGCTATGGATCTCACTTTTTAGAGAGTTGAACCATTTGTTGGATTCGCTCCAATAGGAGGCCAGGGACTTGATGAAGACCCAATCCATGAAGAGAATATAGTTAGATTAGTCTATGCTCATTCAACTCATCTAAAAGTAGGCATCAAAGGCATGCATCAGTAAATAGAGAACATGTAGAAATAAAAGGAAAATCTTGAGAATCAGGGTATTATATCACTCTCTGATGAAATGATCAAGATGTTTGAGGTATCTTTCTATCATATGTTTGAATCCTTGAATACAATGAAGGAAAGGTAGATTCCACTCGTTTAGCAAGATTTAGTAGCCAAGGGTTTAATAACCCAATGATAGGATTCAAAGGATAAAAAGGAGATAATCAACATACTAGTTGAGGATCAAATTCCTAGTTTCAAATCCATTAGTCTAGCCCATTTAAACACAACCATGGTATTAATTATTGATAAAATCCAAGGTTTGGGTACATGCTCAAAGAACTTGGAAAGGCTCTTAATGGATGATGAGGAGATAATGGGTAGAATTGAACAACTCCTTGGAACCATAATTACTAAACCTAAAAAAACTTAACTCCCTAGGCATCATTCTAGATAATGAATACAAGCATAGAGTCATCTTGGTCATGTAAGAAGTATGAAGTAAGAGTCAAGGCAATTCTAGGACCGACAACAATAGGGTCATGAATATGATCCTAACTATAAAAGAGAAGATTTTCAAGGCAAGAAGTATCAAAGAAGCCATGACAAGAAATGGTAGGGATTTTGAAGACTTGGTTGACCAAGAAGATGAGTGCCTCCTAGAGCCATATGTCAATTTAAAACTAGTAAATGAATAACACCAAAAGGCCATGAGGATTATTCATTAGCAATAGGGGAGTTCTTTAGCATATGGCCTACTAGATAACTATTAATATTCTATTTTGTTGGAAACTTTGTAATCTTTAAAAACGGAATATTATTTTTGTAAAGGCATATGAAAATTTGTTAGCACATTTGCTTATTGGTCAGTCCACTTGGGAAAGGGGAAATGTATTCTAGAAACTTTATAAAAATGGGTAGTTATCCTTACTTTTTCACATTTGTAGCTAACATGACTGACTGGTATACTACCTTAGCCTCCTCTAAAAGGCAGTATTACCATTTTTAAAAGGGGAGGGAGTTTTAAGAGATAGAAACAACATTGTAACTTTTGATCAATTTAATACAAGTAGGGAATGCTGAAAAGTTTTTCCCAATTTCTTTGTGTGGAGTGCCATCATGGCTTCTCTCTCAATTGTTTATTTTAAGTCTTAGATTTGAATTTTTTTTTTTAATAATTCTAGACATGCATCTACAATACAAGGTTGCTAATTTGTGCAAATTATATATTAGCTGAATGTACTTAAGTTTTCTACATTTCATTTTACTCTACATAAGGATGTGCTATGTTGTTTTATTGTAACTGTAAATCTTTAAAGTAAATTTAGCTCCTACTTGTATTCTTTCATATTATCCTTACAAACTAGTTTGGTGTGTAATGGGATTTGAGTATATATTATTTCAAATTATACACTAGTTGAATGCATGTTTGGTTGGAATTTAAACCTTGTCATGATGTTTGAGACAAATATCATCAATCACATACTTTCTTTCTACCCTACCCTTCCTTTTATTTATTTGTTTTAACCAAAACACTCTATTTTAAATTCCATTGTAATATTCATTTAAATTAATCTTTAGTTTAGAAATTGGATAACAAATTCATTGATAATAGCATACATGTTTCATACTTTGCATAGAAGGACCATGGTGGCTCCTAAGCACCAATCAATATAAATATTGTGGAATAGTTTGTTTTCTCTATTGTTATTCCACCATAGGTAACTAGATCACCATAATTTTCTACTCATGCTTTGAATATCCTAAATTCTAAAACGAAAAGTGTTCTTTAAACACTAAGATCACCTATGATACATTTAGAGGAATCAATAGGTACCTATTACACCCAAGATATATCTCTTAAAAGATACCTCAACATATCTCTTAAAACATAGCTTGGACTCATATCAATCACTATCAACAATAAAATAGCAATTTATTAATGTGTCTCCTTACTAAACTGATATGGCTTCATATATATAAACCACTTAAAGTATCATCCAAGTGAAAATTTTGAAGCTATCCTTGAATATATAACGTGTACCTCAAATCCATTACCATCAATGAATAAATAGAACCCTTTTAAGTTATCTCCATATATAAACCTCTCAAGGTCTCACTCAAGAGATACCTCTCAAGGAATCTCTTGAGGGATACCTTGAACCTCAGATCCATTGCCTTAAATAAGAAAATAGTAACACCTTCAAGGTATATATTATGAAATACAACATCTCTAAATTATGTTTTCAAAACCCATCCATATATAAACCCTCTGGAATGTGCATAATTGCAAGGTATTTACCAAGGTGGTTCATAACCACCTCATAAGGACTCTATTTTGTGTGATCATTTTTGAAAGCGTGTATGTTTATAGGGAACCTAAATTGGTAATCATATTTAATCTTCGAAGAATTACCACCTAGGTGAAATGAGGATATGAGTAGGTAGTATATGATAATCAAATCTATAATTTTTTAGATTGATAACTTCATCATACGAAATCTGTTTTGATTATATTTTAATAATAAAAGTATATTTTTTGTCAAGGAATCCAAAATTTCCATTATATTTAATTTTAATGGTATCCAAAATAAATAACAATAGGTAGGCATGCATACATACATACATACATGCATGCATGCATGCATGCACACACACACACAGATATATATATATATATATATATATATATATATATATATATATATTTGAAAGTGTGTAATTTCTATAGGGAACCTAAATTGGGAATCATATTAACCTTGAAGGATTTATCACCTAGGTGAAGTGAGGATTGAAATAAGAAGTATATGATAATCAAAGTTATTATTTTATGGATTGACACACACACAAACACACACATATCACCTATGTGATATATCCATGATTCTTTTTTAAGTAGTGTCATTAAAACAAATGTGTTATAAATTAACCTTTTAATATTTTTAGGATTTAAAAAATCTCTATGATTATGTTATGCTATAAATAAATCTTTATCTCCTACATTTCGGTATACACTAAGCTGATTTTATAATTAACCTAATTATGAATATTTTACAAATGTATAGGCCACAAATTCATACATAAATGGCTTTCAACTATGGAGACAATGTTTCTCTCATAAATAATGGAAAGGTTATTGGTGAAGGAAGAATACACAAAATTCCATGTGCAAATGTTGAATCTTTAGAATACACAAATTCCAGTTTGATGTGCCATAATGATAAAATACCTTTTGTATGTGTAATTTTTAATGAGATAAAATATTTTGATCTAACTCTACCACTTCCAATTCTAAGATATTTTGTAGATACATAAGGGGATGTCCTTGATAATTTTACTAAATGGAGCACAAGTATGATGAAATAAGTCGTAGATAGTTTGTCTATAGAGGATTGAATGGAATAAGGATAAAATAATTTCAGTTTAGTTATGTATATAAAACCATTGAAATAATAAAACCCTTTCTTGGATTTTATATATATATATATATATATATATATATATCAATGATCCAACCACATTTCATTGCCTGAGAAATGAGTTTATTTGAAAAGTGTACATTTATTGCACAAATGTATAAATCTTACATATGACAAGATAATTTCTTATGGTTATATTTAATTTAAACATACATGAGATATTTTTTGTTGAATTCCAGTCCCATTGGCATAAAATTAGTTTGAAATTTACATAAGGCACATTCTAAAACATTATGAAACTTGCAACATAGAAACAATTGAATCATCTATCGTTAGATGGCCTTCCAACAAGATAATGGAAATTGAAGGTAGAGAAATAAAATTACCATGCATGACACCAAAATATAAATAAATTGGAAATGTTTTGGAAGTATTGGATACTAAAGTCATTCCTTGCATGAAATACCTGAAGTAGAGTTATCCAAAAAATCAAACTCATGCTTACAACTATTCTAGCCAAAAACAATTATAGCCAAACACTTCACTCATCCAAATAGAGTTTGATGTAAGAATATATAGTGATATTAAAAATTTGTATGCTAATAAAATTTTTTCCAAAATATGTCTTCAGTTAGGATTGTCATTTGAAATGCTAAAATTATAAAGGATAAAGTTGCTTGATTCCACCATAACAGATAAAAAGCAACATGTCTTAGATGCCCTTTCTACCTATTTAGTTAAGAGAAAACTACCATTGATTTTTAAGGTACTAATATCTATTTATAATATTGGATTAAAATATATGGATTTGTTTTTATTTAATTTTTGTTTTTTCCTGAGTGTGAAAAGTAGAAACCAGTTATGAAGGGTGTGGAAGAATACCTATTGAATGTTCATGTGTTGAATCTAGATATTTTGGATAGCTCCTCTTTGGATTGGGAGGATGACCTAAAAATAAGAGAACACTAAAATAAACTTATTTATTAGAAAATTAGATGGTAGATTGCCTAGCATGAGCTAGATCATAGAAGCAAAAGCTTTTTAGGAGGCTATCAATCCACCTACTTTTGAACACTTAAGTGGTAATGATAAAATAAATATATTTACCTCATATTACTATAAAACTGAAATTAAATACATAAAATAATTAAAAAAATAATAAAACTAAATGCTTTGCTTAGATGGCTAAAATAAAGCAACTACTTTAAATAATGCTAATGCTGAAAATTGGCTAAAATAAAGTTGTGGTTTTTGGTTTGGATTGGTTTGATAAAGGTCAAAAGAGTGATTTAATTGGGTTTGGAAATGGGTTAACATATTTAAGGGTAAACTTTTCAATAAAACAAGAGGGATAAAGTTTCAAAATATGGCTAAGAAGGCAAAGGGGCAAAATAAGGCAAAGGGGTAAATGTTCAAAATGAGGCCAAGAAGGCAAAGGGGTAAATGGTGATCAAGAAGGCAAAAGGGATATGGATAAGATGATAAAATTACAAGAGGGTGATGAAGAAATAAAGTGATAGAAGAATACTAAAGGGAAAATAATATAGAAATTAAGATAACTAAACAACAAGATTACCTTAATGCTTGAAGATGCTTGTTGATGAAGATTGACTTGTTGATAGTTGATGAAGACTTGAAGTAATTTTGGCAGATTTTTGTTTCTTGAACTCCTTATCTTCAAGATGATGATCTCCTTAACTATACCTACAAACCTTCAACAAAAATGTTAATAACAAAATAGTAACTTCTAACTTAACATTGGGTGAAGGAGAGGGGGGTATTTATAGCATTTGATGTGAAGAAACATGCCAAAATAGAGGAATAGTGAAGCAATTATAATTTATCCAAGTGGGATCATTAAGTATTCAAGGATGAGGTTGGTGGGGATTCCTAATTTGATCATAAGTCTCCCATTTTGGGTTGGTGTGTCTCCCACCTTGCACATGATTCCAATTTTGAATGAGAATCATGCACATAGGTTTAAATGAGACCAAAGACTTCTCCCCACCCTCTCTTGATTTCACACAAGAACTTAAATGGGTGGCACACCAAATTTGGCACCATTTTCCATGTGGGGGATGAAAATTCCAAGGTGAGGTTGTGGAAGATTCCCATTTGGGTTGAGAATTCTCCTATTTGGCTAAGAAGTGAAAAATGGGTGCCCTTTGTCTTTTCCAATGTATTAAAGAGGTATGTATCTCTTTAAAAGTCTAATTTCATGTGGGAAGACAAAATATATGTTTAAATAATGGTCCCTTGAGTGTAGATTTTCCACATTTCAAGGGGGGAACTTTGTGATGCTAAAATGAGGTCATTGAGCACTTAGGGAAAGGGTCCCAAGTGGGGTATGGTGTCCCACATCAATATATGTCATTTCTAAGCCATTTCACTTACCATATCACCTGAAAATCACACGACATGTCACTTTCCATGTCATCATGAATAATAATAGTGGGTCCCAAACTGAATAGTACTTTTAAATAGTACTTTCAAATAGTGATTTTGAATGACATTATATGACTAGGATAATCATGATTTGGTTGGGATAAGAGGGGTTTTGGGAAGGTTTAATAAGTTTTAGGGGATCCTGAGGCATTTAGGCCTAAAAAAACTGTAAGTGCACAGTTTTCTAGTGTCTACATGATTGAAGAGAAGTAATTTTTTGACATTAAAAATTGTCAAAAAAATGGGGAACTAATGGCATTCCATGTAGGTTAATTTTGATAAAATCCACAAAAGAAGTCAATGGTAGTTAAAAATTTGTTGGACCAATTAGTGGATGATTTTGTAAATATTTAATCAAGACTTATAATCTAGGTAAATATTGATGGTGCACAAGGAAATGTTTGACATATTCTAACATATTTCACTCAAAAATGTATAAGGTACCACATCAATGCACAAGTAGTAGATATGGAATATCAACCAATATCCCAAACTAAATTCAATAACATGTAGAGAAATAATTTTCATGATGTTACCATTTCCAATTCTTATGGCTTTGGTAGGTGCAAAACATGTATCTTGTTGACTCAAAAAAATGCTTTAGGTCCCTATCTAGAGATCAGGAAGAGTGCATCGATCAAGAATTCATGATGCACTCAAATCAAATATTTTTATGTAATATAAATGTAGTAAACACATAAATGAATGTATGAGTAGTAAACAATATAATGCCTTAGTGTCATTAATGAAAAGGTAGAATGCTAAAAACATTTATACAAATGACATTGACAAAAATAAAAGCAATTACTAACAGAATAGTAGAGTTGTTAATGGTAAGCACTATCACACATGGCCATGGTATAGGTGGATAAAGATTTTTTTAACCATATATTCTTTGAGGTTCTATAATTATGATCACTTCATTGAACAAGTGCTTAAAGGAAATGGAAAAATTAATTCTAGATACTTATGGATCTTTACTATATAAACCTAGATCTTTAAAATATCCATTGTATGATGTACTTTTGTCTAATAACTACTACACTAAATACAATAAATAAATAAACTAAACACATTAAATTGGTGCCTTCAAGAAACTTCTTTATAGGATATACCTTCAAATAGACAAATATTTTATAGATAATAAGAATAGGTACTTCCTTAACATTTTTTATTTGAAAATTATGTTTAAAAAAATACATATATAATGTTTCATTATTACATCTTCCATTCCAATAATAATTCATTTATCAATTATGATTATCTTAAAAAAACTAGTCCCAACCTCTCCCCTTTATCTTCTTATGTTTCTCTCATGTGATACATTTACATTACCCATTCTTAATTATCAAATAAATCATAATTATAACAAATCTGGTTACTAGTCTATAATTTTTCTTCTCAAGCCATACATTCGTAGTATGCCTTGAATATAATCAAAACTTATGTATTCATAACACATCCAATTTTTTTATTTTTTATAGTTGTCTCTTAAGAAAAATAACTAATTTATTCCTTGCATACTATCAAAAAATGGTGTAGAATTACTATAATCATTTTTATTAAATGTAGGGTATCATTTGAGACATAAGTATAGATTAAAAAAAAAAAGTGTTGTGTTAAGAAATTATTTTATTTTCTAATATACATGGGATAATGCCAAGGTATAACTTGGGAAATACCAATGGATACCAAGTATATAGCTTTAATGCAACTATATTTTATGTGATAATTATAGAAATATTAATACAAAATTATTTGGTTTGATATACCTAATATGTCTAATAAAAATGAATGCATGTGGCACATTATAATAGTTGTAAATGAAGGTATCACTTCCGAGATATTATAAAGACCATTTTATACTATCTTACATAATGTAGTGGTAATTTATCCTCATTTCATGATCATATATGTATCTCTCAATAAATATCTTATAAATCATAGCTTTATATTAATATAAAAAAAAATTCTAACCCTATATGGAACTAAATATAATTATATTATCTTTAAAATTACACAAAATCCTATTTTTTTGTAAAGGTTTGTGTTGCAATATTTATCTCTCCTTGTCTACAAAAGTATATTCCTTGATTCCAAGGTTGTTTTTATTCCTATAGGACATAGCCACGAGGACATTGATGGCACATTTGGAAACCTATCTAAATGTATAATGATGAAAGATGTATGGAGTGTGGAAAATATGACAGATACTTATAGGACATGTGAAAATACAAGAAACATCATGCCATGTTTAATTCAAGAATTAGTGGATTGCAAATGCTTTGTTAATAATGACCATTTAAAGAAAAGTAACAAAATATAGGCTTGAAAAAAGGCCAATATTTTCATCTACACATAGAGCAAGGTCAATGCATTATGAATTATAAATTCTCTATAAAATATAAAAATTGATCCCCCCTAATTAAATTATGGGGAATAAAATAAAATGGTAAGCCAAATGTTCTAGAGGATAATTATATGAGAATATTTTTCAAAGACTTGAAAATAGAGAAAAGACACAAGAATCCATTGTTGTAAAAGACTCAAATAGAAGAAAAAATGAGTGAAAAATAAATTAAATATAATTTGATCAAGTATGTAAATCAATTCAATGAATTTGGTTTGACTAGAAATAGTCAGTGGAAAGATCTATAATATTACTTCCAAAATATTCATGACATAATGAAAGAAGACATGTTACTTATGAAGTTGAATATATATGATATTTATGGCCTAGATCTCACCATGAAATACCCTTACACACACACACACACACACACACACACACACACACACACACACAACAACAAAATTTTCATTTTATTCAATTCAAGATGTGCATAAGGGAGATATGATTTTTTCAGTTCAAGATGTGTGTAAGGGAGATATGATGTTTGTTAGACTTGATGATTCTACAGGAGTCCATTACACAATATGGGTTTCTAGAGCTAAAAGAAATATTGAGATATTGAAAATAAATGAAGATCTAAAACAAAATATCAAAATAAATTGGTCCATTTCAATTCATGTGGAAAAAAAGATGTAAAAGAAACAAAAATTTATTTAGATTGTTTGGATAAGAAATACAAACCAAACCCAAGAAGCACCTCTTTACCATCCATTCTTATATAAAATATCAACTACACTTGGAAAATAAACAAAACATGGAAAGGTCAAACACTTTTTCTTACTAATTTTTTGAAATGTATTGTAACAGACTATTTTAATGCATCATAAAATTAGACACTATTAAAAAGAGTGAAAAAGGTTTGTGAGATACTGTTTTCTTTCATGATATTGGTAATTTGATATGTTGTTTCCTTAAATTTGGAATGACAAGTATGAATGGATTTTTTTTATATATTTTAGTGCATATTTTTGGCATTATAATGTTTTATTAGATTCATAGCTCACATTCTCATTTTAAGGATTAATTTATTTTTTTACTCATATATAAATTATCATAGACATATTACTATAAAATATCCTTCTCTAAACTATGATGGATTATATTTCATAGTCATGAATATATTGATCAAATGTATATACAATATTTATTATTTTATATATAATTATTAATAAATTTCATATAGTAATAGGTGATTATCTTGTTGGTATATATTTTATCATTTTTGTACAAAAATGATATTACAATCTCAACATGGTTAAATAATAAAATAAAAAATTATTAAATACTAAATATATTTTATATGGTGCAATGATTGGATAATTATTTTTAAAAAAATATTCCAGATATCATAAATTCTATTTATATTTACTTTTATTTATTAAGAAAAAATTCAATAATTTGATAGCTTATAACTATCCATTACAATTATTATTCTCAATTGTTTTTTAGTACCACAAATGACTTTCATGCATTTCTCCTTGAAATTATCCATCAAATTACCAATTATTTCTAAAAAATATTATAAATAGGACTTGCACTTCTATCTATTTATGATATGCAACTATCTAAGCTAATAAAATTTATTACAATATAAAAATGGAAAAACTTCCAACTATGTTTGGAAACTACCTAGATAAAAACTTCCTAAAGTGTTTGGACACTTGTTACTATGTAATGGTCATTAATGTTTTTGTATTTTTTAGTAGTTGGAGAGTAAGAAGTGTGATATAATTTAGGATTCAATCATTGTGGTGACATGTTGGAGCCAGTTGGAAAAGAGGGGCCTAGATTCTCCTATTCTCTAGTTTTACATTTGACTGTGTCATGATTATGTCCTTAAACATTCATAATTGAAAAAAAAAATTATTATCTCCTATTCTAAATGATGTGGTGTCCTATGGAATGGGGAGGTCATAATTTTCTTGGGATTTTTTATCATTCTCTATGAAAATTCAAAGTATTTCAATTTCTTCATAATTTTTTGGCATGTCTCTCTAATCAATGCACTTCATGGGAAGATAGATTTTTATAGCTAGATATTTTCACCCCTTCATGATCACACTTTTATGATATATCAAGACATTTAATTTAGTGTAAAATTAAAGTTTTTTGGCTATTTTTAATTTGGTCCTCCTCGTTCTTGTTGGCTTTCTTCGGTTCTAGTTTTCAACTTCATAATTGGTGTTATTTTCAAAATGAGGGCGAAAAAGATTGAATTATGGTATTATAAGAAGAAGATCAAAAAAACTAATTGAATGATCTAGGATATTTTAAATAAAGGTGGCCTAACTTAGTTCATGGAGAATATTTGAGGTCATGACTCTAAGTTGTCTCTAGAATTTGCTAAGGCATAGGATGATAATAATTTGGAAATTAGATGGATACACATTATGATTTATGAGGAGGGCATTGTGAAAACTATTGGTATGTCATCTAAGGGCCTAAAATTCTATAAAGATAGTGGAAGGAAAGTGGAAGTGTTCACAAAGTGCTTTAAATATAAGGATAAAGCCAACTAGATAATTATTGGTTATGAGAGGGAAAAAAAAGCCTTGATTAGAAATAATTTGGACTTATTAAATTACATTAGATAAATGAGTTTATTTGTAATAAATTCCAACTATTTTTTGATAAAGTCTAATTTATTTTTGATAGTTTTTCAAAATTCAGACTACAAATAAGTCCATATTATTTTAAATTATTCAAAAAAATGCCTTGGTTAGAAATTATTTGGACTTATTATAAATACATTAGATAGATATGGTTTATTTGTAAAAAGTCTAACCAATTGTTGATAAAGTCACATTTATTTCTAATAATTTTTAAAATTTAGACTACTAATAAGTCCATTGCATTTTAATTTAGACTAATAATATGCCCATAATATTTTGCATACTTAGACCAATTTACTTGGAGTATAGAAAACATATTCTTGGTTTGAAATTCTCTCCATTCCACTTATTTGGTTATAAGTCCAAACTAATCCAGTGGTATGGGACATTTTAAATAAATGTAGAATGAATTATTTCATAGAGAATATTGAAGGAAATGACTCTATTAGTATTTTGTATAATTCATAAGGTTGAGGATGGTAATAATGTGAAAAATAAACTAATGTACATTGTTGTTTCTGAAAAAGGCCATTGTGCAAGCCATTGGTATGTCATATGAAGGCCTAAAATCCTACAAATATGTGACAAAAAAGTGGAATTTATCACAAAGTTATTTGAATCTAGGGAAAAGTATAAGTAGATAGTTACGAGTTATGAGAGGAAGAAAAAGCCTTAGTTGGAAATAATTTGGACTTATTAGAAGTACATTAGATAGATGCATTTTATATAAAATAAGTCCAACTAATTTTAAAGAAAGTCCAATTTATTTCTGATAGTTTTTCAAATTTTGGACTACTAATGGACTACTAATAGGTCGATATTATTTTAAATTGTTGAAAAAAATGCATTGGTTGGAAATAATTTGGAATTATTACAAATACATTAGATAGATGTAATTTATTTGAAGTCTAACCAATTATTGATAAAATCTAATTTATTTATGATAGTTTTTCAAAATTTAGACTACTAATAAGTGCATAATATTTTGCATACCCAGTCCAATTCTTTTGAAAGATAGGAAACTTAATCTTGGTTTGAAATTCTCTCTAGTCCACTTAAGTGGTTAGAAGTCTATACTATTTGAAATATTCATTATAGGGTGACAGGAATTATACCATTCGATAATTTTCATTTTTTTTGGAGGATGCAATATATCAATATAATTTCATTTTTTATCCTTTCTTTTAAGTAATTGTTGACGCTGGAAAGTGCACCCAGTTGGCAGGAAAACGGATTCCTGCCCTCTCCCCGCAACATGGAAACCCCTCTCTCGCCTGTGGGACGATGAAGCAGGAGAGGAGAGTCTCTAAATATGGGCTAGCTCCCTCTGATGTATCTTGTTTGTTTCAGGTAGCGCAAAAATATAGGTATATAGGTATACTGGGGGGATGAAAAGAGATAGAGAAAAAGCATGAAAACAAACAGCCTACTCTAAAAGAGGTGATACACCAAAAATAGGTTGACCTTCCACATCCACACTCAGGATCAGGGAAAAACATACATACACTCAGATCTGGCAAAAAAGACCAGGTCTCTGGGATGACAGGGAGGTTCTTATGGAAAGCACAAGAAACAGGGACTCACCAAGGTGCTGATAAATACACACTGTAAGTGACCTCACCTATTTTATACCTCCAAAACAGAACTCTACTCCTCATAGCAGCAGACAGTGGCACTTTGTAGATCGCAGGTTTGCTGGTGTTGAACCTATGAGAGCATTAAGAGACAATGACTGGACATAGATTAACATTCAATGCATACACAAAAAGATCCATCCAAATAGAGGTAAAATTGTCTTTTATTGATTCAGGTGGAAAATTTGGAGAGCAATGCTCTTTACAAAAGTGTGAGAAGATCTTGATAAATGAACAAGTCTGCCCATTTATAGAGAAAAGACAAGAGGAGTCTCATTGGAAAGAGTGAAAAAACACTATTGATGATGTCATAAGTTTGCCAAGACCATGCTTATTGCCTCGTTTTGCGTGTTGGTCTTCTCCTTCGGTGGCTGGGTGGGTTTTTTCCTGTGCTCTACAACCGCCTAATGTTGTGGGCGACAAATTTTTTGCCCACTACTGTGAATTGCGTGTGGGACTTCTGCCAACATCGGCCGATAAGATGTCGACCGCCGCAGTTTTGCCGACGTCAGCCTATGTAAGCTACTGACGGCGGCAGTTTTGCCGACGTCGGCCGATGTTAACGGCCTCCCTTTTTCCACCGACTGCTTCACGCGGTGATTTTGCCACCCTCTGCATGTGTGTAACTGGTCTCTTTTTACCTGCCCATGTTATGGGCGGCAATTTTGCCACCCTCTGCATTTTCTCTACCCTTCCTTTTTTGGTGTCGAACACCCCAGTTTTTTCCCTCCTTCTTGTGAATGTTTGAAGACTCTGCCTCTTGCTACTGTGAATGCCAATGAACTAGGCCAATGAGCCAATGCTCTGAAACAGAGTTGTCGAACCCTGAAGGTAGACCTTGCTACTCAAAATGACTGGCCATGCAAAGCAGGTGTAGAAGGTGACCAAGATTTTGCCTGAGGGACAAAATTGGGTCAACAAATTGGTGACTCAAAGGGTAAGCATGCCTGCTATGCTTAGAACCCAGTTGCCTTACATTCCATTGGGTGCAGAGTCAGATGGTGACTTTGAAGGTAGTTCTTCATAGCTTGGTAATCCCAGAATCAAAATACACAAAATTTACTTCCAAAACGAAGGGAAACACAGAATGCTAAAAACAACTAATTGTGCAAACTGCACTTAGGGAAAATAGGGAAAATTATGTATAGTCGAACCAAAATTTAGTGGCAGTGCTTCAGATGTATCCCATTGACTGGGATACGCAATTCTTCGCCATCTAACTTGGAGAGCTAGAACGCGTTATGCTGCTTGCAATGAGTAATGATGTAAGGACCACTCCAGAGGGCATCAAATTTTGCATGTTTTCTGGGCTTAGCTCTATCTTCATTCCATTTTAGGACAATGTCCCCTTCGATGAAACTTTTTGATGAAGATCTCTTGTCGAAATGTCTTTTCACCTACTGTTGGAGACTGATCATAGAGACCATGGCCCGATTCCTTACCTCCTGGAGCTCCATTAGTTCACACAATCTGACATCCATGCTGCTTCCTTCTTCTAGCTACAGCTGATGAGCGAGGTCAAGTGCTGGCAATTCGAGTGAGATAGGAAGCCTTGCTTCCCTTCCATACACAAGCGTATATGGAGAATTTCTGATTGATCCTTTTGGAGTGATTCGATCAGCCCATAAAGCTATTTTAAAATTGGCATGCCAAGTTTTTTGATTTTCTTCCATGGTCCTTTTTATAATCCTGATCAGATTTTTGTTAGTGGACTCAGCTAGCCCATTTCCCTGCGGGTAATAATCTGATGAAGTGCTGAGGTATATACCATACCTTAGCGCCCATTCACTAGTTCTGGTTCCCAAAAAAGCCAAGGCATTGTCTGAAATTATAGTGGCTGGGACCCCAAAACGTGTCACCAAATCCTCATAGAAATCCAGGACTGCTCTCTCGTTTGCATCTTTCAAAGCAATAGCTTCCACCCATCTGGTGAAATAATCTGTAGCAGTCAAGACCCATTTTTGTCTGGCACTGGAGGGAGGATTGATCATCCCTATGAAATTCAGGCCCCATTGAATGAATGGTTGTTCAACTTGAATGGGTTGTAGGGGCATGGCAGCTAATCGATGTTTTTTGTCAAAAAGTGCACACTTCTGGCACTTTCTTACCCAGGCATGGGTATCCTTGAAAAGAATGGGCCAAAAACAGCCAGCTCTCATTATTTTTGCCGCTGTAGTCTTAGGGGCGAAATGGCCGCCTGCTGGCCCATTTTGAAACTCAGCCAATACCTTGTCAGCCTGATTAGAGTTAATGCATCTCAAGATAACCCCAGAGAGATCCTTCCTAAATAATACTCCATCAATCAAAACATAGGGAAGGGACTGAAGTTTAAAATACCTTCTTTCGGCCTTACCAAGACCCTGTGGACATTCACCCATAAGAAGGAAATGTCTCATGTCCAACGTCCAATCTCTTACGATAGCTGGTTCTTCTGCAGTGGCTGCATCATGGATTAGTAAGCTATCTTCACCCCTTTGCCTCAAATCTGCTGCTAGTTGCTCACACAGGCCCCTTCCTCTCACCAACCTGGCAATTTTGATATCTATGTCGTACTCCATCACTTTGGTGATCCATCCTACTCTTTTCTCATTTAAGTCTCGATTGGTCAAGAAATATTTGACACCAAGATGTGGAACCATGAGATGGATCTTGCCGTTTGACAACATATATCTAATTTTTTTTAGGGTGCGCACCACTGCCAGGACTTGCTTTTCTACGTAAGTGTACCTGATTTCGATGTCCTCTAACCCTTGGTTGAAGAAGGTGAGTGGTTGCTCGAGGTCATCACTTTTCACTTGGGTAAGCATAGCAGATATTACTTCTCCATTGCTGAAGGTATAGAGATTGAGGTCTTTATTGAAGTCAGGGCTGATTAGAGCAGGAGCCTGGGTGAAACCCGGTTTGATAGCTTCAAAGATATCCTTTCTTAGCATTGTCCACTTGAATTCTTCACCCTTCGTCAGTAAGGAGGTTAGGGGTTTAACTATTTCAGCAAAATTTGGAATGAACCTCCGAATAAAATTTATCTGGCCAAAGAAACTCTGCAGGCCTTTCTTGTGCTTTGGTAGGGACATCTCCAGGATGGAGCGGACTCTTTCGGGGTCAATAGACAAACCTTCCTTGGACACAATGTGGCCAAGAAGTTTCCCCTCATGAACTGTAAATACACATTTCTTTGGATTTAGGGAGATGCCAAATTCCCTGCACCTCTCAAAAATTTGCCTGAGGTGCTTCATATGTTGTCCTGCCTCTTTGGAGAAAACTGTTATATCATCGAGGTACACCAGCATGTTCTTATTTATCAAACTACTGAAAGCCATGTCCATGGCTCACTGGAAAGTAGCACTAGCATTAGATAGCCCGAAAGGCATCTTCTAATAGGCGAACATTCCACATTTAGTGGTGAAGGTTATTTTGTATTGGTCACATCCCCATACTAGAATCTAATTATATCCCAAATAACCATCTAAGAGGGAGAAACGTTCAGAACCAGTTACCTTTTGGAGGATCTACTCCATGTGTGGAAGGGGATAATGATCTTTTAAAGAGACTTTATTAAGGTCTCTGAAGTCGACGCATAGCCTGATCTCCCCATTTTTCTTTCTAACTGGAACCAAATTGGCCAACCATGAGGAATGCTTGATCGGAAATATAATGCCAGACTCAATCAACTTGACCAATTCTTTTTGCATAAGGAGCTCGATCATCAGATTAACAGGTCTCTATTTTTGTGTGACTGGTTTTGCACCTTCTTCTAATTCAATGGTGTGCTGGTTGAGTCTTGGATCGAAGCCTTTCAAGTTGCTATAATTCTAGGCAAAGACGTCAGCGAACTCCTGACACAGCAGAATGAAAGCTTGCCTTTCTTGAAACGTGCAGACCTTACCAAGCGCTAGCAGCTTGCCCTTGAAGATTTCAACTTTTTCATAATTTTTCTCTCTGGTAGTGATGCATGCTTTGTCATCTCTTAGTTGGTCTTCTCCATTGAAAATACTTTCAAGTGTGACCAGACCCTTAGGGAGTTTATTGTCCTTCAATTGAACAATCTGATTTCCATATTGTTGCTGCAATTTCACTTGATTATGGACCGTAAACTCAGCTTCCTCTTGCAGGAAAAGAGCTATCTGCTGGTCATTTTTGAAGACCTGCCAATTTGTAACATTGTCTAGAATTGAAGGCCGAACCACCACTTTTAAATGGTGCAAACCACAACCCCTGCTTATTTCTTTTGAAACATCAAATTGGGCACCAACAGCTGCCAACCTGTTAGCCTGCTTATTTTGTTCTCTGAGGATCGAGGTAATGTTAAGAGCAAGGAAATCTTCCATCAAATCCCAGACTATGTGCTTGTAAGACTTCAGTAAGGAGTTCTTGGTCAGGTTTAGGCCTCTTATTTGGTTCACTATTAGTTCACTGTCCCCCAAGATTTGCAATTTCCTGATCCCTCTCTTTCTTGCCCACTCAAGTCCATGAATCAAAGACTCATATTCTGCAACATTACATGTGCAAGAGAAATGGAAATAGAAGGCTATAAAATACCTTTCTTTAGAGGGGGAAACTAACATTGCCCCACCACCAGTGCCCAATTTGCTTTTGGAACCGTCAAAGTACAGCTGCCACAGGCCAAGGTCTTCTTTGTTCTCCTTCATTATATTAGGCATGACGGCACTTTCTTCATGCAAGCAATAGACACCAAGGTTTGCCTCCTCAATAAATTTATAAGGATCATTCTCGAAGTTATCACTTCAACACTCATCCAAGAGTAGATCTCCGACTCCTTCAAGAGCAGAAGATGAGGACTTGTCCGTTTGAGAGTCTTCTGGATCAATGATAGTGTAGCTGACATTCGCTGCCTTGGGTGAATAGGGCTCTAGGTGGTCCTTGTAGAGTGGCTCGGATTTGATTTTCACCTTGGTCCTGTATTTGGTTCTGAAAACCATATATGACCAATTCACTGCTAGATAAGCACCTATCCTAGACGTAAAGTCCCTAGACAAACAGATTGCAAAATATGGAGGAACGTCCGCTACCACTATATCTTGGGGGATTGAGAATGTCGGGCATGCATGTAATGTTAAACTCAATCCTTTCAATATCCCGAATGTCTTTGTAGGTGTCCCATCTAGTTGCAAGACTCCCTTGTCCATGGCTTCGTACTTTAATCCCATCTTATCAACAATGCACATGGGCATTACTGAAGTGCTGGCCCCGCTATCAATTATGTAATTATGTACTAAGAAATCCCCTATGATCAAAGATACATAAAAAGGGGGAGTATTTTCTTCTTTCTTTACCTGACTTGAAGCAGAAGGCTGCCCATTCGTCATTAAAATGTTATTAGTGTCTGTTGGGATGGCCTGGTGATCTAGCTCCTGCAATTCTTTCTTCAATACCTCCTTTTGTCCCAGAAGAGACAATGAATCCCATAGAGAAATGCTCACATGCAATTTCTTCATTTAATCAATTATATTAACTTGAGGGCTGATCCCCTTTGTACTTTCCATTGGGCTAATCCCAGCTGGAGCTATAGACTGGGGAGCTAGAGCTGCAAATGGTTGTCTGACAAGTGGGGCCTTTTGAAATGGGTGTGGTGAAGGATTCGTTGCTATCTGAGGGGAGGCCTGCGCTTCTCCAACTGCTCTTCTTTTAAATCTCGTGTTGGCTGCAACGTAATCAGCATGATTGCTTGCAGCACCTCCATGATTAATTGCATAGAGTTCCCCTTCTTCGTGATTTATCAGGGTAGAATCTGACTGAGTTTGATTGTTACTTGTGCTGGGTTGGGCTGGAAACTCAAAAAACTGGGAAAAATTAGTAGCCTAATTTTTTGAATTCTGAAAGAAATTCATCATGTCATTCATATGGGCAGCTTGCTCTTGACCTTGTCCCATGGTTGAACAACCTGGCTGCTCCTGCACTAGATTATTCTGAGTAGGCACCATGGCTTTAGATGATAAAGAGGGGGCTGAGTTATAATTTTGATAAGGCCTGGTTGTAGTAAGCTGCCCTTGGCCTTGGTTATAGTTTTGAAAGGGGGGTCTAGGAGCATGGCCATAATTCTGATAACCCTAGTTTGGCTTATTGTTTTGAGCTTGCTACCTTTTAAGGGCAACAAGTTCATTTGACATGCTCTGCAACAAGCCCTTAACTTCATTTAATTCATTGGATGGAAAAATAGCTGGCTTCTCAATGACAGGTAGGGGAGCAATTATGGGAGCGACAGCCTGAATTGGGGGTAGTGGTTTTGGGAAAAGTGGCATATGAGGCCTAGGGGCGATTTTTTTGGCTTGAACCAAGCAATTTTTGGCCGCAATGGCTATGTCATATGCAGTCGACAATATATGTCCTCCCATAGATTGGATCATCATAGCAATGTCACTATTTAATGCTTTTAAATAGTACAAGAAAGCGTAGCTGGGAGTCAGCCTTACCAGGATGGGAATTCTATCCTAAGTCTTTTGAAACTGCATATTGAAGTCCTGCATGTACTCGTGCAGAGCTCTTTTTATAGTTGTCAGCTGCTCAGCAAGAGAGATACCGTCACTTTTCTCCCCAAAACGATCAGTTAAAAGGGTGCCCAATTCGTTCCAAGAATGTATGGAATTTATAGGCAAGGTGCCATACCAGTCGAGAGCTTTCCCTTTCAGAGACAAGGCTAACAGTCTGATGGCAATATTTTCTTCTATTATATTATGAATATTGTAGATGTTGGCAATATTCTTGATATGCTCAACAACTGTAATAGGTCCCACTCCATCAAAAGAGGGCACATTTTTTAAAGTTGTTCCTGGAATTGGGTCATAGCGTGGGAGGTTTAAGGGGCTCTCACCATGAAAAGCTGCAAAAGGCAATGCCATGGCTAGAACAGGCTGCAACTATGGCTGAGCTAGATTGATGTTCCTAGCAACAAGTCTAGGAGGATTTACTAGTGGATAAGGGCGAGTTCTTCCAAACCTGAGCCTTTTAGCAGAGTTTAAAGGTAGCTCAATGAAAACAAAAGGGACCCCTCTTGACGCTGACCTTGTGGTAACCTTTGGCATAGAAGTTTAAGTGACTGGTCTTAAAATAAAGAACTAAGCTTTTACCAGTGGAGTCGCCAGACGCTGAAAAAACTTTGAAATGACTGTAGCAGGACCAACATCAATCCTGAAATACCATTGCATTGAAAAATACAATCCCATCGGGCGTGCCAAAATTGTTAACGCTGGAAAGTGCACCCAGTTCGCAGGAAAACGGATTCCTACCCTCTCCCTGCAACATGAAAACCCCTCTCTCGCCTGTGGGATGGCGAAGCAGGAGAGGAGAGTCTCTAGATATGGGCTAGCTCCCTCTGATGTATCTTGTTTGTTTCAGGTAGCGAAAAAATATAGGTATATAGGTATACTGGGGGGATGAAAAGAGATAGAGAAAAAGCATGAAAACAAACAGCCTACTCTAAAAGAGGTGATACACCAAAAATAGGTTGACCTTCCACATCCACACTCAGGATCAGGGAAAAACATACATACACTCAGATCTGGTAGAAAAGACCAGGTCTCTGGGATGATAGGGAGGTTCTTATGAAAAGCACAAGAAATAGGGACTCACCAAGGTGCTGAGAAATACACACTATAAGTGACCTCACCTATTTTATACCTCCAAAATAGAACTCTACTCCTCACAGCAGAAGACAGTGGCACTTTGTAGATCGCAGGTTTGCTGGTGTTGAACCTGTGAGAGCATCAAGAGATAATGACTAGACATAGATTAACATTCAATGCATACACAGAAAGATCCATCCAAATAGAGGTAAAACTGTCTTTTATTGATTCAAGTAGAAAATTTGGAGAGCAAGCTCTTTACAAAAGCGTGAGAAGATCCTGATAAATAAACAAGTCTGCCCATTTATAGAGAAAAGCCAAGAGGAGTCTCATTAAAAAGAGTGAAAAAACACTATTGATGATGTCATAAGTCTGCCAAGACCATGCTTGTTGCCTCATTTTGCATGCTGGTCTTTTCCTCCGGTGGCTGGGCAGGTTTTTTCCTGTGCTCTGCAAGTGTTTTTTGCTGCCTGATGTTGTGGGCGGTGAATTTTCCACCCACTACTATGAATTGTGTCTGGGAATTCTACCGACGTCGGCTGATAAGATGCTGACTACGACAGTTTTGTCGACGTCGGCCTACGTAAGCTGCCGACGGTGGCAGTTTTGCTGACGTCGGCCGATGTTAACGGCCTCCCTTTTTTCGTCAGCTGCTTCAAGCGGCGATTTTGCCGCCCTCTGCATGTGTGTAGCTGGTCTCTTTTTACCCACCCATATTATGGGCGGTGATTTTGCCGCCCTCTGCATTTTCTCTGCCCTTCCTTTTTTGTTGTCGAACGCCCCAGTTTTTTCCCTCCTTCTTGTGAACATTTGAAGACTCTACCTCTTGCTACTGTGAATGCCAACGAACTAGGCCAATGAGCCAATGCTCTGAAATGGAGCTGTCAAACCCTGAAGGCGGACCTTGCAATCTGAAATGACTGGCCATGCAAAGCAGGTGTAGAAGGTGACCAAGATTTTGCCTGAGGGACAAAATTGGGTCAATAGTAATGAGAAAATGAATGCAAGTATCAAGATCAAAAATGGATCTTAGAGTGTCTAGGTTGGGTTAAGAGGATATTTTAACCCCTCTTTAATGCCTCTTTTTTTATTCTTATAATTATTTTTGACTTCTTATTTACCATTGGTAAATAATAAGGAAGGTGACCATACACACTTAGAGAGAGTATTATGACAAGGATTTGTATGTTGCATTCAAGAAGGATGAATATATCAATGAATGAAAAGATAATTGATTCTCTTTCAATCATAGGTGTGATGATTTACTTCATGGGTGAGGTCTCTAGTTCATGTCTAGTATATCCCACACTTCATGTGCTAAGTAACATGTTGATATGTATCCTAGTCCATTTGTCCTATCTATGGGGATATAACTCAGTTGGTAGATCTCCATTCTTTAAATTAGGTCATTTGGATTATGGGTTAGATACCTAATTTTCTAAATGGTAATTAATCATATTTTTTACCTAAACTAGTGGGTCACTTTTTCTTAATAATGGGTAAAAATACCTCAACATGCCATTGAAAACCCCTCTTGAAATGAAGATAGACTCTCATCTCAATAACGTAGAGAAGGTAGGGTGGGTAGTTGGTTAGATCTAGTATGGATTGTACATGGTAACTACTAGTTAGATACAGTGCTTATCTAAGGGATGCTTTCCTCAAGGATCCTTGGGGAAGAGGATTAAAGTTTCCCTTAAAAATATTTTTTTATACTATCTCCATTAAACCCTTTGAGGATAATGCATTATAATTAAAATCCCATGCCATGGGCTGACCCCATCATCTCCATCTGATAAGAACTAAAATATCATCCCAAGGATGATGTAAACATCCATAGTCATATAAAAAACATATACCCTTATTGACAAAGTAGAACACATTATTTTTTCCTTTAATTTGGATAAGAAAGCTTGGAGAAGGGAAATATTATGCAATAGTAGTTTTTCATTTTTCCTTTTAATTTAATTGTCTACTAAAATTTAAAAAAAATACAAGTTTTATAAGGAATACCTAGATATAATAAGATGGTTACGCACCACTTGAATGTAGCGAAAGAGGGACCTTATTTTTGGCTTGGAATAATAAGCTACACATAATGAAACAACTTGAATAAATTTCATTAAAAGATAGATAAGTTAGTTGCCTAGTGAGGAACTAGTCCCAGGAAGTTATGAAGTTCCTCAAGTGGATGTTATCTCACTGTTTCAAAATTAAGTGGATAATAATCACTAAAATTACAAAATAGAAAGATGTGATATGGATGTGATAATAAAATGCTTAGTAACTAATCTTCATCTAGATTATCAATATAATCAAAGTATTCATCCCAATAAGTTTTAGCATAATTCACATATTTTTGCATAGCATCTAATTGGTTACAAGTGGATTCAACTGAAGGAGAGTAAATAATAACATAAATTGATAACTCAAAGGCTATATCACTTTGGTCAGTGAAGAAGGGTTGAGAGATGATGGATAAATCGGTGATGTTAATTACATAAAGTGAAATTTTAGGTAGAGTCATCTAAAGATAAATTCCATGTTTAGAAAGGTAAAAGATCAAAACAAACTACATATAAGATAGATATTAATGACTAAAAATCTTGGATTTTAAAAAATAAGGCAAGAATCAATGTTAATCCTATAAAATTGGTGCCGATTCAGATGAATCAATGTTGATTCTGCTAAAACTACACAAAGTTATAAATAAGAAGCTAAATGATAATGAGGATATTCAAATTATAAACCAAGGATATCTGATATGTCCTAAAAATGGAATGAATAGGAAAATATAAATTGAAATAAGAATTAAGATATTTAATATAGAGAACTTAACTTGAAATGGATATAGGTAGAGTGTATTCTTTCTGTAGATGAAAATGATATTCTAAGATTCTGATGACTATTATGGATTGAGTATGGCCTAACCTTGTCATCATAGAGCCAATGTTCACCTATAATTCTCTTGAATAAATCTAAGTAGTGTTTTGAGATTGAAAAGTCATGGGCCTGAAACTAAAGGGTTGCTTATGTATATATAGATCGATGTCGATTAGGAGAATCTATGTCGATCACAGGATAATCATTATTGATTTGCCATTTTTGGAAAAAAAATTCTTTGAATAACTTTGGTTTATTCTAAATATGGGTTGATTTAGGATTACAAGTATGGGTTTGTTATAAATGGATTTATATGAGGGTAGGTTGTTGAAGGGTTAGGATTTATGGGTTGTAATTTAAATTTTGGTGGTTAAAAAGGTAAATGTTAATTTGTAAAAATAAATTATTGAGCACCTAATAGTAAATAGGTTAGACTTTAGGATGGGGTTAATTAGTATAATAATAATAATAATAATAATAATAATAATAATAATAATAATAATAATAAATAAATAAAGACCTATGACCAAATAATGCATATATGAAAAACAAAATTTTAGTGTCTACATTTTCCCCTTGTTGTGGAGCAATATGTAATAACGTGTTGCAAGATAAAAACTAATAGAGGTCTAATTCCCTAGGTTTATATAAGGAGGCATCCCCCTTCAAAATGAGATTCAACATAAGAAGATGAGTAGGTGATGGATTTTAAAGATGGATTAATGGATGGTATGACTAAATAACAAATGGGGACCAAGAGTGCAGATGCATAACACTAAGTATACTTTTTACACTGATAGGGTGTGAGATAGTACATGCAGAGATGTCCCAAGACAAATCAAGTAAAAAATTTCTATAGCTACAAAAATGTGGGCTTAAATGAAGGCCAATCAAGAGAAAAAATGATAAAGTTTGTCTTTCTAAAGCATTCAGTGTGCATGCTACTTATAGATGATTATTTTCAAGATGAGATGTACTTTTAGGATCTACAGAGGGGAGATGCCCAAAAAGTACATGCCTTATATAAGTTGTGGTACCAAAATGGGGTCTATGTCCACAAACCTAAAATGTACTAGGATAAATAATAGGATAGGTGTGACAAGGTAACAAGATTGGGCTTCAGAGAAGGATGGGATGCATGAAAAACTAAAAGTAGTATAAAAGAGAAAATATTAAGTAGACTAACACTAATTAAGGAAATCAAGGATGATCCACATAAATCAACACTGATCTGAATAAAATTGATGTTGATTTAAATTCAAATATATAAACAAAATCCAACATGTAAAATAACTCATTTGATATCAATGCATGGTGAGTGAAGAAATAAAATTTGACAATGATACTGACCTATGGTGCAATAGAGGCAAGCGGTAGTGAAGATAGTCTCAAGATGAGCTAGGCATTATGTTTATTTATGTTTTTTTTTTTTTTTTTTCTTTTTTTGTGTTTTTAGCTAGGAAATTTATAAGGTTTTAGGGTAGTACGATGACCCAAGATAAATTTTGATCCTAGTGAATCATCACCAATTTAGTGGGAATGTTGTTGATTATTAGAAACATCACCAATTGGAAATAAAATGACATAAATTTTTTAAATATCGTGAATAACTAAGTTAAATAGTACAAGGTTAACTAAATAATTTTTAAAAAAAATTAAGGCTTATATATGATTATGATAATAGGCATGTTCATTTCCTAGGATATGGGATTGAGTACCACCTATATTAGAGTATTTAGGTTATCACCTAAGTGATGATTATTGGGCCTATATGGAGGTCACATGATTATGAGGAATACTCTTCTACCACTGCATTCATAGAGACACGAGTCTACTAGTAGCTTTACTAGAGTGATGGGATGTGACCACTAGGAGTTTTTTGTTACCTACAAGAAAGATAACCATTATAATGGAGGACATATATAGGATGTTATACGTTCCAGTGAAGGTGGTTTCTATTGTACCTATGGATGAGTAGGGTCGCATACTAGCATTGACATGGTTGTATGATGGAGATGTCATAGTTATCAATTTCATAACAAGATGATTTGTGTTTGAGCTACTATATGATGTAGATATAGATGGGAGATGAGTTTTGGTGATGATTCTAGACATGTCATGCTATGCTCTCCATGACTCAAGTGAAGGCAGGTTCCCATGGAGCCTCATAGGTGTCATTACGAACATGTGGGAGTAATAAATAGTATTTATCTGGGCCTCAACTTTACTAGCATAGGTATGTAGGGAGATATAGGGGTAGAAGACCCAGAGGAGATATGGTTTGGATGTAACCTTTGTTTTTTAGTGCTAGGAATACATTCATATCAGTGTGATACAACCTATCGATACCCTAAGGATATGATAGTGTGATACTACTTACAATGTGGCCTTCCTTTGATGGAAGGAAGATTTAGTGTAGGCCTAAAAAAGTGGTGTGACATGAGACCTAACATATTATAGATGAGTCATTAGTGATCTACAAGATGGTGACATCATTTGGAGGCCTTACATTAGATTTATTTCATGGCCTAGGATAGAGGCAAAGTTAGCAGATATGTAGAGGGAGAGGTGGTTGATAGGGAGGAGGATGGAGTATGTTAAGTTTTTCAATTTTTTGGAAAGTGAGGATATAGTTCAGGCTTATTTAAGATATGCCATGGGCCCCATGAGTATATATATATATATATATATATATATATATATATATATATATATATAGGATGATACATACACTAGACTACTAAAGGCAAATGTCATGGATATTTCAATAGGATCTGAGGAGGAGGTAGCATCTATGGAGATAGATGATGTAGGGTGTACCCTAGCATACTTAGTATGGTGGTCAAAGCAATTGGATGACAAATAGGAGAGTGTGGTGAAACCTCATTAGGAAGGAATAGATGATATATAAGATGCAGAGGAGGGAAGAAGAGGTAGGAGAGGGAGAGGAAATAGGTGTCATAGTTATTATTTTTGAGAGGGATGCATTGAGATCCTAGTGTATAACCTTATAGGGATAGGTAACCATATCATAGGGGGTGATCACTACCATACAGATGGAACAATATGGTCTACAAAAATATTATATGATCTAAAATTAGAGTATGATACCCTATAATTGAGTCATGATTTGAGAGTGTAGGCTCGAGACAAATACTATGTTGAGAGGGATGCCTTACAATGAGAGGATGGAGAAGAAAAATGGTAGATAGTTATAGGGATATCTAGTCCAAGTACAAGATAGGTAGTTACTCTGAGTTTGGATAGGTACTGAGATTTTGTGGCTAAGATGTGTTACTATGATTAGATTATACTAGATTTACATCTAAATATTCCTTAATATGCCACTCATGTGGTCACATAGGGAAGCTCCTCTAGAAGGACACATATGGGTTTGTTAAACACATGGAGTGTATCACAAAGGAGATATCAAAGGTGAGATATAAGAGGATATGTGGGAGGGTATGGGAGTGGAGGTGGGGGTGGAGGTGTTAGGAGCATCCATCTAAGCCATCTCTAGTTTACTGAGTAGATTATCTTGTATTTATTGTACTGACTAGAGAGCCATGTATTTTGTATATCAAGACTTAGATTATGTATATTTGAGAATTTATATATATGGATACATGATTTTGATTATGATTTTTTATATTTAATTTTGTTTTTTATGAATTTTATTTGATTATGGTCTGAAAATGTTATGGATCATAAAGTTAGTTTAGGATGTTCTGTATTTAGATTATGTGATTATGGATTTAGCTATTTAGATGGCATGTGATGTGATAGATTTATTGTGGATTTACATTAAAATGTTTATGGATATATATAATGTGATTATGAATTTATCTTAGGATTTTATGGATTAATGCGATGCAATGGATTAGATTGGTTTATGGATTTATGTTATGTGATCATGGATTAGATTAGATTATGGATTATGAATTTATGTTTTTTGATTGTGGATTAGATTAAGACGATTATGGATTATTATATTATTAGTTTAAATTATACCATAGATGAAATTATGATATTCTTATATTGTGGTCAAAATATATGTGGTGATCCTTCTTTAGATAATTAAATAGATCAATTTTGACTTATTTAGAATAGAGAAAACACAAAGATTTTATTACTTATCCTTGGCTTGTACCACAACCCAAGAAAAAAAATTGTAATAATTACATGTGCATCCTTAACTAACTATTAATAAAATATCCCTACATCCTTAGGTAAATGAAGTTTAGGATTTATTGGCTTGAGATGGAATTTTTTAGGGATTTGCTTCTCTTCAATAATTTGATATAAAGTGCATTATTTTAAGAAGAAGTTATTTTCATCTTGCATTATAGAGCTAAGGATAACCCTAGGATCCTTTTGTTCCAATCCATGTTGACTTATCAATGTGGGAAGTCTACTAATTTTGAGAAAGTTAATTAGTGTGAGAAGCTTTCTTAGGAAATTTCATACTTGATAGCCATCCTTCAAGGGAGTGGTCTATGTTTTGAGATATGTTTTTTGAAGCAGATGTCATTTAAGGGATAAGTCTATACTTTTGTTTTATATATATATATATATATATATATATATATATATATATATATATATATATATATATATATATATATATATATATATATATATATATATATATATAAATATATATATATATATATATATTACAGTTGTCCTTTGAGGGATCAATCTATTATTTTCCCCCTTTTTCAGAGATGATTTTATTTGCTTGGTTTTTTAATCCTAGTGTTATTATTTTCTTATGGATTGGATTAAGGTAACCTAGAATAATTTCCAAAGATTTGTTGTAAAATATGATATTATTATTACCAAAACAAACTATTGAGGTGATAGGGAGAGGTTTTAGGAAATAATGATTTGGGGCTCCTTCCAATTATAGGCAGAGCTTGTCCAATTAGAGCATGCTATGAATAGAGCCAGGGTATTCATATTCAAGGTTAGAATATACATACTTTTGGATAATCACATGATTTTGTATATCATTATTTGGTATTTTTAGGAATGAAATGGATATGGTTTTAGCTAATCAAACCAAAACAAAATAAACTAGGTTAACCAAGGAGATTAATACTTATTAACAATGGAAATGGTGCAAATGCAACACATTAAGAGGTTCTCATTCTGGTTTTCCATTAAGAAAGGCCAAATAATATGCCATAGATCTATATTTATGGGTGATAATATATGGTCCAAGCCAATTTGGAGCAAATTTTTCTCATTTTCTCTTTTCCATATTAGTGACATGTTGATTTTATTTCAAAAAAAGGTTGCTAACATTAAAATCATGTTCTTTTAAATGTTTATTATAGGTGTGTTTTATTCATTCCTAATATACATGGAGATGGTCAAGGGAAACCAATCAACAATAATCTAAGAACTCAAATTGGGATAATCATTTTTGATGGAAGTTTTCCTTAAATGAAATCCTTAAGAGAGATGCAAAGGGAAGGAATCTAAACCTTAAGAGGAAGTATATCTTCAGCATCATAAACTAGAGAAAAATGGGTAGCACCAATATGGGTTCGAATACTAGTTCTATAAGCCCAAAGGCGAAAGGAATATGAAGATGCTAGTTCTTTAAAGTTTCATTAATGACTTTAGTTAGGATTTTGACAAGAGTTTTAGTGGATGCCTTAGCTTGTCTATCAGCTTAAGGGTAGTAAGGTGAGGAGAAGCTTAGCTTAATGTTGAAAGAGTCAAAGTTTTTGAACCTTTTTATTTTAAAATATTTTCCATTATATATAATGATATTATGAGGAATGCCAAAGTGACAAATAATATGATGGTTAATAAACACCACAATTTTGTTTTCTTTGGTTGAGATAAGAGGAATATCCTCAACCCATTTAGTGAAATATTTAGTGGTAGTGATGATTAGTCTATGGCACTAGGAAGATTTAGGATTCATTTGACCTATAACATCAATCCCCTAATGGGAAAATGGTCAAAAGTCTTGCATTACCTATAATGCATTACTAAGGACATGTGATAGATTGGCATGTTGTTGGCATTTTATGCATTTATTAATGTACTTGTAATAATCCTAATTTAAAGTGGACCAATAATAGCCTACATAAGATCCTCTTATTAATGTTTTGGCCACTAAAATATTCACCACATGACCCTTCATGAGCTTCTTTGATAATAAGGGTAGCTTCATGATTTTGGATACAATGAAGAAGGATACCATCAAAACCACATTTATAGAGAATGCCCCCTAGTATGACAAAATGTGAGATGCATTTTTGAAAATCTCACTTGCCATTTTTGGATAAATCTAGAAGAATAATCCATCTTGATAATAATTGAATATCTATGCATACGAAAGATCTAATGGGTTTTCCTCTATATTATAGATGGAAGGAAGATAATTTTTGGTAAAATAAATTTGACTGATTTTATGAATGAGAATAAATGACTTAGATTCATGAGTCTAAAATGGGATAAATGAGTCCCTGGAGGTCATGTTATCTATTAATTTGTTAGTTGACTAAGGAGTTGCTTGGATAGCATAATCCTCAAAATCGACTAGTAATTGATCAGCCAAGGTTTTATATTTTTTAAGGGTGTCATTTTTACATTAATATATGCCTTTTATCTAGTTGACCACAATTTGGGAATCACCATAGATATTAAGTGATTTAATACCTAAGGACCAAGTGGTTTGGAGACCTATGATCAAATCCTCATATTCTACCTTATTATTAGTGAAATCAAAATCAAGTTTAAATGATAAAGGTGTAAGTGTCCCCCTAAAATAGATTAGGATAATTCCATCTCCCCCACTATGCTTTCACTTGGATATATCAAAGAATAAAATCATTTGATATTGTGGACCCAATTGAGATGTGGAGGCTATGGACTAATCTGGGAATTAATATTGATTGGTTGATTATCAAAAAGAGGTGCCTTAACAAGTTGATCAACAGTGATCTCAAATTTAACCAAATTTTTATGGATAAACTCCATATCAAATTCTACCAAAATCATAATCCATTTGGTCATTCTCTAATTTTGATATGGCTTCGAATGCATAAACTTTAGGGGATGTGTGTTCATGTTCACATAGGTTTTATGATTAAGTAGATAATAGTGAAGCTTATAAGCTATACAAATTAGAGCCAAGAATAATTTTTTTATATGCATATGGTACACCTTGTATTGAATGAGAGTGAAACTTATATAATAAACCACTTTCTCATTATGTTGCTCATCATGATGGGCAAGCATGGCTCCCAGGGCATGGTACATGGTTGAAATATAGAAGAAGAAAGGTTTCCCCTCCTATTGAGCCCCTATTTTATTATGTATGGATCTTTGCTAGCTTGGTAGAAATCTCAGTATGAGGCAATCACTTATCATGATTGCTATTTTGGTATATTGGTGTCAGCTAGAGGAATCAAGACCCACCTTGTACAATCTGGTTGGTGGTTAACCACCACATGGATGTTTAGGGGTATCTTCTATGAGTGGCAACATATGGTGACCATAGCATGAAGGGTGTAAGGTGATGGAGCTATCAAAATGATCAACAAGGGCTCCATCTCAATGCCCAAATTGCACTCTCTACCTTGTCAAAGATATGCTCATGTGTGCTATTAAAATAAGCTCAAACTATTAAATCTCTAAAGAAATGTTTTTACATATGATGGCCACCATTAGATTTAAGACTAGCATGGATGCCATTAAGGCTCCATTGGTGTTTGCCTAAGCTTGCCTATGAGCCTTTGGGATGATAAATATCTTAAACATGTATTTAATATATTTTATATGTCATGGTTACTATTCTATTTCCTTTGATTAATAGTAATGACAGTTATTCTCAAAGATTCTCCATCTGAATTATGCATCATTTGAATTGCTAGTGAAATACATGATGGTTATACTATTATAATTTGAATATAATTCTATTAAAGCATGTTATTTTTAATATCTTGGTTTACAACATTAATGGCATCTCTATGCTAACTTATGATGTCAGCATATCTTGTAGTTATAGCCTACGTGTAGAAAAGGTCATGGACCAAGCTTTCCCTTCCTAAAGCACTAGCCTAAGTATGAATAATTAAACTAAAATAACCCCTTGACCCATCTAACACCTATATGATGTTAAACTTAATTAATAAAGGTTTGTACCCTTGTTACCATAACTAGTTCCCCAAATGGGCTTATGCTTTATAGACCATCAAACTTAGCCCAAACACAACTTGTATTAGTGAATGTACCAAATCCTATGTTGAAATGACTAAGTCCTATAATTGAAGTCTCAAACAATGGCATAACTAGCCCAATGTGGGCCCCAATTCCCTCTTAGTTGTGCTTGGGTGAGTGCATAATGCCTATGACTTATGTGAATTGATGTCGGTATAGATGAGCATTAAATGTTGATCACTATAGAAATACACTATGTTTACACCTAGTTGTAATGAATCCAAAAATGACTTGGATAAATGAATGAATCCCTAACTTGATATCTATTTGACCCCCTTTATACAACATTTTGGTTATTTTTTCGAGACCTTGTTGAATTTTTTTATTATAATGGTGTAACAATATAATGCTCAGACTCTCCCTCTATAACATTAAGTGCTGGTTGTAATAGGTGAAAGATAGATTTGCAATAAAACATCCAACCTGTAGAGGACAAAAGCCAAGAAAGTGGGTTTAGAATAACCTATATGATGCTTTGTATGAAAGTGGGTTAAGTGCATAATACATCAATACGAACTGACAAGTGTGTTTATATTTCTTGTAGTGAGTTATAGATTTAAACTATAGAGAATTATAATGAGAAGAAATTTTATTATTGGTTATAATTTAAACAACAATGGATATCAACACATAAGTATTAGTCCCTACTTATATTTAAATATCATTAATTTAATTTTGTGAACATTAATGAAATTCATAAATTTAATTTAATTTTTAAATTTTTGAAGAAACTTTTGCAAGTGATTAAAATTTTTCATAAAATGCACAATCATTTTTTATTTCCTTAAAATTTTACACTATGGTAAAACATTCTTATCATAACTACTAAACTCGAAATTTGAAAACAAACATCAGAACACTTTTATAAAATTTCAATGATAAATGTATTTATTCTAAATCACAACCTACAATCTGATTTTTATATAAGATCCATTAGTTTACCTTAAAACAATATGTACAGTATTCATAAATTCATATTAGAAGCACTCATCATGTTCTATTATAATTGAAATATTGAGAATTCATATTACAAGCACTCATCATGTTTCATTATCATTGGAAGCTTGAGAACTCATATTATAATTTGGTATTTGTTAATATATATATATATATATATATATATATATATATATTATGAATTTAAATAAAAAAATTATGAAAATAATAAATCATGTATTGTACAATAAAATACAATGTAGGTTTACTTTCAAAACATGGCTAAAGCCCTTTGACATAATAAGCTAATAAGCATTATCTATAATACTATTAGTAACCTGTAATGCTAATAAATGAATTAAAACTTAAATAAACATTTAATAAATGTGTAAATATAATAAATACAATAAAAAATGCCTAATTCATATTTATAAAATAAAAGGGATACCTTTATTAAATTTTTGTCACAGAGTTATCTTTAGAATCGCACTTGAAAATGAACATTCAATAATGCCAAATCTCCAACAAAATTACAACCAAATACATATTTAATCTCAAAACCAACCTTAGTTTGCGAACCTAAACCCATGATATCTCCCTCTTTTTCTATCATTTTGGTCGTAATGGCTAGAGCTAGGGAAGTCAAGTGCATAGGGAGAATGTGTCATTTTACTTGCATACAACTATACCATTTTTCAATCTTGTATACATAAAAATATTATTATTGGAACTCATCTATATGTGTGTAAAATAATACATAATGTTTTTGTAATACTCATAGCTACATTAGAATCTTCTATAGGAGCTTTAGGGCCACAAAAATCTATATACATATCATGTCCCCATTTAATTTTATATGTATGATCACACACACATAGAATTAGGTCAAAATTTAGACACCTTAAAATACCACATGCATTTATCTATCATCAATTTAAATATTTATATGACATTTAGGTATTTGTTGATTATTGGTTCAAATCAATCATTATTGGCTCATTTATTGACATTCATCATGGTAGCCTGCATCTTATCCTTACACCCCCATATCTATCATTTTCTTTCCCTATAATTTTTATAAAATCATATACTCCTTATATGGAGCGTATTATTACACTCCAAACTTGTCTGAAGCATGCAAGTATGCTAGATAAATGTCTGGAGTCTGACCAGATAGTCTTGGTAGGGAGTATTTTGGACCCTTTCCCCCTCATGTCATGTGACCTGTATCCCACATTTTTATGCTTTTTTACAATTGGATATTAGTTTGTGCACCGATAAGTTCCTAATTTTAGTTCACATCATATATAAGTTCACAAGCACCGTGGTGCATTTAATCTGCATTTAATCATATATTGTTCATATAAATTTTATTTGAAAAAAGATTTAGCGCTTAAAAAGGATTCATTTTGTTCATAGGCATCTATTGAGCATTGAAAAGCATAAGAAAAATAGATCAATCATTATCTATTAATTAAAATATCAACATTCATGTTAGTAATGTATTGCATTGCACTCATTTGGCTTGCTGATGAATTACTACAGTTATTAGAGCATTCTTTTTGACAATGTAAAAACCATCTAGGGGCCTTATAAGAATCACGATAAGTGTAACAAAAGATTCAAAACCTATAATTTTCCTTAGTGTTTTCAGATCTAGTTTCCTAATTAAGGACAGAGGAAGTCTAGTTTCCTAGGAATATGTGAGAAGACATAAAAAAATTAGCACTGATTTTTGGATCCCCAATTAGAATAAAACAATCGCCAAAACAAATTTCACTTGCTTGTATTTTCTCAAAAATAAAAATTGACATTTTGGGCATTGCTAAGTTTGAAACTTGATGATTTGTTCAGCATTATTTGATCATTGTGAGCTATATATGTCATATTTTGATCATAGTTGAGCATTATTTTCCACTGCATTATTCTAACATCTCTCATCCATTCTTCCGATATTCAAGATACACATATAAACCTTATTTTTTGTTTATCTCTCTAGTTTTAGAAATGATTCACTATTTTACATTTATTATAGGCTTAACTAAATGTTTATGGATATTATATTGTACACACACACACACACACACACACACACACACACACACACACACACACACACACACACACACACACACACATGCACACAAAGGTCTAACATCAGTATAAATTAGATTCAATTTGATGGAAATGTATCTAAGTTATTAATTTCATTAAAGTTACTCATATATTTATGCTTACTGCATCCTTCCAAATATTTAATGATTCTTTCAAGACGAGTGTAACCCCATCACGTTAGTGATTTTATTAGAGTTTTCATTCTTGATCCCTTTAATTATATCCAAATTAGTGCAGACCATGAAATCCACTTATTAATATTTGTAACGAATCCTTTAACACATCAATTCGTTCTTCAAATTTACGCTCTCAACTAATCATTTAGACATTGTTTATGAGTAATGAGCCCAATGTGCCAAGTCTCCAACAAAATTACAACCAAAAACCTATTCAATCTCAAAACCAACCTTAGTTTGCAAATTTGAACCCATGACATCTCCCTCATTTTCTATCATTTTGGTTGTAATGGCCCGACTTAGGGAAGTCAAGTGCATAGGGAGAATGTGTCATTTTACTTGCATATGGGTATACCGTTTTTCAATATTGTATATGTAAATGTATTATTACTGGCACTCACCCATATGTGTGTAAATAATACATAATGTTTTTGTAAAATTCATAGCTACATTAGAATTTTGTATAGAAGCTTTAGGGGAACAAAATTCTATATACATATAATGCCCTCATTTAATTTGATATGCACCGTGGTGCATTTAATCTGCATTTAATCATATATTGTTCATATAAATGTTATTTGAAAAAAGATTTAGCGCTTAAAAAGGATTCATTTTGTTCATAGGCATCTATTGAGCATTGAAAAGCATAAGAAAAATAGATCAATCATTATCTATTAATTAAAATATCAACATTCATGTTAGTAATGTATTGCATTGCACTCATTTGGCTTGCTGATGAATTACTACAATTATTAGAGCATTCTTTTTGACAATGTAAAAACCATCTAGGGGCCTTATAAGAATCACGATAAGTGTAACAAAAGATTCAAAACCTATAATTTTCCTTAGTGTTTTCAGATCTAGTTTCCTAATTAAGGACAGAGGAAGTCTAGTTTCCTAGGAATATGTGAGAAGACATAAAAAAATTAGCACTGATTTTTGGATCCCCAATTAGAATAAAACAATCGCCAAAACAAATTTCACTTGCTTGTATTTTCTCAAAAATAAAAATTGACATTTTGGGCATTGCTAAGTTTGAAACTTGATGATTTGTTCAGCATTATTTGATCATTGTGAGCTATATATGTCATATTTTGATCATAGTTGAGCATTATTTTCCACTGCATTATTCTAACATCTCTCATCCATTCTTCCGATATTCAAGATACACATATAAACCTTATTTTTTGTTTATCTCTCTAGTTTTAGAAATGATTCACTATTTTACATTTATTATAGGCTTAACTAAATGTTTATGGATATTATATTGTACACACACACACACACACACACACACACATGCACACAAAGGTCTAACATCAGTATAAATTAGATTCAATTTGATGGAAATGTATCTAAGTTATTAATTTCATTAAAGTTACTCATATATTTATGCTTACTGCATCCTTCCAAATATTTAATGATTCTTTCAAGATGAGTGTAACCCCATCACGTTAGTGATTTTATTAGAGTTTTCATTCTTGATCCCTTTAATTATATCCAAATTAGTGCAGACCATGAAATCCACTTATTAATATTTGTAACGAATCCTTTAACACATCAATTCGTTCTTCAAATTTACGCTCTCAACTAATCATTTAGACATTGTTTATGAGTAATGAGCCCAATGTGCCAAGTCTCCAACAAAATTACAACCAAAAACCTATTCAATCTCAAAACCAACCTTAGTTTGCAAATTTGAACCCATGACATCTCCCTCATTTTCTATCATTTTGGTTGTAATGGCCCGACTTAGGGAAGTCAAGTGCATAGGGAGAATGTGTCATTTTACTTGCATATGGGTATACCGTTTTTCAATATTGTATATGTAAATGTATTATTACTGGCACTCACCCATATGTGTGTAAATAATACATAATGCTTTTGTAAAATTCATAGCTACATTAGAATTTTGTATAGAAGCTTTAGGGGAACAAAATTCTATATACATATAATGCCCTCATTTAATTTGATATGCACCGTGGTGCATTTAATCTGCATTTAATCATATATTGTTCATATAAATTTTATTTGAAAAAAGATTTAGCGCTTAAAAAGGATTCATTTTGTTCATAGGCATCTATTGAGCATTGAAAAGCATAAGAAAAATAGATCAATCATTATCTATTAATTAAAATATCAACATTCATGTTAGTAATGTATTGCATTGCACTCATTTGGCTTGCTGATGAATTACTACAATTATTAGAGCATTCTTTTTGACAATGTAAAAACCATCTAGGGGCCTTATAAGAATCACGATAAGTGTAACAAAAGATTCAAAACCTATAATTTTCCTTAGTGTTTTCAGATCTAGTTTCCTAATTAAGGACAGAGGAAGTCTAGTTTCCTAGGAATATGTGAGAAGACATAAAAAAATTAGCACTGATTTTTGGATCCCCAATTAGAATAAAACAATCGCCAAAACAAATTTCACTTGCTTGTATTTTCTCAAAAATAAAAATTGACATTTTGGGCATTGCTAAGTTTGAAACTTGATGATTTGTTCAGCATTATTTGATCATTGTGAGCTATATATGTCATATTTTGATCATAGTTGAGCATTATTTTCCACTGCATTATTCTAACATCTCTCATCCATTCTTCCGATATTCAAGATACACATATAAACCTTATTTTTTGTTTATCTCTCTAGTTTTAGAAATGATTCACTATTTTACATTTATTATAGGCTTAACTAAATGTTTATGGATATTATATTGTACACACACACACACACACACACACACACACACACACACACACACATGCACACAAAGGTCTAACATCAGTATAAATTAGATTCAATTTGATGGAAATGTATCTAAGTTATTAATTTCATTAAAGTTACTCATATATTTATGCTTACTGCATCCTTCCAAATATTTAATGATTCTTTCAAGACGAGTGTAACCCCATCACGTTAGTGATTTTATTAGAGTTTTCATTCTTGATCCCTTTAATTATATCCAAATTAGTGCAGACCATGAAATCCACTTATTAATATTTGTAACGAATCCTTTAACACATCAATTCGTTCTTCAAATTTACGCTCTCAACTAATCATTTAGACATTGTTTATGAGTAATGAGCCCAATGTGCCAAGTCTCCAACAAAATTACAACCAAAAACCTATTCAATCTCAAAACCAACCTTAGTTTGCAAATTTGAACCCATGACATCTCCCTCATTTTCTATCATTTTGGTTGTAATGGCCCGACTTAGGGAAGTCAAGTGCATAGGGAGAATGTGTCATTTTACTTGCATATGGGTATACCATTTTTCAATATTGTATATGTAAATGTATTATTACTGGCACTCACCCATATGTGTGTAAATAATACATAATGTTTTTGTAAAATTCATAGCTACATTAGAATTTTGTATAGAAGCTTTAGGGGAACAAAATTCTATATACATATAATGCCCTCATTTAATTTGATATGCATAATCACACACACATCAAATTAGGTCAAAATTTAGACACCTAAAAGTACCAAATGCATTTATTTATCATCAAATTACATGTTTATATGACATTTATTTATTGGTTCAAATCAATCATTATTGGCTCATTTATTGACATTCATCATGGTACCATGTATCTTATCCTTATACCCCCACATCTATCATTTTATTCCCCTGTAAGTTTTGTAAAATTATATCCTCCTTATATAGAGCGTAATATTACACTCTAGACTTGTCTGAAGCATGTAAGTATTCTAGACAAATGTCTGGAGTGTTACTAGATTGTCTTGGTTGGGAGCATTTTGGCACTTTTTCCCTCATGTCGTGTGACCTGTATCCCACATTTTCTCCTTTTTGACCATTGGATATTAGTTTGTGCACCAACAAGTTCCTAATTTTAATTTATGTCATTTATAAATACACAAGCACCGTAGTGCATTTAAGCATATATTGGTTGTATAAAAATTATTTTAAAAAATATTTAGCACTTAGAAAAGATTCATTTTATTTATAGGCATCTATTGAGCATTGAAAATCATTAGTGAAATAGATCAATCATTATCTATTCATTGAAATATCAACATTGGTGTTAGCAATGCATTGCATTGCTCTCATTTGGCTTGTTGATGAATTACTACGATTATTAGAGTATTATTTTTGACAATTTAAAAATGTCTAGGGGCCTTATAAGAGTCATGATAAGTGTAACAAATGCTCCAAAACATATATTTTTCCTTATGGTTTTCAGATCTAGTTGCCTAATAAAGGAAAGAAGAAGTCTAGTTTCCTAGGAATATGAGAGAAGACATAGAGAACTAAGCATTGATTTTTGGAGCCCCAATTAGACAAACACAATCACCAAAACAAATTTAACTTGCATGTATTTTCCCAAGAACAAAATTAGACATTATGGGCATTGCTACGTTTGAAACTGGATGATTTGTACATCATTATTTCGTCATTGTGAGTTATATATGTCATATTGTGATCGTAGTTGAGCATTGTTTTCTACTGTATTATTCTAACGTCTCTTATACATTCTTTTGATATTCAAGATACATATCTAAACCTTGATTTTCTCTTTGTTTCTCTAGTATTAGAATTGATTCACTATTTTACATTTATTTTAGGCTTAACTAAATGTGTATGGAGATTATATTGTATACACACACACACATGCACACAAAGGTCCAACATCATTATAGCTTAACATTCAATATGATGGAAATGCAGAAGTTATTAATTTCACTAAAGCTACTCATATATTTATGCTTATTTCATCCTTCTAAATATTTAATGATTCTTTCAAGATGAGTGTAACCCAATGCATTAGTGATTTTCTTAGATTTTTCATTCTCGATCTCTTTATTTCTATCTAAATTAGTGTAGACCAAAAAAATCCACCGATTAATATTGGTAACTAATACTTCACCCCATCAATTCATTCTTCAAATTTACACGCTCAACTATCATTTAGACATCGTTTATGAGCAATGAACCCAATGTGCCAAATCTTGAACAAAATTACAACCAAAGACCTATTCAATCTTGAAACCAACCTTAGTTTCCAAACCTCAACCCATGATATCTCCTTTTTTTCTATCATTTTGGTTGTCTTGCCCTGACCTAGGGAAGTCAAGTGCATAGGCAGAATGTGTCTTTTTACCTGGATACAGGTGTAACATTTTTGAATCTTGTAGATTTAAACATATTATTAGCATGGACATGTACGTGTGTAAAATAATTATTAATATTTTTCGTAAAATTCATAGTTACATTAGAATTTTCTTTACGAACTTTATGAATACAAAATTGTGAACACATATTATGTCTTCAATTAATCTGATATATATGATCATACACACATCAAAATAGGACAAAATTTAGATGCCTAAAAATACCATAAAGAATATATAAATTGAAAATAATTAATTTAAAAGATATAAATTGAAAATATCATTAAAAAGATTTTTAAAAAAGGAAAAAAATAAAAATAATTTTCATTAAGAAAATGAGAGATAAACAAAATAAAAAAACTCATTAAAAAAGAAAAAAAAAAGTGAAAGAGAAAATAAAATAAAAAATATTTAAAAGTCAAAAATTTTAAATCATATAAATATTTTTTATTAACTGTTTCTTTTCAAATTAAAACACATAAAGCATTAAGTAATTGGAAAAAATAAAATAAAAGAAGAATAACCGTTTGTATTGAAAAGGTAGTGGGGAAAAAGACAAAATAAAAAGCAGGATGAAGTATTATAATAATGGTCTCCGGACTGTTTGTAATTTAAAAAATTAGTCGTTATGACTGTTTTTAAGGAAGAGCCGCGGCCGTTTTTAATTTTAAAAAAAAGAAGGGTTCGTTGTTTTATAAATTAGAGAACGGTTCACTCTGTGTGATGAACCGGGTTGGGAATGTTTTTTTTTGTGTGTTTGATTTCTGTTCAGTCTGCAAATGTTTGGTGTATGTTTTTTTTTTCGATATGTTGTTTTTTAGATCATCTTTTTTGATTGGGAATGTTCCCCCCTTCTTCCCCTTCCTTCTTCTTCTGGTGTTTTTGGTTTTTCGATTTTGTATGTTGTTTAAGCATGGCCATGCTGGTTTTTCTTCTATATTATGCTTGTTTGGTTTTTTTCCTTTGTTTCGTATTGGTTGTGGTGGTTTTGGTAGGGTATGTGGGAGAATTGACAGGGGAACAACAGGGGAGGCTGGAGAAGGGAGAACAGACGAGAACAGTTGGATGCACACATTACTCCAGGTAATAAACTTTAAATATTTATGTTATTTGAGTTTTTAAATAAAATCCTTTCGCTTTTTTTTTTTTAGTATTTCTTCTGCTTCATAATATTTTACATATCAAATGTTCAGAGATCAGGTTGCCAAGGTTAAGAGTTCGATTCCGTCAGATAGCATATTACTCTCATTTCTAGTTTAACGAGTGTCAAGTGTATTGTATTGTATGGTATGTTAAGGCCGTCGACATAACTGATACAAGAACAAAGATTTCAGCAAGATTTTGAAAACCAAGTGAAGAACTATTTTAAATTTACACAATATAATATAACTAGGGTTTCTCTCCAATTTGTCTTTTTAAAAACTTGATGTCTTCTGCTGTAATCCCAGCTTATTTGTGTGCTTACTTACAGTCTGGAAATATGAAACACCTGCTTTAAATACAGACCATACACATCCTATTATAGTTAAAGGTATCCATCCATATTTTAGGTCTTTGAATTCTTTGGGACCCAGGCGATGTATCAGCGTCCAAGCTGCCCACCCAATCCAGGTTGCCAGAAATACCAAAAGAAGAGCTGGGAATATAAATTTTAGGTACAAATCCGCACGGTATTTTCTCTGTATATATTGCATATTGCCTTATGATAGTATTTTGGGTTCGATTCCGTCAGATTGCATGTTTCAGTTATTGTGTACATTGCCGGTAGAAATGCATCTCTCTCTCTATATATTAGTCGTCCTCTGTATTTATTTTTTATTCTAGATGTCTGTGTTGATTTCTTTGTTATTTTATTTTATTTTTTCATTCTATACATATTTCTTTAAATTTTGCTAGGGTTGTGAGACTGGAGAACACACAGAGGACTTTGGAGAATAGCAGTAGGGACAGATGGATACATTACTTGTTTTTTAAGGTAACAAACTTAACATTGTTGGAAGTATTTGCATTATTTAAGGTTTTTCATAGTGTTTTGTCTATGTAAACAAAGCAAATGGCAAACCGAGTAGATTGATGGGCTCTCAATTAACAATACACCAACGAAATATCTGAAAATAACAGTTGCTTGATCATATCCCAGGACCCATATAGAATGTGAGGAAGAAGCTTTAAAATTTTAAATACAATGTGCCAAACATTACAGAAATCTAAACAGAATATAATGTGTTTTAAGAAACAGATTCTGAGTTGGAATAATCGTCCGTGCCCTAAAGCAAAAGGAAGCATCCACAAAATTAACTAGTTAGTTGAAAGCGGGCGAGGTATTTGTGTCTGACAATGCTGCGGCAACGGCAAAGGTAACATGCCCTGAAGCAGTGTCGGTCAATCCTAGGAAGTTTATATTTGCTTAGTCTCCACTGGAGCTCACAATACACTAACCAGCGTTTCAAAAAACTATGATGTTTTGACAAGTTAAATTCTCTATGGTAAAAGAAAACTTGAACCGAACATTCAGTACCAGAAAAGAGCATTTTTTTCCACCATAGTCCCCATACTTCAACAGGTTAAGTAATAAATGTTATAAAAACTTAAATTCTCTATGGTAAAAAGAATGTTTGAACCTTCAACGCCAAAAAATTAACACAGAAGTCTTCCCTTGATACTAAATGCAAAGCTAATGTTAGAAATTAAATATTAATTGGAGATAATTTCTCCCACCTCCCTCCTTTTGTCATGCAAGTAGTTAAACATTCAGTTAAACAAGCAGTTAGTAAACTGGGAGTTAAGCATTGAGTTAGTTAACAATCAGTTAGATATGAGTTTGTTTGAGCACTTAACAAACAGTTAGTTAAGTAGTTGAAGTTAATTATAGATGAGTTTATTTTAAGTTATTGTTTGGATTCTAAATCTATTTAAAGACGCTTGGGCGCACAATGTAATTAAGAAATTTTGAAGATTAATAAAATCTCTTTTCTTCAAGAAAGTTGCAGTAGCAATTGTTCAGTTCTTGTTTAGTTATATTTGTTCTTGTTTTTGCTCTCTAATTTGCCTTCAATGTTAGAAATTAAATATTAATTGGAGATAATTTCTCCCACCTCCCTCCTTTTGTCATGCAAGTAGTTAAACATTCAGTTAAACAAGCAGTTAGTAAATTGGGAGTTAAGCATTGAGTTAGTTAACAATCAGTTAGCTATGAGTTTGTTTGAGCACTTAACAAACAGTTAGTTAAGTAGTTGAAGTTAATTATAGATGAGTCTATTTTAAGTTATTGTTCGGTTTCTAAATCTATTTAAAGACGCTTGGGCACACAATGTAATTAAGAAATTTTGAAGATTAATAAAATCTCTTTTCTTCAAGAAAATTGCAGTAGCAATTGTTCAGTTCTTGTTTAGTTATATTAGTTCTTGTTTTTGCTCTCTAATTTGCCTTCAAATTGGTATCAGAGGAGGCAAAAGATCGTGGGAGATAACGCCTAGCAAGAGAGAAAAATTGTGAAGCAAGAGCAAACTCGGCAGGTCGTGTGAAGGCCACGCAGCAAGCACAGTCAAGTGCAATCAGAATTTGAAGCCCCTGGTTGGAAGCTTAGGCGCAGTCGACCCAGACGATGCAAGCACAACCAGGTCGACACATCAGCAATCAACGCAAAAAGATAGTCAGCACAGCCAAAGCACACGTAGTCAGCAAAGTACTGTAAAGCACAGGTTGAAGCGCTGAAGGTAATCCAGTAAGTAATTCACAAAAGTCAAATATTTAAAGCGCCTTGTTTTTTGGGAGAGCGCACATGGAGTTTTGGTAACAAAAAAAATCAAAGAAAAGAAAGCGCAGCCAAAGGACGCAGCAGCCCAAACAATTAAAAAAATCGTCCAGGGTAAAGCTGAAGTGCAGGCAGCACTTGTAGCTGTCACTGTCAATGCATCAAGGTGAAAAGGTGCAAATCCGTTGAAATAAAAACTGAGAAGAAGCGCGCAGGAAGTCATGAAGGCAAATCATGTGAGAAATGGCAGCGAATAACAGTATTTCACAGCCTCAAATTCCCATTTTCGATGGTAAGAATTATGATTTTTGGGCAATTAAGATGAGAACTTTATTTTGCTCACAAGATGTATGGGATTTGGTAGAAACTAGTTTTGTAGAACCGCAGGATGAGGTAGCCCATCTAGCGGTAAATCAAGCACAAAAGGACCACCTTAAAGAGAACAGAAAGAAAGATGCAAAAGCCTTATTTATAATCCAATAGGGATTGGATGAATCGATATTTTCTAGAGTTGCAGCAGCAACAAGATCTAGAGAGGCATGGAAAATCCTGGAGACTACCTATAGAGGTAATACGAAGGTAAAAATTGTTAAATTGCAATCTCTAAGAAGAACTTTTAAAAATTTGCAAATGAATGAATCATAATCAATAGATCAGTTTATGGGTCAAGTTTTGAATATACTGAATCAAATTAGATCTAATGGAGAATCTATCACGGAACAAAAGATCATAGAGAAAGTACTCAGATGTTTACCCAGTAAATTTGATGCAATAGTTGTAGCTATTCAGGAAACTAAGGATTTGGAACAATTATCTATAGATGAATTAATGGGTTCTTTGTTAACACATGAATCCAGAATGAATAGAAATAACTCTTTGCTTGAGAATGCATTCAAGTCATAGGTATCAGTTGGCAAAGGAAGAGGAAGAGCATGGTCAAGCTTTAGAGGAAGAGGCAGAGGCCGATATGGAAGGAACAATTCAAATGAAGGTGAGAACAGTAATCAAAACTACAGTAGTAGAGGAAACTACAGCAATAGAAGACGTCGCAACAACCACTTTCAGCAAAATTCACAGAGGTTTGATAAATCTAAAGTTCAATGTTATTACTGCAAGAAATATGGTCATTATGCAAGTGACTGTAGAAGGAAACAAGGATATGTGTACAAGTAGAACGCTAATTACACAAGTGAATCCAGTTCTAATTTAGGTGAACCTAGCTTATTTATTACTTGTAATGTTACTCAAAAAAAAGCTAAAGACATTTGGTTCTTAGATAGTGGATGCAGTAATCATATGACAAGGAATAAAGAATTTTTTGCTAGTCTTGATGATTCTATAAAATCAGAAGTGAAATTAGGAAATGATATCACAGTAGATGTCATGGGTAAAGGTGTCATAAATGTTTTGGCCAATAATGGTGAAACAAGGTTTATACTTGATGTTTATTTTGTACCTAGACTAAAACATAATCTTTTGAGTGTTGGTCAGTTAGTGCAGAAAGGTTACAGAGTATCCTTTATGGATAATGTCTGCACAATATTGGACAAGGTTCCAAGTGACAGGTTGATAGGAAAAGTGGAGATGACCAAGAATCGCATGTTCCCTCTTCACATTCAGTGCATCCAAGGAAAAGAGGAAGCCCACTACAAATCCATGCAGCTAGATCAATCATGGTTATGGCACTTAAGGTATGGACATTTACATTTTAGAGCTTTAAATTTGTTACAGAAGAAAAATATGGTGAAGGGTTTACCACCAATAGAAAAGCCAGGAAGTTCATGTGATATTTGTATTCTGGCAAAACAGCATAGAGAGAGTTTTCTAGTAGGAGGCTCATATAGAGCTAAGGTAATATTGGAGTTAGTCCATAGTGATTTATGTGGACCAATGCAAACTCCATCATTTGGAGGTAGTACTTAATTTCTAACTTTCATTGATGACTTTATCAGAAAGACTTGGATCTACTTTCTCAAAAATAAATCTGAAGCATTTGAAAAGTTTAAAGAATTCAAGACAATGGTTGAAAAGCAGAGTGGCCATTATATCAAGGTACTCAGATTAGATAGAGGAGGCGAATATATGTCTAATCAATTTCAAGATTTTTGCAGGTATCATGGAATCAAAACGCAATTGACTACAAGATACACACCATAGCAGAATGGTGTAGCAGAAAGAAAGAACAAAACAATCATGGAAATGACAAGAAGCATGTTGACAGCTAAACACTTGTCAAATAAATATTGGGCAGAAGCAGTAGCATGTGCAGCATATAATCTGAACAGAAGCCCAACAAAGAGTGTTAGAGATCGAGTTCCACAAGAAGCGTGGAGTGGTAAGAAATATAGTGTATATAATTTCAAAAATTTTGGATGTGTTGCATATTCTCTTATACCATCTAAATTGAGAAAGAAACTTGATGATAGAGGTGAGAAATGCATTTTTATTGGCTATTCTAAAGAATCAAAGGCATATAAGTTGTATAACCGAATTTCAAAGCAAGTGATTATTAGCAGAGATGTTGAATTTAAGGACGCAGAAGCATGGGATGGTAGCACCATCACAGTTAGGGCAGCAATTCCACAGGATGAAAAAGTTTCTAAAGAACAAAATTTTCAAGGTGGACAATCCTCTCCACAAGCAGGCACAAGCACTCTAGTAAGAACACCTAGAAGGTTTTAACAAGGTGAAACATCTATTCATGCAGGTCACCCTACTCCAAATTCACAAGTAAGTGATGAAGAAGATCCAACTCTTGCTACTTTAAGAGCAAGATTGAAAGGTAAGAAAATGATAAGTCTGAGTGAAATTTATAATCAAGAAGAAGAGAAATTAGATTTGGTTTCAAATTTTGCTCTTTTCACTCATGACACTATTTATTATGAAGAAGCAGTTAAAGAGGAACATTGGCTAAAAGCAATGGATGAAGAGATGAATGTTATTGAAAGAAATCAGACATGGGATCTAACAAATTTACCTAAAGGTAAGGATTGTATTGGAGCCAAATGCATTTATAAAACTAAATTTGATGCAGATGGAAATGTTAAAAAGCACAAGGCAAGGTTAGTTGCAAAAGGTTTCGTACAAGAACATGGAGTTGACTATAATGAAATGTTTGCACCAATTGCTAGACTGGATACTGTAAGAATGGTATTATCCATAGCTGCTCAAAATAATTGGTATGTATATCAAATGGATGTAAAATCAGCTTTTTTGAATGGATTTCTAGAAGAAGAAGTATATGTAAAAAGAATGTTTGAACCTTCAACGCTATAAAATTAACATAGAACTCTTCCCTTGATACTAAATGCAAAGCTAATGACTTAGAATCAGTAGGGTTGAACGAACCTTTCAATCTTCTGATCTAATTTTAGAAATATTGGATGACAATAACAATATGTCGATATATAAGATTAGAGTAGAAATTTTTTCACTACAGTTATAAAAAATGATCAAAATAGAAAGTTTGCTTAATTTTTAATAAATTAGCTAGTTTTCTAGTACTAATATATACAGATTATTTTTAAGTGTGCATAAATTTAAGTATATTTTTTAGTTTTTATGTATCAAGATGAAAAAATTTGGATTACATCTTATATTTTTGAATTTGTGTTTTTTTTCAGGTAGTTCTTCATATAGCGGTTTAGACATAATGAGGTGCTTTCTTTAAGCAATTCAAATGGAAGATAGAATATCTAAATAATTTTGGTCATGGTTGACCTTGTAATATTAAAAAAAAACATATTAATAAAATCTATCTTTTTGTTGGAGGGGCTAAATAACCCTTAGGCCCAAAGGAATGGCTACTGGCCATGGTCATTCGTTTAAGACCTGTGTTTACTTTTTTTTTTTTTGAAAGTGTTCATTATTTTAAGTTTTTATTGAAAATTTATTTTAATATGATAAAGTAGGTTAATAATATACAATTTTAATAAAATATGACGTTTTTATAATCATCATTTGCAATAAGTATTTACAAAACCAAAAACATTCACCTTATAAGTTCTCACGGACAAGAGCAAAAGATCAAAAAATTGACACCATAATAATTAAACAACTATTGATATAATTACATAATTAACATG
>JARHVA010003553.1:495000-705000 GCA_037957365.1 Torreya grandis
TATCCCACATTTTCTCCTTTTTGACCATTGGATATTAGTTTGTGCACCAATAATTTCCTAATTTTAATTTACGTCATTTATAAATACACAAGCACCGTAGTGCATTTAAGCATATATTGGTTGTTTAAAAATTATTTTAAAAAATATTTAGCACTTAGAAAATATTCATTTTATTTATAGGCATCTATTGAGCATTGAAAATCATTAGTGAAATAGATCAATCATTAACTGTTCATTGAAATGTCAACATTCATGTTAGCAATGCATTGCCTTGCTCTCATTTGGCTTGTTCATGAATTACTACAATTATTAGAGTATTATTTATGACAATTTAAAAATGTCTAGGGACCTTATAAGAATCATGATAAGTGTATCAAATGCTCCAAAACATATAATTTTCCTTATGGTTTTCAGATCTAGTTGCCTAATTAAGGAAAGAAGAAGTCTAGTTTCCTAGGAATATGAGAGAAGACACAGAGAACTAAGCATTGATTTTTGGAGCCCCAATTAGACAAACACAATCACCAAAACAAATTTAACTTCCATGTATTTTCCCAAGAACAAAATTGGACATTATGGGCATTGCTACGTTTGAAACTGGATGATTTGTACATCATTATTTCGTCATTGTGAGTTATATATGTCATATTTTGATCGTAGTTGAGCATGGTTTTCTACTGTATTATTATAACGTCTCTTATACATTCTTTTGATATTAAAGATACATATCTAAACCTTGATTGTCTCTTTATTTCTCTAGTATTCGAATTGATTCACTATTTTACATTTATTTTAGGCTTAACTAAATGTGTATGGAGATTATATTGTATATACACACACACATGCACGCAAAGGTCCATCATCATTATATCTTACATTCAATATGATGGAAATGCAGAAGTTATTAATTTCACTAAAGCTACTCATATATTTATGCTTACTTCATCCTTCTAAATATTTAATGATTCTTTCAAGATGAGTGTAACCCAATGCATTAGTGATTTTCTTAGATTTTTCATTCTCGATCTCTTTATTTCTATCTAAATTAGTGTAGACCAAAAAAATCCACCTATTAATATTGGTAACTAATACCTCACCCCATCAAGTCATTCTTCAAATTTACACTCTCAACTATCATTTAGACATCGTTTATGAGCAATGAACCCAATGTGCCAAATCTCGAACAAAATTACAACCAAAGTCCTATTCAATCTTGAAACCAACCTTAGTTTCCAAACCTCAACCCATGATATCTCCTTTTTTTCTATCATTTTGGTTGTCTTGCCTTGACCTAGGGAAGTCAAGTGCACAGGTAGAATGTGTCTTTTTACTTGGATACAGGTATGCCATTTTTGAATCTTGTAGATTTAAACATATTATTAGCATGGACATGTGCGTGTGTAAAATAATTATTAATTATTTCGTAAAATTCATAGTTACATTAGAATTTTCTTTACGAACATTAGGAATACAAAATTGTGTATACATATTATGTCTTCAGTTAATCTGATATGTATGATCATACACACATCAAAATAGGACAAAATTTAGATGCCTAAAAATACCATGAAGAATATATAAATTGAAAATAATTAATTTAAAAGATATAAATTGAAAATATCATTAAAAAGATTTTAAAAAAAGGAAAAAAATAAAAACAATTTTCATTAAGAAAATGAGAGATAAACAAAATAAAAACACTCATTAAAAAATAAAAAAAAGTGAAAGAGAAAATAAAATAAAAAATATTTAAAAGTCAAAATTTTTAAATCATATAAATATTTTTCATTAACAGTTTCTTTTCAAATTAAAACACATAAAGCATTAAGTAATTAGAAAAAAAAAATAACGTTAGTATTGAAAAGGTAGTGGGGAAAAAGACAAAATAAAAAGCAGGATGAAGTATTATAATAATGGTCTCCAGACTGTTTGTAATTTAAAAAATTAGTCGTTATGACTGTTTTGAAGGAAGAGCCGTGGCCGTTTTTAAATTTAAAAAAAAGCAGGGTTCGTTGTTTTATAAACTTGCCATATACTAGACGATTCAGGCATAATTTGCCAATGTCAAATATGTTCTGCTATAGGTCTTAATCAGGGGGGGATATTTTTTCTCTACAATTGACGGAGGTTCAAATATTTGGATTGTATACTTATGGGGAGTTGCTTCAATCTCCTTGGAAAAAGGGTGAGCATTTATTTCACATATTTCACTTAGCTATCTAATGCAAGTGGAAAAGTGAACTAGAATTAGTAGAGGTCAAGGTCTTTAGAGGAGGTTCACAGCTACATGCAATGGTTTGTCTATGCAATTCCTTGTGGTTTGTTTAACATTCTGATTGGAACGCTTTCAATCGTGAACTAGAAAACATCTAAGTATTTCCCTCTAATTTTTTTAGTATGTATTTATGTTCGCTGAATTAGATAGCTATATTATGTAGACATCTTGGATATGGTTTAGGGTTGTGTCAAATTTTGTTAATTCAAATTATTTTATAGAAACATTTTTTTTTATATTAGTTGCCTAATTTTTAATGCATTAGCTAGTTTTCTAGTACTAATATATATATATATATTATTTTTAAGTGTGCATAAATTTAAGTATATTTTTTAGTTTTTATGTATCAAGATGAAAAATTTTGGATTACTTCTTTTATTTTTGAATTTGAGTTTTTTTTCAGGTATTTCTTCATGTAGCAGTTTAGACATAGTGAGGTGCTTTCTTTGAGCAATTCAAATGGAGGATAGAATATCTAAATAATTTTGGTCAAGGTTGACCTTGTAATATTAAAGAAAAACATATTAATAAAAATTATCTTTTTTTTGGAGGGGCTAAATGCCCCTTAGGCCCAAAGGAATGGCCACTGGCCATGGTCATTTGTTTAGGACCTGTGTTTACTTTTTTTTCTTTGAAAGTGTTCATAATTTTAAGTTTTTATTGAAAATTTATTCTAATATGATAAAGTAGGTTAATAATATACAATTTTAATAAAAGATGACGTTTTTATAATCATCATTTGCAATAAGTATTTACAAAACAAAAAACACTCACCTTATAAGTTCTCACGAACAAGCGCAAAAGATCAAAAAATTGACACCATAATAATTAAACAACTATTGATATAATTACATAATTAACATGATAAAAAAACTCGTATTTTACACACAATTGCATACACTTAAGTGAAACACAAGCATTTTTTACATAATTACAGCCACTTAAGTAAAAGACAAATATTTTCCACAATTGCAGACAGTCAAGCATAATTGCAGACACTTTAGTAGAACACAAGCATTTAGACACATTCATAAATATTCTTAAATAATAATAAAAAAATATAGCGTACATAATGAAAGAGCAAAAAAAAAAAAACTCACAAAATGTAATAACTAGATACAATTAAATAAAAAAATATTTATTTACAAATTCAAAATTATGTTAACGAAAAATCCAATAATATTATTTATTTATAATGATTCATAATGTGTATGTGAAAAGTGTTTTGAGTTAACTAAAAAGGGTAGGTCAAAGTAATAGGATAGGTAGCTGTAGGTTTGGTAGAATTTGTAGGTCCTTAGTAAGAGGATAGGTAGGTGTAGGTCAGGGGAGGCCATATAAGCTTCCACCTTCATGTGGTTGGCCTTGTTATTAGAGAATTAATTATTCTCGAAGCTAAGAGAAGCTTGGTATTTAGTTAAACTCTTTTATTTTCTATAAATTTTTAAATATACATTATGTTATCTTTAAGTGCATAATACATCAATACAAACTGACAAGTGTGTGTATATTTCTTGTAGTGAGTTATAGCTTTAAACTATAGAGAATTATAATGAGAAGAAATTTTATTATTGGTTATAATTTAAACAACAATGGATATCAACACATAAGTATTAGTCCCTACTTATATTTAAATATCATTAATTTAATTTTGTGAACCTTAATGAAATTCATAAATTTAATTTAATTTTTATTTTTTTGAAGAAACTTCTGCAAGTGATTAAAATTTTTCATAAAATGCACAATCAAGATCAATGATCCACAACTACTTGCATGAAATAAATCCAATGGAGTAGACAAAAAATTATATGTCAAAGACCTATGGAATTTCAATAGGGATGACAAGTGTCAACATCTCAGGAAACTGGATCATGATCGATGGTCTACTAGTCCTTCTAAGAGATAGTAGGGTCAAAGCTTAGGAGCCAGGTAGAATTACCACATGTCATTCCCACTTTTGAGATTAAAGTTAAAAAGGCATCGTGTATTAATATGTAGACTTAACCTAAGTTTTTACCCTAAGATTTATTATATTTTTTAATATAATGAAACCTTAGGCTAAAACCTTAGATTATGACTATAATATTCAAAGGGTCCTATTTATTATGCTTTAAAGACTTAGGTTTATAACTTAGTCTAATTTTCATACATAGCTCTGAGATAACTTGATCCTCTTCATGATTATAAGAACTATTGGTGTGCATCCACTTACTCACAAAGGTTGATCAGACAGAACATATCAATATATATATATATATATATATATATATATATATATATATAACCTAATGAACTTCATGAACTTAAATTTGACATCCTCACAAATTTCATTCAACACCCATGAGGTTGTCATTGGCATGTATGAGGCCATCAAATTTAATCTCATCAACCACCTTGATTAAGAAAAATAATTTATTTTTAAAAAATTGCTAATGATTTTTACTAACATTACAAATCAATGGGACCCCTTTGGAAAATATAAAAATGCTTAAGGTCTTTGAACCTCAATGGTGAAATGATCGTGTGGTCTACTATTCATAGACATAGACTTAATCTCAGTCTCTATCCTAAGGTTCTAATTGCATTTTCTAACACGATAAACCTTAGGCTAAAAACTTAAATTCTATTTTAATTTAATGAGAGGCCCGATTACCATGAAACTTGGCTAAAAATTATTTAACCTAAAATTCTTATCAAATTTATTAACATAATAAAACCTGATCTTAAAACCTTGCATTGGGTCCATTTATTATCCAAAGGGGGGAGTTATATTATGTTTTGGGACTTAGCTTAAGTACTTTAGCCTAAATTTGATATCATGTTTATTAACTTAAAATAAACTTTAACCTAAATTATTTAGCATATGTCCCCTTTTATATCCTGAGCCAAATTATCATCTAGATGAGTGCAAACTAATCTAGAGGCAATTTCTTGGCCAATAGTGAGAAATTTACAAAACTCATAGTCATGGTGGATTGAAGATAATAATAAAGGGAAGACACATAATTGTTCCTAACCTTAGACATCGAAGGAAGGGTCTTCAAGGACACAAAATTTGATGTTGCATCATTAAACATTAGAGATAACAATTGGTTCATTTTTTTTTTGGATTATCGAAGAGATACAGACCATCACAAAGGAAGAGTAGAAGAATGACACAAACAACTAGAGTTACAATGACTTGGTTTACATTCAAATGACTCAACTCTACTACATATTATCCAAACCTAAGGTATTGCACTGTATCGATGTCATTGTTCCTATTTTAAAGGATTTCAAGATTAATTTGGACAGGATAGTGCATGAACATATTTTTAAAAGAGTGGCATATATCTCCCCTCTTGTATTTGAAAGTTATTACAAGATACACAAGACTAAGGTGGACTTTCCCACAATTAGAGAATGGTCAAGAAAAAATGACATGAAATCCATCCTTACCCCATGACTATACTCAAGAGCCCACATAGTCATAGACCCCACTAGTAAGATATCAATTTCCTAATTTAGGGAGGGAATTAAAATAATCATGACACCAGTGAACAAATTTTCTAGGGATACCTCCACCACTTATGCCAGAAAAATATGGGTGTCTTATGTATATTTCATGGTGGAAAAGGGACTCACTCCCCCAATAGGTGAGATGATCAACATTTTCTTGAAACACCAATTTTATGCCATAAAGAAGAAAACCAACAATCACTTTTTTATGATGTCCTATCTTTTAGATGCCCTACTAGCACCACCAAAATCCATAACATGAATAATTGGTCACTTGAAGGTATACAAACTATTTCCCATCACTATTCCAAATTGTATATATTCAGGTATAGACACAATAAACAATTTATTTGTGATTGTGTATATCTAGCCATAGTAGAAACCATTACAAGGATCCCTATGGGAAGGGTCATCCCTCTAATCAAGAATTATGCAGAGCTAATTGGTTATATCTAGATTGTATTGTAACTAGAATAGAAGGGACCCAGACTCAACCACTCAAATTATCAGTTCATGTGCTTACTAAATTGGTAGAGAAAGAAATAGCATACCAATTGTTCCATGATATAGATGGAGTATGCAAGAGAAAAAGGAAAGGACTCCTCCACCCTTTTCCTTTGACCATCAGTAGGATTGTATTACAGAATTGGGATTAGGTAGACACTATCTCTAGATATAGAGAATCATTCAATTTATAGTCGGATGAGTTTAGGAAATGGAACCCTTATGATAGGGTTATGAAGCATTTAAAATAAATAATAATAAAAAGACCTACGAATAACAACCTAGTGTCCATACCACAATGTATATCAGGGCCTCCAATTTCACAATATTGGCTAGGCTAAAGAAGCATAATATCATGCTTAAAGTTAGGTTGGCTAGAGATGAGAAACCACTTGGTGAAATATGGTAGATGGGACCCATGAAATACCACTTGTTATCTATACCCTATTTTATGCCCCTCTAGAATAATCATAATCAAAAGTACAATAACCTCAAGTATACGTTGCACAAAGGTTCAAGAAGGAGAGATTTGAAGAAAGACCTGGTGAAGGGGCATCATATTCAACCCAACCTAATAGACCAGAGTCCCTAATTGAGTAAATTGACATGATTGTAATAGTTCCTAAGGAGATAATGGAGGATGCACTCAAGGTACTTGTAGATGCCTATGGATCATATGAAGAGTAGGAACAAGTATAAGAACCCTAAGCCCACATTGACAAAGTAGAAAAGGAAAAGGGAAAGAGATATATTTGGACCTAGTTCCAGTTGCACCCCTACAAAAGAGGAAGGTTGAGTTAACATTGGTCTCAGTTGGAAAGAAGAAACCAAAGTTAACCTTCACTCATCTTTTGAGTGAAGTTAACTTATTCAGTCATGAGAATCCTATTCATGGGCTAATCATCCCTGAATGGTTCCTAAATGGAAAAATGCAAAAGATTTCAACTGTACATCATTAATGGGCCATGACCAAGGTAGTCAACATCACTATCCATGACGAGCTCAATCCATAGATAGTTGCTCTAATGAAGGAAGATTAAGAGAGAAAGATGACAACACATGGGGAATCAAGTGGCATTAAGGTGGACACTCTTGGGGCCTCAAATAACACACAAATGGATATTTTAGAATCTCTAAAGGTGACATAATCATCATTTAGTGTGTATTTCAATCCATAAACTATAGGACTTGAAAGAGTGACAACAAAAAAGCTATGGATCTCACTTTTTAGAGAGTTGAACCATTTGTTGGATTCGCTCCAATAGGAGGCCAGGGACTTGATGAAGACCCAATCCATGAAGAGAATATAGTTAGATTAGTCTATGCTCATTCAACTCATCTAAAAGTAGGCATCAAAGGCATGCATCAATAAATAGAGAACATGTAGAAATAAAAGGAAAATCTTGAGAATCAGGGTATTATATCACTCTCTGATGAAATGATCAAGATTTTTGAGGCATCTTTCTATCATATGTTTGACTCCTTGAATACAATTAAGGAAAGGTAGATTCCACTAGTTTAGCAAGATTTAGTAGCCAAGGGTTTAATAACCCAATGATAGGATTCAAAGGATAAAAAGAAGGAGATAATCAACATACTAGTTGAGGATCAAATTCCTAGTTTCAAATCCATTAGTCTAGCCCATTTAAACGCAATCATGGTATTAATTATTGATAAAATCCAAGGTTTGGGTACATGCTCAAAGAGCTTGGAAAGGCTCTTAATGGATGATGAGGAGATAATGGGTAGAATTGAAGAACTCCTTGGAACCATAATTACTAAACCTAAAAAACCTCAACTCCCTAGGCATCATTCTAGATAATGAATACAAGCATAGAGTCATCTTGGTCATGTAAGAAGTATGAAGTAAGAGTCAAGGCAATTCTAGGACCGACAAGAATAGGGTCATGAATATGATCCTTACTATAAAAGAGAAGATTGTCAAGGCAAGGAGCATCAAAGAAGCCATGACAAGAAATGGTACGGATTTTGAAGACTTGGTTGACCAAGAAGATGAGTGCCTCCTAGAGCCATATGTCAATTTAAAACTAGTAAATGAGTAACACCAAAAGGCCATGAGGATTATTCATTAGCAATAGGGGAGTTCTTTAGCATATGGCCTACTAGATAATTATTAATATTCTATTTTGTTGGAAACTTTGTAATCTTTAAAAATGGAATATTATTTTTGTAAAGGCATATGAAAATTTGTTAGCACATTTGCTTATTGGTCAGTCCACTTGGGAAAGGGGAAATGTATTCTAGAAACTTTATACAAATGGGTAGTTATCCTTACTTTTTCACATTTGTAGCTAACATGACTGACTGGTATACTACCTTAGCCTCCTCTAAAAGGCAGTATTACCATTTTTAAAAGGGGAGGGAGTTTTAAGAGATAGAAACAACATTGTAACTTTTGATCAATTTAATACAAGTATGGAATGCTGAAAAGTTTTTCCCAATTTCTTTGTGTGGAGTGCCATCATGGCTTCTCTCTCAATTGTTTATTTTAAGTCTTAGATTTGAATTTTTTTTTAATAATTCTAGACATGCATCTACAATACAAGGTTGCTAATTTGTGCAAATTATATATTAGCTGAATGTACTTAAGTTTTCTACATTTCATTTTACTCTACATAAGGATGTGCTATGTTGTTTTATTGTAACTGTAAATCTTTAAAGTAAATTTAGCTCCTACTTGTATTCTTTCATATTATCGTTAGAAACTAGTTTGGTGTGTAATGGGATTTGAGTATATATTATTTAAAATTATACACTAGTTGAATGCATGTTTGGTTGGAATTTAAACCTTGTCATGATGTTTGAGACAAATATCATCAATCACATACTTTCTTTCTACCCTACCCTTCCTTTTATTTATTTGTTTTAACCAAAACACTCTATTTTAAATTCCATTGTAATATTCATTTAAATTAATCTTTAGTTAGAAATTGGATAACAAATTCATTGATAATAGCATACATGTTTCATACTTTGCATAGAAGGACCATGGTGGCTCCCAAGCACCAATCAATATAAATATTGTGGAATAGTTTGTTTTCTGGATTGTTATTCCACCACAGGTAACTAGATCACCATAATTTTCTACTCATGCTTTGAATATTCTAAATTCTAAAATGAAAAGTGTTCTTTAAACACTAAGATCACCTATGATACATTTAGAGGAATCAATAGGTACCTATTACACCCAAGATATATCTCTTAAAAGATACCTCAACATATCTCTTAAAACATAGCTTGGACTCATATCAATCACTATCAACAATAAAATAGCAATTTATTAATGTGTCTCCTTACTAAACTGATATGGCTTCAAATATATATATATATATATGTATAATAAACCACTTAAAGTATCATCCAAGTGAAATTTTTGAAGTTATCCTTGAATATATAACGTGTACCTCAAATCCATTACCATCAATGAATAAATAGAACCCTTTTAAGTTATCTCCATATATAAACCTCTCAAGGTCTCACTCAAGAGATACCTCTCAAGGAATCTCTTGAGGGATACCTTGAACCTCAGATCCATTGCCTTAAATAAGAAAATAGTAACACCTTCAAGGTATATATTATGAAATACAACATCTCTAAATTATGTTTTCAAAACCCATCCATATATAAACCCTCTGGAATGTGCATAATTGCAAGGTATTTACCAAGGTGTTTCATAACCACCTCATAAGGACTCTATTTTGTGTGATCATTTTTGAAAGCGTGTATGTTTATAGGGAACCTAAATTGGTAATCATATTTAATCTTCGAAGACTTACCACCTAGGTGAAATGAGGATATGAGTAGGTAGTATATGATAATCAAATCTATAATTTTTTAGATTGATAACTTCATCATACGAAATCTGTTTTGATTATATTTTAATAATAAAAGTATATTTTTTGTCAAGGAATCCAAAATTTCCATTATATTTAATTTTAATGGTATCCAAAATAAATAACAATAGGTAGGCATACATACATACATACATACATAGATACATACATACATACATACATACATAGATACATACATACATACATACATGCATGCATGCATGCATGCACACACACACACACACAGATATATATATATATATATATATATATATATATATATATATATATATATATATATTTGAAAGTGTGTAATTTCTATAGGGAACCTAAATTGGGAATCATATTTAACCTTGAAGGATTTATCACCTAGGTGAAGTGAGGATTGAAATAAGAAGTATATGATAATCAAAGTTATTATTTTATGGATTGATAGACACACAAACACACACATATCACCTATGTGATATATCCATGATTCTTTTTTAAGTAGTGTCATTAAAACAAATGTGTTATAAATTAACCTTTTAATATTTTTAGGATTTAAAAAATCTCTATGATTATGTTATGCTATAAATAAATCTTTATCTCCTACATTTAGGTATACACTAAGCTGATATTATAATTAACCTAATTATGAATATTTTACAAATGTATAGGCCACAAATTCATACATAAATGGCTTTCAAATATGGAGACAATGTTTCTCTCATAAATAATGGAAAGGTTATTGGTGAAGGAAGAATACACGAAATTCCATGTGCAAATGTTGAATCTTTAGAATACACAAATTCCAGTTTGATGTGCCATAATGATAAAATACCTTTTGTATGTGTAATTTTTAATGAGATAAAATATTTTGATCTAACTCTACCACTTCCAATTCTTAGATATTTTGTAGATACATAAGGGGATGTCCTTGATAATTTTACTAAATGGAGCACAAGTATGATGAAATAAGTCGTAGATAGTTTGTCTATAGAGGATTGAATGGAATAAGGATAAAATAATTTCAGTTTAGTTATGTATATAAAACCATTGAAATAATAAAACCCTTTCTTGGATTATATATATATATATATATATATATATATATGATCCAACCACATTTCGTTGCCTGAGAAATGAGTTTATTTGAAAAGTGTACATTTATTGCACAAATGTATAAATCTTACATATGACAAGATAATTTCTTATGGTTATATTTAATTTAAACATACATGAGATATTTTTTGTTGAATTCCAGTCCCAATGGCATAAAATTAATTTGAAATTTACATAAGGCACATTCTAAAACATTATGAAACTTGCAACATAGAAACAATTGAATCATCTATCGTTAGATGGCCTTCCAACAAGATAATGGAAATTGAAGGTAGAGAAATAAAATTACCATGCATGACACCAAAATATAAATAAATTGGAAATTTTTTGGAAGTATTGGATACTAAAGTCATTCCTTGCATGAAATTCCTGAAGTAGAGTTATCCAAAAAATCTAACTCATGCTTACAACTATTCTAGCCAAAAACAATTATAGCCAAACACTTCACTCATCCAAATAGAGTTTGATGTAAGAATATATAGTGATATTAAAAAGGTGTATGATAATAAATTTTTTGCCAAAATATGTCTTCAGTTAGGATTGTCATTTGAAATGCTAAAATTATAAAGGACAAAGTTGCTTGATTCCACCATAACAGATAAAAAGCAACATGTCTTAGATGCCCTTTCTACCTATTTAGTTAAGAGAAAACTACCATTGATTTTTAAGGTACTAATATCTATTTATAATATTGGATTAAAATATATGGATTTGTTTCTATTTAATTTTTGTTTTTTCTTGAGTGTGAAAAGTAGAAACCAGTTATGAAGGGTGTGGAAGAATACCTATTGAGTGTTCATGCGTTGAATCTAGATATTTTGGATAGCTCCTCTTTGGATTGGGAGGATGACCTAAAAATAAGAGAACACTAAAATAAACTTATTTATTAGCAAATTAGATGGTAGATTGCCTAGCATGAGCTAGATCATAGAAGCAAAAGCTTTTTAGGAGGCTATCAATCCACCTACTTTTGAACACTTAAGTGGTAATGATAAAATAAATATATTTACCTCATATTACTATAAAACTGAAATTAAATACATAAAATAATAAAAAAATAATCAATAAAACTAAATGCTTTGCTTAGATGGCTAAAATAAAGCAACTACTTTAAATAATGCTAATGCTGAAAATTGGCTAAAATAAAGTTGTGGTTTTTGGTTTGGATTGGTTTGATAAAGGTCAAAAGAGTGATTTATTTGAGTTTGTAAATGGGTTAACATATTTAAGGTTAAACTTTTCAATAAAACAAGAGGGATAAAGTTTCAAAATATGGCCAAGAAGGCAAAGGGGCAAAAGAAGGCAAAGGGGTAAATGTTCAAAATGAGGCCAAGAAGGCAAAGGGGTAAATGGTGATCAAGAAGGCAAAAAGGATATGGATAAGATGATAAAATTACAAGAGGGTGATGAAGAAATAAAGTGATAGAAGAATACTAAAGGGAAAATAATATAGAAATTAAGATAACTAAACAACAAGATTACCTTAATGCTTGAAGATGCTTGTTGATGAAGATTGACTTGTTGATAGTTGATGAAGACTTGAAGTAATTTTGGCAGATTTTTGTTTCTTGAACTCCTTATCTTCAAGATGATGATCTCCTTAACTATACCTCCAAGCCTTCAACAAAAATGTTAATAACAAAATACTAACTTCTAACTTAACGTTGGGTGAAGGAGAGGGGGGTATTTATAGCATTTGATGTGAAGAAACATGCCAACATAGAGGAATAGTGAAGCAATTATAATTTATCCAAGTGGGATCATTAAGTATTCAAGGATGAGGTTGGTGGGGATTCCCAATTTGATCATAAGTCTCCCATTTTGGGTTGGTGTGTCTCCCACCTTGCACATGATTCCAATTTTGAATGAGAATCATGCACATAGGTTTAAATGAGACCAAAGACTTCTCCCCACCCTCTCTTGATTTCACACAAGAACTTAAAGCAGTGGCACACCAAATTTGGCACCATTTTCCATGTGGGGGATGAAAATCCCAAGGTGAGGTTGTGGAAGATTCCCATCTGGGTTTAGAATTCTCCTATTTGGCTAAGAAGTGAAAAATGGGTGCCCTTTGTCTTTTCCAATGTATTAAAGAGGTATGTATCTCTTTAAAAGTCTAATTTCATGTGGGAAGACAAAATATATGTTTAAATAATGGTCCCTTGAGTGTAGATTTTCAACATTTCAAGGGGGGAACTTTGTGATGCTAAAATGAGGTCATTGAGCACTTCGGGAAAGGGTCCCAAGTGGGGTATGGTGTCCCACATCAATATATGTCATTTCTAAGCCATTTCACTTACCATATCACCTGAAAATCACACGACATGTCACTTTTGATGTCATCATGAATAATAATAGTGGGTCCCAAACTGAATAGTACTTTTAAATAGTACTTTCAAATAGTGATTTTGAATGCCATTATATGACTAGGATAATAATGATTTGGTTGGGATAAAAGGGGTTTTGGGAAGGTTTAATAAGTTTTAGGGGATCCTGAGGCATTTAGGCCTAAAAAAACTGTAAGTGCACAGTTTTCTAGTGTCTACATGATTGAAGAGAAGTAATTTTTTGACATTCAAAATTGTCAAAAAAATGGGGAACTAATGGCATTCCATGTAGGTTAATTTTGATAAAATCCACAAAAGAAGTCAATGGTAGTTAAAAATTTGTTGGACCAATTAGTGGATGATTTTGTAAATATTTAATCAAGACTTATAATCTAGGTAAATATTGATGGTGTACAAGGAAATGTTTGACATATTCTAACATATTTCACTCAAAAATTTATAAGGTACCACATCAATGCACAACTAGTAGATATGGAATATCAACCAATATCCCAAACTAAATTCAATAACATGTAGAGAAATAATTTTCATGATGTTACCATTTCCAATTCTTATGGCTTTGGTAGGTGCAAAACATGTATCTTGTTGACTCAAAAAAATGCTTTAGGTCCCTATCTAGAGATTAGGAAGAGTGCATCGATCAAGAATTCATGATGCACTCAAATCAAATATTTTTATGTAATATAAATGTAGTAAACACATAAATGAATGTATGAGTAGTAAACAATATAATGCCTTAGTGTCATTAATGAAATGGTAGAATGCTAAAAACATTTATGCAAATGACATTGACAAAAATAAAAGCAATTACTAACAGAATAGTAGAGTTGTTAATGGTAAGCACTATCACACATGGTCATGGTATAGGTGGATAAAGATTTTTTTAACCATATATTCTTTGAGGTTCTATAATTATGATCACTTCATTGAACAAGTGCTTAAAGGAAATGGAAAAATTAATTCTAGATACTTATGGATCTTTACTATATAAACCTAGATCTTTAAAATATCCATTGTATGATGTACTTTTGTCTAATAACTACTACACTAAATACAATAAATACATAAACTAAACACATTAAATTGGTGCCTTCAAGAAACTTCTTTATAGGATATACCTTCAAATAGACAAATATTTTAGAGATAATAAGAATAGGTACTTCCTTCACATTTTTTATTTGAAAATTATGTTTAAAAAAATACATATATAATGTTTCATTATTACATCTTCCATTCCAATAATAATTCATTTATCAATTATGATTATCTTAAAAAAACTAGTCCCAACCACTCCCCTTTATCTTCTTATGTTTCTCTCATGTGATACATTTACATTACCCATTCTTAATTATCAAATAAATCATAATTATAACAAATCTAGTTACTAGTCTATAATTTTTTTTCTCAAGCCATACATTCGTAGTATGCCTTGAATATAATCAAAACTTATGTATTCATAACACATCCAATTTATTTATTTTTTATAGTCGTCTCTTAAGAAAAATAACTAATTTATTCCTTGCATACTATCAAAAAATGGTGTAGAATTACTATAATCATTTTTATTAAATGTAGGGTATCATTTGAGACATAAGTATAGATTAAAAAAAAAAAGTGTTGTGTTAAGAAATTATTTTATTTTCTAGTATACATGGGATAATGCCAAGGTATAACTTGGGAAATACCAATGGATACCAAGTATATAGCTTTAATGCAACTATATTTTATGTGATAATTATAGAAATATTAATACAAAATTATTTGGTTTGATATACCTAATATGTCTAATAAAAATGAATGCATGTGGCACATTATAATAGTTGTAAATGAAGGTATCACTTTCGAGATATTATAAAGACCATTTTATACTATCGTACATAATGTAGTGGTAATTTATCCTCATTGGTAATTTATCCTCATTTCATGATCATATATGTATCTCTCAATAAATATCTTATAAATCATAGCTTTATATTAATATAAAAAAAAATTCTAACCCTATATGGAACTAAATATAATTATATTATCTTTAAAATTACACAAAATCGTATTTTTTTGTAAAGGTTTGTGTTGCAATATTTATCTCTCCTTGTCTACAAAAGTATATTCCTTGATTCCAAGGTTGTTTTTATTCCTATAGGACATAGCCACGAGGACATTGATGGCACATTTGGAAACCTATCTAAATGTATAATGATGAAAGATGTATGGAGTGTGGAAAATATGACAGACACTTATAGGACATGTGAAAATACAAGAAACATCACGCCATGTTTAATTCAAGAATTAGTGGATTGCAAATGCTTTGTTAATAATGACCAATTAAAGAAAAGTAACAAAATATAGGCTTGAAAAAAGGCCAATATTTTCATCTACACATAGAGCAAGGTCAATGCATTATGAATTACAAATTCTCTATAAAATATAAAAATTGATCCCTCCTAATTAAATTATGGGGAATAAAATAAAATGGTAAGCCAAATGTTTTAGAGGATAATTATATGAGAATATTTTTCAAAGACTTGAAAATAGAGAAAAGACACAAGAATCCATTGTTGTAAAAGACTCAAATAGAAGAAAAAATGAGTGAAAAATAAATTAAATATAATTTGATCAAGTATGTAAATCAATTCAATGAATTTGGTTTGCCTAGAAATAGTCAGTGGAAAGATCTATAATATTACTTCCAAAATATTCATGACATAATGAAAGAAGACATGTTACCTTATGAAGTTGAATATATATGATATTTATGGCCTAGATCTCACCATGAAATACCCTTACACACACACACACACACACACACACACACACACACACACACACACACACACACACACACACACACACACACACACACACACACACACACACACACACACACAAACACACAACAAAAATTTCATTTGATTCAATTCAAGATGTGCATAAGGGAGATATGATTTTTTCAGTTCAAGATGTGCGTAAGGGAGATATGATGTTTGTTAGACTTGATGATTCTACAGGAGTCCATTACACAATATGGGTTTCTAGAGCTAAAAGAAATATTGAGATATTGAAAATAAATGAAGATCTAAAACAAAATATCAAAATAAATTGGTCCATTTCAATTCATGTGGAAAAAAAGATGTAAAAGAAACAAAAACATATTTAGATTGTTTGGATAAGAAATACAAACCAAACCCAAGAAGCACCTCTTTACCATCCATTCTTATATATAATATCAACTACACTTGGAAAATAAACAAAACATGGAAAGGTCAAACACTTTTTCTTACTAATTTTTTGAAAGGTATTGTAACAGACTATTTTAATGCATCATAAAATTAGACACTATTAAAAAGAGTGAAAAAGGTTTGTGAGATACTGTTTTCTTTCATGATATTGGTAATTTGATATGGTGTTTCCTTAAATTTGGAATGACAAGTATGAATGGATTTTTTAATATATATTTTAGTGCATATTTTTGGCATTATAATGTTTTATTAGATTCATAGCTCACATTCTCATTTTAAGGATTAATTTATTTTTTTACTCATATATAAATTATCAAGACATATTACTATAAAATATCCTTCTCTAAACTATGATGGATTACATTTCATAGTCATGAATATATTGATCAAATGTATATACAATATTTATTATTTTATATATTATTATTAATAATTTTCATATAGTAATAGGTGATTATCTTGTTGGTATATATTTTTATCATTTTTGTGCAAAAATGATATTACAATCTCAACATGGTTAAATAATAAAATAAAAAATTATTAAATACTAAATATATTTTATATGGTGCAATGATTGGATAATTATTTTTTAAAAAATATTCCAGATATCATAAATTCCATTTATATTTAGTTTTATTTATTAAGAAAAAATTCAATAATTTGATAGCTTATAACTATCCATTACAATTATTATTCTCAATTATTTTTTAGTACCACAAATGATTTTCATGCATTTCTCCTTGAAATTATCCATCAAATTACCAATTATTTCTAAAAAATATTATAAATAGGACTTGCACTTCTATCTATTTATGATATGCAACTATCTAAGCTAATAAAATTTATTACAATATAAAAATGGAAAAACATCCAACTATGTTTGGAGACTACCTAGATAAAAACTTCCTAAAGTGTTTGGACACTTGTTACTATGTAATGGTCATTAATGTTTTTGTGTTTTTTAGTATTTGGAGAGTAAGAAGTGTGATATAATTTAGGATTCAATCATTGTGGTGACATGTTGGAGCCAGTTGGAAAAGAGGGGCCTAGATTCTCCTATTCTCTAGTTTTACATTTGACTGTGTCATGATTATGTCCTTAAACATTCATAATTGAAAAAAACAAATTATTATCTCCTATTCTAAATGATGTGGTGTCCTATGGAATGGGGAGGTCATAATTTTCTTGGGATTTTTTATCATCCTCTATGAAAATTCAAAGTATTTCAATTTCTTCATAATTTTTTGGCATGTCTCTCTAATCAATGCACTTCATGGGAAGATAGATTTTTATAGCCAGATATTTTCACCCCTTCATGATCACACTTTTATGATATATCAAGACATTTAATTTAGTGTAAAATGAAAGTTTTTTGGCTATTTTTAATTTGGTCCTCCTCGTTCTTGTTGGCTTTCTTCGGTTCTAGTTTTCAACTTCATAATTGGTGTTATTTTCAAAATGAGGGCGAGAAAGATTGAATTATGGTATTATAAGAAGATCAAAAAAACTAATTGAATGATCTAGGATATTTTAAATAAAGGTGGCCTAGCTTAGTTCATGGAGAATATTTAAGGTCATGACTCTAAGTTGTCTCTAGAATTTGCTAAGGCATAGGATGATAATAATTTGGAAATTAGATGGATACACATTATGATTTATGAGGAGGGCATTGTGAAAACTATTGGTATGTCATCTAAGGGCCTAAAATTCTATAAAGATAGTGGAAGGAAAGTGGAAGTGTTCACAAAGTGCTTTAAATATAAGGATAAAGCCAACTAGATAATTATTGGTTATGAGAGGGAAAAAAAGCCTTGATTAGAAATAATTTGGACTTATTAAATTACATTAGATAAATGAGTTTATTTGTAATAAATTCCAACTATTTTTCGATAAAGTCTAATTTATTTTTGATAGTTTTTCAAAATTCAGACTACAAATAAGTCCATATTATTTTAAATTATTCAAAAAAAATGCCTTGGTTAAAAATTATTTGGACTTATTATAAATACATTAGATAGATATGGTTTATTTGTAAAAAGTCTAACCAATTGTTGATAAAGTCACATTTATTTCTAATAATTTTTAAAATTTAGACTACTAATAAGTCCATTGCATTTTAATTTAGACTAATAATATGCCCATAATATTTTGCATACTTAGACCAATTTACTTGGAGTATAGAAAACATATTCTTGGTTTGAAATTCTTTCCATTCCACTTATTTGGTTATAAGTCCAAACTAATCCAGTGGTATTGGACATTTTAAATAAATGTAGAATGAATTATTTCATAGAGAATATTGAAGGAAATGACTCTATTAGTATTTTGTATAATTCATAAGGTTGAGGATGGTAATAATGTGAAAAATAAACTAATGTACATTGTTGTTTCTGAAAAAGGCCATTGTGCAAGCTATTGGTATGTCATATGAAGGCCTAAAATCCTACAAATATGTGACAAAAAAGTGGAATTTGTCACAAAGTTATTTTAATCTAGGGAAAAGTATAAGTAGATAGTTACAAGTTATGAGAGGAAGAAAAAGCCTTAGTTGGAAATAATTTGGACTTATTAGAAGTACATTAGATAGATGCATTTTATATAAAATAAGTCCAACTAATTTTAAAGAAAGTCCAATTTATTTCTGATAGTTTTTCAAATTTTAGACTACTAATGGACTACTAATAGGTCGATATTATTTTAAATTGTTGAAAAAAATGCATTGGTTGGAAATAATTTGGAATTATTACAAATACATTAGATAGATGTAATTTATTTGAAGTCTAACCAATTATTGATAAAATCTAATTTATTTATGATATTTTTTCAAAATTTAGACTACTAATAAGTGCATAATATTTTGCATACCCAGTCCAATTCATTTGAAAGATAGGAAACTTAATCTTGGTTTGAAATTCTCTCTAGTCCACTTAAGTGGTTAGAAGTCTATACTATTTGAAATATTCGTTATAGGGTGACAAAGGAATTATATCATTCGATCATTTTCATTTTTTTTTTGGAGGATGCAATATATCAATATAATTTCATTTTTTATCCTTTCTTTTAAGTAATTGTTGACGCTGGAAAGTGCACCCAGTTGGCAGGAAAACGGATTCCTTCCCTCTCCCCGCAACATGGAAACCCCTCTCTCGCCTGTGGGACGGCAAAGCAGGAGAGGAGAGTCTCTAGATATGGGCTAGCTCCCTCTGATGTATCTTGTTTGTTTTAGGTAGCGCAAAAATATAGCTATATAGGTATACTGGGGGGATGAAAAGAGATAGAGAAAAAGCATGAAAACAAACAGCCTACTCTAAAAGAGGTGATACACCAAAAATAGGTTGACCTTCCACATCCACACTCAGGATCATGGAAAAACATACATACACTCAGATCTGGCAGAAATGACCAGGTCTCTGAGATGATAGGGAGGTTCTTATGGAAAGCACAAGAAACAGGGACTCAGCAAGGTGCTGAGAAATGCACACTGTAAGTGACCTCACCTATTTTATACCTCCAAAACAAAACTCTACTCCTGGCAGCAGCAGACAGTGGCACTTTGTAGATCACAGGTTTGCTGGTGTTGAACTTGTGAGAGCATCAACAGACAATGACTGGACACAGATTAACATTCAATGCATACATAAAAAGATCCATCCAAATAGAGGTAAAACTGTCTTTTATTGATTCAGGAGGAAAATTTGGAGAGCAATGCTCTTTACAAAAGTGTGAGAAGATCCTAATAAATGAACAAGTCTGCCCATTTATAGAGAAAATCCAAGAGGAGTCTCATTGGAAAGAGTGAAAAAACACTATTGATGATGTCATAAGTCTGCCAAGACCATGCTTGTTGCCTCATTTTGCGTGTTGGTCTTCTCCTCCAGTGGTTGGGCAGGTTTTGTCCTATGCTCTACAAGTGTTTTTTGCCGCCTGATGTTGTGGGCGATGAATTTGCCACCCACTGCCGTGAATTGTGTGTGGGACTTCTGCCGACGTCAGTCAATAAGATGCCAACCACAGTAGTGTTGCCAACATCGGCCTACGTAAGCTACCGACAGCGGCAGTTTTGCCAACATCGATCGATGTTAATGGCCTCCCTTTTTTTGTCGGTTGCTTCACGCGGTGATTTTGTCGCCCTCTGCATGTGTGTAGCTGGTCTCTTTTTACCTACCCGTGTTATGGGCAGCGATTTTGCCGCCCTCTGCATTTTCTCTGCCCTTCCTTTTTTGGTCTCGAACACCCCAGTTTTTTCCCTCCTTCTTGTGAACGTTTGAAGACTCTACCTCTTGCTACTGTGAATGCCAATGAACTAGGCCAATGAGCCAATGCTCTAAAATGGAGTTGTCGAATCCTGAAGGCAAACCTTGTAGCCTGAAATGACTAGCCATGCAAAGCAGGTGTAGAAGGTGACCAAGATTTTTCCTGAGGGACAAAATTGGGTCAACAAATTGGCGACTCAAAGGGTAAGCGTCCCTGCTATGCTTAGAACCCAGTTGCCTTACATTCTATTGGGTGCAGAGTCAGATGGTGACTTTGAAGGCAGTTCTTCACAGCTTGGTAATCCCAGAATCAAAATACACAAAATTTACCTCCAAAATGAAGGGAAACACACAATGCTAAAAATAACTAACTGTGTAAACTGCACTTAGGGAAAATAGGGAAAATTATGTACATTCAAACCAAAATTTAGTGGCAGCACTTCAGATGTATCCCATTGACTGGGATACACAATTCTTTGCCATCCAACTTGGAGAGTTGGAACGCGTTATGCTGCTTGCACTGAGTAATGATGTAAGGACCACTCCAGAGGGCATCAAATTTTGCATGTTTTCTGGGCTTAGGTCTATCTTCGTCCCATTTTAGGACAATGTCCCCTTCGACGAAACTTTTTGATGAAGATCTCTTGTCAAAATGTCTTTTCACCTACTGTTGGTGACTGATCATAGAGACCATGGCCCGATTCCTTACCTCCTGGAGCTCCATTAGTTCACACAATCTGACATCCATGCTGCTTCCTTCTTCTAGCTACAACTGATGAGTGAGGTCTAGTGCTGGAAATTTGAGTGAGATAGGAAGCCTTGCTTCCCTTCCATACACAAGCGTATATGGAGAATTTTTGATTGATCCTTTTGGAGTGATTCGATCGGCCCATAAAGCTATTTTCAACTTGGCATGCCAAGTTTTCTAATTTTCTTCCATGGTCCTTTTTATAATCCTGATCAGATTTTTGTTAGTGGATTCAGCTAGCCCATTTCCCTACGGGTAATAATTTGATGAAGTGCTGAGGTATATACCATACATTAACGCCCATTCACTAGTTCTGGTTCCCAAAAAAGTGAAGGCATTGTCTGAAATTATAGTGGCTGGGACCCCAAAACGTGTCACCAAATCCTCAGAAATCCAGAACTACGCTCTCGTTCGCTTCTTTCAAAGCAATGGCTTCCACCCATCTGGTGAAATAATCTATAGTAGTCAAGACCCATTTGTCTCCGACATTGGAGGGAGGATTGATCATCCCTATGAAATCCAGGCCCCATTGCATGAATGGTTGTTCAATTTGAATGGGTTATAGGGGCATGGCAGCCAATCGATGTTTTCCATCAAAAAGTGCACACTTCTGGTACTTTCTTACCCAGGCATGGGTATCCTTGAAAAGAGTGAGACAAAAATAGCCAGCTCTCATTATTTTTGCCGCTGTAGTCTTAGGGGTGAAATGGCCACCTGCTGGCCCATTGTGAAACTCAGCCAATACCTTGTCAGCCTGACTAGAGTTAATGCATCTCAAGAGAACCCCAGAGAGATCCTTCCTAAATAATACTCCATCAATCAAAACATAGGGAAGGGATTGAAGTTTAAAATACCTTCTTCTGGCCTTATCGAGACCCTGTGGACATTCGCCCGTAAGAAGGAAATGCCTCATGTCCAATGTCCAATATCTTATGATATCTGGTTCTTATGCAATGGCTGCACCATGGATCAGTACGCTGTCTTCACCCCTTTGCCTCAAATCTACTGCTAGTTGCTCACACAGGCCCCTTCCTCTCACCAACCTGGAAATTTTTATATCTATGTCGTATTCCATCGCTTTGGTGATCCATCCTGCTCTTTTCTCATTTAAGTCTCGATTGGTCAGGAAATCTTTGACACCAAGATGTGGAACCATGAGATGGATCTTGCCGTTTGACAACATATATCTAAATTTTTTCAGGCTGCGCACCACTGCCAAGACTTGCTTTTCTACATAAGTGTACCTGATTTTGATTTCCTCTAACCCTTGGTTGAAGAAGGCGAGTGGTTACTCGAGGTCATCACTGTTCGCTTGGGTAAGCATAGCAGATATTACTTCTCCATTACTGAAGGTATAGAGATTGAGGTCTTTGTTGAAGTCAGGGCTGATTAGAGCAGGAGCCTGGGTAAAAGCCTGTTTGATAGCTTCAAAGCTATCCTTTCTTGGCATTGTCCACTTGAATTCTTCACCCTTCCTCAGTAAGGAGGTTAGGGGTTTAACTATTTTAGAAAAATTTAGAATGAACCTCTGAATGAAATTTATCCGGCCAAAGAAACTCTACAGGCCTTTCTTGTGCTTTGGTAGGGACATCTCCAGGATGGAGCGGACTCTTTCAGGGTCAATAGAAAAACCTTCCTTGGACACAATGTGGCCAAGAAGTTTCCCTTCATGAACCGCAAATACATGTTTCTTTAGATTTAGGGAGATGCCAAATTCCCTGCACCTCTCAAAAATTTGCCTGAGGTGCTTCATATGTTGTCCTGCCTCTTTGGAGAAAATTGTTATATCATCGAGGTACACCAGCACGTTCTTATTTATCAAACTACTGAAAGCCATGTCCATGGCTCGCTGGAAAGTAGCACCAGCATTGGATAGCCTGAAAGGCATCTTCTGATAGGTGAACGTTTCCCATTTAGTGGTGAAGGTTGTTTTGTATTGGTCACATCCCCGTACTAGAATCTAATTATATCTTGAATAACCATCCAGGAGGGAGAAACGTTCAGAACCGGTTACCTTTTGGAGGATCTGCTCCATGTGTGGAAGGGGATAATGATCTTTTAAAGAGACTTTATTAAGGTCTCTGAAGTCAATGCACAGCCTGATCTCCCCATTTTTCTTTCTAACTGGAACCAAATTGGCCAACCATGAGGAATGCTTGATCGGAAATATAATGCCAGACTCAATCAAATTGACCAATTCTTTTTGCATAAGGAGCTCGATCATCGGATTAACAGTTCTCTATTTTTGTGTGACTAGTTTTGCACCTTCCTCTAATTCAATGGTGTGCTGGGCAAGTCTTGGATTGAAGCCTTTCAAGTCGCTATAATTCCAGGCAAAGACGTTAGCAAACTCCTGACACAGCAGAATGAAAGCTTGCCTTTCTTGAAATGTGCAGACCTTACCAAGTGCTAGCAGCTTGCCCTTGAAGATTTCAACTTTTTCATAATTTTCCTCTCTGGTAGTGATGCATGCTTTGTCATCTCTTAGTTGGTCTTCTCCATTGAAAATAATTTCAAGTGTGACCAGACCCTTAGGGAGTTTATTGTCCTTCAATTGAACAATCTGATTTCCATATTACTACTGCAATTTCACTTGATTATGGACTGCAAACTCACTTTCCTCTTGCAGGAAATGAGCTATCTGCTGGTCATTTTTGAAGACCTACCAATTTGTAACATTGTCTGGAATTGAAGGCCGAACAACCACTTTTAAATGGCGTGAACCACAACCCCTGCTTATTTCTTTTGAAACATCAAATTGGGCACTAACAGCTGCCAACCTGTCAGCCTGCTTATTTTGTTCTCTAGGGATCGAGGTAATGTTAAGAGCAAGGAAATCTTCCATCAAATCCCAGACTCTGTGCTTGTAAGACTTCATTAAGGAGTTCTTGGTCAGGTTTAGGCCTCTTATTTGGTTCATTATTAGTTCACTGTCCCCCAAGATTTGAAATTTCCTGATCCCTCTCTTTCTTGCCCACTCAAGTCCATGAATCAAAGACTCATATTCTACAACATTACATGTGCAAGAGAAATGGAAATGGAAGGCTGAAAAGTACCTTTCTTTAGAAGGGGAAACTAACATTGCCCCACCACCAGCGCCCAGTTTGCTTCTGGAACTATTGAAGTACAACTGCCACAGGCCAAGGTCTTCTTTATTCTCCTTCATTATATTAGGCATGACGGCACTTTCTTCATGCAAGCAATAGACACCAAGGTCTGCCTCCTCAATAAACTTATAAGGATCATTCTCGAAGTTATCGCTTCAACACTCATCCAAGAGTAGATCTGTGACTCCTTCAAGAGCAGAAGATGAGGACTTGTCCGTTTGAGAGTCTTCTGGATCAATGATAGTGTAACTAACATTCGCTACCTTGGGTGAATAGGGCTCTAGGTGGTCCTTGTAGAGTGGCTCGGATTTGATTTTCACCTTGGTCTCGTATTTGGTTCTGAAAACCAGATATGACCAATTCGCTGCTAGATAACCACCTATCTTGGACGTAAAGTCCCTAGACAAACAGATTGCAAAATATGGAAGAACGTTCGCTACCACTATATCTTGGGGGATTGAGAATGTCGGGCATGCATGCAATGTTAAACTCAATCCTTTCAAGATCCTGACTGTCTTTACAGGTGTCCCATCTAGTTGCAAGACTCCCTTGTTCATGGCTTCGTACTTTAATCCCATCTTATCAGCAATGCACTTGGGCATTACTGAAGTGCTGGCCCCACTATCAATTATGCAATTATGTACTAAGAAATACCCTATGATCAAAGATACATAAAAAGGGGGAGTCTTTTCTTCTTTCTTTACCTGACTTGAAGAAGAAGGCTACCCATTCATCATTAAGACGTTATTAGTGTCTGTTGGGATGGCCTGGCGATCTAGCTCCTGCAATTCTTTCTTCAATACCTCCTTTTGTCTCGAAAGAGACAATGAATCCCATAGAGAAATGCTCACATGCAATTTCTTCATTTGATCAATTATATTAACTTGAGGGCTGATCCCCTTCGTACTTTCCTTTGGGCTGATCCTAGCTGGAGCTGTAGACTGGGGAGCTAGAGGTGCAAACGGTTGTCTGACAAGTGGGGCCTTTTGAAATGGGTGTGGTGAAGGATTCATTGCTGCCTGAGGGGAGGCCTGCGCTTCTCCAACTGCTCTTCTTTTAAATCTCGTGTTGGATGCAATGCAATCAGCATGATTGCTTGCAACACCTCCATGATTAATTGCACAGAGTTCCCCTTCTTCGTGATTTATCAGGGTAGAATCTGACTGAGTTTGATTGTTACTTATGTTGGGTTAGGCTGGAAACTCAAAAAACTGGGAAAAATTAGTAGCCTGATTTTTTGAATTCTGAAAGAAATTCATCATGTCATTCATATGGGCAGCTTGCTCTTGACCTTGTCCCATGGTTGAACAACCTGGCTGCTCCTGCACTAGATTGTTCTGAGTAGGCACCATGGCTTTAGATGATGAAGAGGGGCCTGAGTTATAATTTTGATAAGGCCTAGTTGTAGTAAGCTACCCTTGGCCTTGGTTATAGTTTTGAAAGGGGGGTCTAGGAGCATGGCCATAATTCTCATAACCCTGGTTTGGCTTATTGTTTTGAGCTTGCTACCTTTTAAGGGCAATAAGTTCATTTGACATGCTCTGCAATAGGCCCTTAACTTCATTTAATTCATTAGATGGAAAAGTAGTTGGCTTCTCAATGACAGGTAGGGGAGCAATTATGGGAGCGACAGCCTGAATTAGGGGCAACGGTTTTGGGAAAAGTGGCATATGAGGCCTAGGGGCAATTTTTCTCGCTTGAACCAAGCAATTTTTGGCCGCAATGGCTATGTCATATGCAGTCAGCAATATATGTCCTCCCATAGATTGGATCATCATAGCAATGTCACTATTTAATGCTTTTAAATAGTACAAGAAAGTGTAGGTAGGAGTCAGCCTTACCAGGATGGGAATTCTATCCCAAGTCTTTTGAAACCGTGTATTGAAGTCCTGCATGTACTCATGCAGAGCTCTTTTTATAGTTGTCAGCTGCTTAGCAAGAGAGAGACCGTCACTTTTCTCCCCAAAATGACCAGTTAAAAGGGTGCCCAATTCATTCCAAGAATGTATGGAATTTACAGGCAAGGTGTCATACCAGTTGAGAGCTTTCCCTTTCAGAGACAAGGCTAACAGTCTGATGGCAATATTTTCTTCTGTTATATTATGAATATTACAGAGGTTGGCAATATTTTTGATATGCTCAACAACTATAATAGGTCCCACTCCATCAAAAGAGGGCACATTTTTTAAATCTATTCTTGGAATTAGGTCATAGCGTGGGAGGTTTGAGGGGATCTCACCATGAAAAGCTGCAAAAGGCAGTGCCATGGCTAGAACAGGCTGCAACTGTGGCTGAGCTAGATTGATGTTCCTAGCAACAAGTCTAGGAGGATTTACTAGTGGATAAGGGTGGGTTCTTCCAAACCTGAGCCTTTTAGTAGAGTTTAAAGGTAGCTCAATGAAAATAAAAGGAACCCCTCTTGAAGCTAACCTTGTGGTAACCTTTGGCATAGAAGTTTAAGTGACTGGTCTTAAAATAAAGAATTGAGCTCTTACCAGTGGAGTCGCCAGATGCTGAAAAAACTTTGAAATGACTGTAGTAGGATCAACATCAATCTTGAAATACCATTGCATTGAAAAATATAGTCCCACCGGGCATGCCAAAACTGTTGACGCTAGAAAGTGCACCCAGTTGGAAGGAAAACGGATTCCTGCACTCTCCCCACAACATGGAAACCCCTCTCTCGCCTGTGGGATGGTGAAGCAGGAGAGGAGAGTCTCTAGATATGGGCTAGCTCCCTCTGATGTATCTTGTTTGTTTCAGGTAGCGCAAAAATATAGGTATATACGTATACTGGGGGGGATGAAAAGAGATAGAGAAAAAGCATGAAAACAAATAGCCTACTCTAAAAAAGGTGATACAACAAAAATAGGTTGACCTTCCACATCTACACTTAGGATCAGGGAAAAACATACATACACTCAGATCTGGCAAAAAAGACCAGGTCTCTGGGATGACAGGGAGGTTCTTATGGAAAGCACAAGAAACAGGGACTCACCAAGGTGCTAAGAAATACACACTATAAGTGACCTCACCTATTTTATACCTCTAAAATAGAACTCTACTCCTGGCAGCAGCAGACAGTGGCACTTTTTAGATCGCAGGTTTGCTGGTGTTGAACCTGTGAGAGCATCAAGAGACAATGACTGGACACAGATTAACATTCAATGCATACACAGAAAGATCCATCCAAATAGAGGTAAAACTATCTTTTATTGATTCAGGTGGAAAATTTGGAGAGCAATTCTCTTTACAAAAGTGTGAGAAGATCCTGATAAATGAACAAGTCTGCCCATTTATAGAGAAAATCCAAGAGGATTCTCATTGGAAAGAGTGAAAAGACACTATTGATGATGTCATAAGTCTGCCAAGACCATGCTTGTTGCCTCATTTTGCATGCTGGTCTTCTCCTCCGGTGGTTGGGCAGGTTTTTTCCTATGCTCTGCAAGTGTTTTTTGCCACCTGATGTTGTGGGTGGTGAATTTGCCACCCACTACTGTGAATTGTGTGTGGGACTTTTGCCGACGTTGGCTGATAAGATGTTGACCATGGCAGTTTTGCCGACATCAACCTACGTAAGCTGCCAACAGTGGCAGTTTTGCCGACGTCGGCCGATGTTAACGGCCTCCCTTTTTCTACGGGCTGCTTCACGCGGTGATTTTTCCACCCTATGCATGTGTGTAGCTGGTCTCTTTTTACCTGCCCGTGTTATAGGCAGTGATTTTACCGCCCTCTGCATTTTCTCTGCCCTTCTTTTTTTGGTGTCGAATGCCCCAATTTTTTTCCTCCTTCTTGTGAACATTTGAAGACTCTACCTCTTGCTACTGTGAATGCCAACGAACTAGGCCAATGAGCCAATGCTCTGAAACGGAGCTATCGAACCCTGAAGGCGGCCCTTGCAACCCAAAATGACTGGCCATGCAAAGCAGGTGTAGAAGGTGATCGAGATTTTGCCTGAGGGACAAAATTGGGTCAATAGTAATGAGAAAATGAACGCAAGTATCAAGATCAAAAATGGATCTTAGAGTGTCTAGGTTGGGTTAAGAGGATATTTTAACCCCTCTTTAATGCCTCTTTTTTTATTCTTATAATTATTTTTGACTTCTTATTTACCATTGGTAAATAATAAGGAAGGTGACCATACACACTTAGAGAGAGTATTATGACAAGGATTTGTATGTTGCATTCAAGAAGGATGAATATATCAATGAATGAAAAGATAATTGATTCTCTTTCAATCATAGGTGTGATGATTTACTTCATGGGTTAGGTCTCTAGTTCATGTCTAGTATATCCCACACTTCATGTGCTAAGTAACATGTTGATATGTATCCTAGTCCATTTGTCCTATCTATGGGGATATAACTCAGCTGGTAGATCTCCATTCTTTAAATTAGGTCATTGGGATTAAGGGTTAGATACCTAATTTTCTAAATGGTAATTAATCATATTTTTTACCTGAACTAGTGGGTCACTCTTTCTTAATAATGGGTAAAAATACCTCAACATGCCATTGAAAACCCCTCTTGAAATGAAGATAGACTCTCATCTCAATAACGTAGAGAAGGTAGGGTGGGTAGTTGGTTAGATCTAGTATGGATTGTACATGGTAATTACTATTTAGATATAGTGCTTATCTAAGGGATGCTTTCCTCAAGGATCCTTGGGGAAGAGGATTAAAGTTTCCCTTAAAAATATTTTTTTATACTATCTCCATTAAACCCTTTGAGGATAATGCATTATAATTAAAATCCCATGCCATGGGCTGACCCCATCATCTCCATCTGATAAGAGCTAAAATATCATCCCAAGGATGATGTAAACATCCATAGTCATATAACAAACATATACCCTTATTGACAAAGTAGAACACATTATTTTTTCCTTTAATTTGGATAAGAAAGCTTGGAGAAGGGAAATATTATGCAATAGTAGTTTTTCATTTTTACTTTTAATTTAATTGTCTACTAAAATTTTAAAAAAATACAAGTTTTATAAGGAATACCTGGATATAATAAGATGGTTACGCACCACTTGAATGTAGCGAATGAGGGACCTTATTTTTGGCTTGGAAGAATAAGCTACACATAATGAAACAACTTGAATAAATTTGATTAAAAGATAGATAAGTTAGTTGCCTAGTTAGGAACTAGTCCCAGGAAGTTATGAAGTTCCTCAAGTGGATGTTATCTCACTGTTTCAAAATTAAGTGGATAATAATCACTAAAATTACAAAATAGAAAGATGTGATATGGATGTGATAATAAAATGCTTAGTAACTAATCTTCATCTAGATTATCAATATAATCAAAGTATTCATCCCAATAAGTTTTAGCATAATTCACATATTTTTGCATAGCATCTAATTGGTTAGAAGTGGATTCAACTGAAGGAGAGTAAATAATAACATAAATTGATAACTCAAAGGCTATATCACTTTGGTCAGTGAAGAAGGGTTGAGAGATGATGGATAAATCGGTGATGTTAATTACATAAAGTGAAATTTTAGGTAGAGTCATCTAAAGTTAAATTCCATGTTTAGAAAGGTAAAAGATCAAATCAAACTACATATAAGATAGATATTAATGACTAAAAATCTTGGATTTTAAAACATAAGGCAAGAATCAATGTTAATCCTATAAAATTGGTGCCGATTCAGATGAATCAATGTTGATTTTGCTAAAACTACACAAAGTTATAAATAAGAAGCTAAATGATAATGAGGATATTCAAATTATAAACCAAGGATATATGATATGTCCTAAAAATGGAATGAATAGGAAAATATAAAATGAAATAAGAATTAAGATATTTAATATAGAGAACTTAACTTGAAATGGATATAGGTAGAGTGTATTCTTTCTGTAGATGAAAATGATATTCTAAGATTCTGATGACTATTATGGATTGAGTATGGCCTAACCTTGTCATCATAGAGCCAATGTTCACCTATAATTCTCTTGAATAAATCTAAGTAGTGTTTTGAGATTGAAAAGTCATGGGCCTGAAACTAAAGGGTTGCTTATGTATATATAGATCGATGTCAATTAGGAGAATATATGTCGATCACAGGATAATCATTATTGATTTGCCATTTTTGGAAAAAAATTTCTTTGAATAACTTTGGTTTATTCTAAATATGGGTTGATTTAGGATTACAAGTATGGGTTTGTTATAAATGGATTTATATGAGGGTAGGTTGTTGAAGGGTTAGGATTTATGGGTTGTAATTTAAATTTTGGTGGTTAAAAAGGTAAATGTTAATTTGTAAAAATAAATTATTGAGCACCTAATAGTAAATAGGTTAGACTTTAGGATGGGGTTAATGATGATGATGATGATGATGATGATGATGATGATGATGATGATGATGATGATGATGATGATGATGATAATAATAATAATAATAATAATAATAATAATAATAATAATAATAATAATAATAATAATAATAATAATAATAATAATAATAAAGACCTATGACCAAATAATGCATATATGAAAAACAAAATTTTAGTGTCTACATTTTCCCCTTGTTGTGGAGCAATATGTAATAACGTGTTGCAAGATAAAAACTAATAGAGGTCTAATTCCCTAGGTTTATATAAGGAGGCATCCCCCTTCAAAATGAGATTCAGCATAAGAAGATGAGTAGGTGATGGATTTTAAAGATGGATTAATGGATGGTATGACTAAATAACAAATGGGGACCAAGAGTGCAGATGCATAACACTAAGTATACTTTTTACACTGATAGGGTGTGAGATAGTACATGCAGAGATGTCCCAAGACAAATCAAGTAAAAAATTTCTATAGCTACAAAAATGTGGGCTTAAATGAAGGCCAATCAAGAGAAAAAATGATAAAGTTTGTCTTTCTAAAGCATTCAGTGTGCATGCTACTTATAGATGATTATTTTCAAGATGAGATGTACTTTTAGGATCTACAAAGGGGAGATGCCCAAAAATTACATGCCTTATATAGGTTGTGGTACCAAAATGGGGTCTATGTCCACAAACCTAAAATGTACTAGGATAAATAATAGGATAGGTGTGACAAGGTAACAAGATTGGGCTTCAGAGAAGGATGGGATGCATGAAAAACTACAAGTAGTATAAAAGAGAAAATATTAAGTAGACTAACACTAATTAAGGAAATCAATGATGATCCACATAAATCAACACTGATCTGAATAAAATTGATGTTGATTTAAATTCAAATATATAAACAAATTCCAACATGTAAAATAACTCATTTGATATCAATGCATTGTGAGTGAAGAAATAAAATTTGACAATGATAGTGACCTATGGTGCAATAGAGGCAAGTGGTAGTGAAGATAGTCTCAAGATGAGCTAGGCATTATGTTTATTTATGTTTTTTTTATTTATGTTTTTTTAGCTAGGAAATTTATAAGGTTTTAGGGTAGTACGATGACCCAAGATAAATGTTGATCCTAGTGAATCATCACCAATTTAGTGGGAATGTTGTTGATTATTAGAAACATCACCAATTGGAAATAAAATGACATAAAATTTTTAAATATGGTGAATAACTAAGTTAAATAGTACAAGGTTAACTAAATAATTTTTTAAAAAAAATTAAGGCTTATATATGATTATGATAATAGGCATGTTCATTTCCTAGGATATGGGATTGAGTACCACCTATATTAGAGTATTTAGGTTATCACCTAAGTGATGATTATTGGGCCTATATGGAGGTCACATGATTATGAGGAATACTCTTCTACCACTGCATTCATAGAGACACGAGTCTACTAGTAGCTTTACTAGAGTGATGGGATGTGACCACTAGGAGTTTTTTGTTACCTACAAGAAAGATAACCATTATAGTGGAGGACATATATAGGATGTTATACGTTCCAGTGAAGGTGGTTTTTATTGTACCTATGGATGAGTAGGGTCGCATACTAGCATTGACATGGTTGTATGATGGAGATGTCATAGTTATCAATTTCATAACAAGATGATTTGTGTTTGAGCTACTATATGATGTAGATATAGATGGGAGATGAGTTTTGGTGATGATACTAGACATGTCATGCTATGCTCTCCATGACTCAAGTGAAGGCAGGTTCCCATGGAGCCTCATAGGTGTCATTACGAACATGTGGGAGTAATAAATAGTATTTATCTGGGCCTCAACTTTACTAGCATAGGTATGTAGGGAGATATAGGGTTAGAAGAACCAGAGGAGATATGGTTTGGATGTGACCTTTGTTTTTTAGTGCTAGGAATACATTCATATCAGTGTGATACAACCTATCGATACCCTAAGGATATGATAGTGTGATACTACTTACAATGTGGCCTTCCTTTGATGGAAGGAAGATTTAGTGTAGGCCTAAAAAAGTGGTGTGACATGAGACCTAACATATTATCGATGAGTCATTAGTGATCTACAAGATGGTGACATCATTTGGAGGCCTTACATTAGATTTATTGCATGGCCTAGGATAGAGGCAAAGTTAGCAAATATGTAGAGGGAGAGGTGGTTGACAGGGAGGAGGATGGAGTATGTTAAGTTTTTCAATTTTTGGAAAGTGAGGATATAGTTCAGGCTTATTTAAGATATGCCATGGGCCCCATGAGTATATATATATATATATATATATATATATATATATATATATATATATATATATATATATATATATATATATATATATAGGATGATACATACACTAGACTACTAAAGGCAAATGTCATGGATATTTCAATAGGATTTGAGGAGGAGGTAGCATCTATGGAGATAGATGATGTAGGGTGTACCCTAGCATACTTAGTATGGTGGTCAAGGCAATTGGATGACAAATAGGAGAGTGTGGTGAAACCTCATTAGGAAGGAATAGATGATATATAAGATGCAGAGGAGGGAAGAGGAGGTAGGAGAGGGATAGGAAATAGGTGTCATAGTTATTATTTCTGAGAGGGATGCATTGAGAGCCTAGTGTATAACCTTATAGGGATAGGTAACCATATCATAGGGGGTGATCACTACCATATAGATGGAACAATATGGTCTACAAAAATATTATATGATCTAAAATTAGAGTATGATACCCTATAATTGAGTCATGATTTGAGAGTGTAGGCTCGAGACAAATACTATGTTGAGAGGGATGCCTTACAATGAGAGGATGGAGAAGAAAAATGGTAGATAGTTATAGGGATATCTAGTCCAAATACAAGATAGGTAGTTACTCTGAGTTTGGATAGGTACTGAGATTTGGTGGCTAAGATGTGTTACTATGATTAGATTATACTAGATTTACATCTAAATATTCCTTAATATGCCACTCATGTGGTCACATAGGGAAGCTCCTCTAGAAGGACACATATGGGTTTGTTAAACACATGGAGTGTATCACAAAGGAGATATCAAAGGTGAGATATAAGAGGATATGTGGGAGGGTATGGGAGTGGAGGTGGGGGTGGAGGTGTTAGGAGCATCCATCTAAGCCATCTCTAGTTTACTGAGTAGATTATCTTGTATTTATTGTACTGACTAGAGAGCCATGTATTTTGTATATCAAGACTTAGATTATGTATATTTGAGAATTTATATATATGGATACATGATTTTGATTATGATTTTTTATATTTAATTTTGTTTTTTATGAATTTTATTTGATTATGGTCTGAAAATGTTATGGATCATAAAGTTAGTTTAGGATGTTCTGTATTTAGATTATGTGATTATGGATTTAGCTATTTAGATGGCATGTGATGTGATAGATTTATTGTGGATTTACATTAAAATGTTTATGGATATATATAATGTTATTATGAATTTATCTTAGGATTTTATGGATTAATGTGATGCAATGGATTAGATTGGTTTATGGATTTATGTTATGTGATCATGGATTAGATTAGATTATGGATTATGAATTTATGTTTTTTGATTGTGGATTAGATTAAGACGATTATGGATTATTATATTATTAGTTTAAATTATACCATAGATGAAATTATGATATTCTTATATTGTGGTCAAAATATATGTGGTGATCCTTCTTTAGATAATTAAATAGATCAATTTTGACTTATTTAGGATAGAGAAAACACAAATATTTTATTACTTATCCTTGGCTTGTACCACAACCCAAGAAAAAAAATTGTAATAATTACATGTGCATCCTTAACTAACTATTAATAAAATATCCCTACATCCTTAGGTCAATGAACTTTAGGATTTATTGGCTTGAGATGGAATTTTTTAGGGATTTGCTTCTCTTCAAGAATTTGATATAAAGTGCATTATTTTAAGAAGAAGTTATTTTCATCTTGCATTATAGAGCTAAGGATAACCCTAGGATCCTTTTGTTCCAATCCATGTTGAATTATCAATGTGGGAAGTCTACTAATTTTGAGAAAGTTAATTAGTGTGAGAAGCTTTCTTAGGAAATTTCATACATGATAGCCATCCTTCAAGGGAGTGGTCTATTTTTTGAGATATGTTTTTTGAAGCAGATGTCATTTAAGGGATATATATATATATATATATATATATATATATATATATATATATATATATATATATTACAGTTGTCCTTTGAGGGATCAATCTATTATTTTCCCCCTTTTTTAGAGATGATTTTATTTTCTTGGTTTTTTAATCCTAGTGTTATTATTTTCTTATGGATTGGATTAAGGTAACCTAGAATAATTTCCAAAGATTTGTTGTAAAATATGATATTATTATTACCAAAACAAACTATTGAGGTGATAGGGAGAGGTTTTAGGAAATAATGATTTGGGGCTCCTTCCAATTATAGGCAGAGCTTGTCCAATTAGAGCATGCTATGAATAGAGCCAGGGTATTCATATTCAAGGTTAGAATATACATACTTTTGGATAATCACATGATTTTGTATATCATTATTTGGTATTTTTAGGAATGAAATGGATATGGTTTTAGCTAATCAAACCAAAACAAAATAAACTAGGTTAACCAAGGAGATTAATACTTATTAACAATGGAAATGATGCAAATGCAACACATTAAGAGGTTCTCATTCTGGTTTTCCATTAAGAAAGGCCAAATAATATGCCATAGATCTATATTTATGGGTGATAATATATGGTCCAAGCCAATTTGGAGCAAATTTTTCTCATTTTCTCTTTTCCATATTAGTGACATGTTGATTTTATTTCAAAAAAAGGCTGCTAACAGTAAAATCATGTTCTTTTAAATGTTTATTATAGGTGTGTTTTATTCATTCCTAATATACATGGAGATGGTCAAGGGAAACCAATCAACAATAATCTAAGAACTCAAATTGGGATAATCATTTTTGATGGAAGTTTTCCTTAGAAATGAAATCCTTAAGAGAGATGCAAAGGGAAGGAATCTAAACCTTAAGAGGAAGTATATCTTCAGCATCATAAACTAGAGAAAAATGGGTAGCACCAATATGGGTTCGAATACTAGTTCTATAAGCCCAAAGGGGAAAGGAATATGAAGATGCCATCAAAACCACATTTATAGAGAACACCCCCTAGTATGACAAAATGTGAGATGCATTTTTGAAAATCTCACTTGCCATTTTTGGATAAATCTAGAAGAATAATCCATCTTGATAATAATTGAATATCTATGCATACGAAAGATCTAATGGGTTTTCCTCTATATTATAGATGGAAGGAAGATAATTTTTGGTAAAATAAATTTGACTGATTTTATGAATGAGAATAAATAACTTAGATTCATGAGTCTAAAATGGGATAAATGAGTCCCAGGAGGCCATGTTATCTATTAATTTGTTAGTTGACTAAGGAGTTGCTTGGATAGCATAATCCTCAAAATCATCTAGTAATTGATCAGCCAAGGTTTTATATTTTTTAAGGGTGTGATTTTTACATTAATATATGGCTTTTATCTAGTTGACCACAATTTGGGAATCACCATAGATATTAAGTGATTTAATACCTAAGGACAAAGTGGTTTGGAGACCTATGATCAAATCCTCATATTCTACCTTATTATTAGTGAAATCAAAATCAAGTTTAAATGATAAAGGTGTAAGTGTCCCCCTAAAATAGATTAGGATAATTCCATCTCCCCCACTATGCTTTCACTTGGATATATCAAAGAATAAAATCATTTGATATTTTGGACCCAATTGAGATGTGGAGGCTATGGACTAATTTGGGAATTAATATTGATTGGTTGATTATCAAAAAGAGGTGCCTTAACAAGTTGATCAACATTGATCTCAAATTTAACCAAATTTTTATGGATAAACTCCATATCAAATTCTACCAAAATCATAATCCATTTGGTCATTCACTAATTTTGATATGGCTTCGAATGCATAAACTTTAGGGGATGTGTGTTCATGTTCACATAGGTTTTATGATTAAGTAGATGATAGTGAAGCTTATAAGCTATACAAATTAGAGCCAAGAATAATTTTTCTATATGCATATAGTACACCTTGTACTCAATGAGAGTGAAACTTATATAATAAACCACTTTCTCATTATGTTGCTCATCATGATGGGCAAGCATGGCTCCCAGAGCATGGTCCATGGTTGAAATATAGAAGAAGAAAGGTTTCCCCTCCTATTGAGCCAGTATTTTATTATGTATGGATCTTTGCTAGCTTGGTAGAAATCTCAGTATGAGGCAATCACTTATCATGATTGCTATTTTGATATCTTGGTGTCAGCTAGAGGAATCAAGACCCACCTTGTACAATCTGGTTGGTGGTTAACCACCACATGGATGTTTAGGGGATCTTCTATGAGTGGCAACATATGGTGACCATAGCATGAAGGGTGTAAGGTGATGGAGCTATCAAAATGATCAACAAGGGCTCCATCTCAATGCCCAATATGCACTCTCTACCTTGTCAAAGATATGCTCATGTGTGCTATAAAAATAAGCTCAAACTATTAAATCTCTAAAGAAATGTTTTTACATATGATGGCCACCATTAGATTTAAGACTAGCATGGATGCCATTAAGGCTCCATTGGTGTATGCCTAAGCTTTCCTATGAGCCTTTGGGATGATAAATATCTTAAACATGTATTTACTATATTTTATATGTCATGGTTACTATTCTATTTCCTTTGATTAATAGTAATGACAGTTATTCTCAAAGATTCTCCATCTGAATTATGCATCATTTGAATTGCTAGTGAAATACATGATGGTTATACTATTATAATTTGAATATAATTCTATTAAATCATGTTATTTGTAATATCTTGGTTTACAACATTAATGGCATCTCTATGCTAACTTATGATGTCAGCATATCTTGTAGTTATATCCTACGTGTAGAAAAGGTCATGGACGATGTTTTCCCTTCCTAAAGCACTAGCCTAAGTATGAATAATCAAACTAAAATAACCCCTTGACCCATCTAACACCTATATGATGTTAAAGTTAATTAATAAAGGTTTGTACCCTTGTTACCATAACTAGTTCCCCAAATGGGCTTATGCTTTATAGACCATCAAACTTAGCCCAAACACAACTTGTATTAGTGAATGTACCAAATCCTATGTTGAAATGACTAAGTCCTATAATTGAAGTCTCAAACCATGGCTTAACTAGCCCAATGTGGGCCCCAATTCCCTCTTAGTTGTGCTTGGGTGAGTGCATAATGCCTATGACTTATGTGAATTGATGTCGGTATAGATGAGCATTAAATGTTGATCACTATAGAAATACACTATGTTTACACCTAGTTGTAATGAATCCAAAAATGACTTGGATAAATGAATGAATCCCTAACTTGATATCTATTTGACCCCCTTTATACAACATTTTGGTAATTTTTTCGAGACCTTGTTGAATTTTTTTATTATAATGGTGTAATAATATAATGCTCTGACTCTCCCTCTATAACATTAAGTGCTGGTTGTAATAGGTGAAAGATAGATTTGCACTAAAACATCCAACCTGTAGAGGAAAAAAGCCAAGAAAGTGGGTTTAGAATAACCTATATGATGCTTTGTATGAATTTTTTTATGTAAACTACCTGAGTATGTGTACTAGTGGTTGGTTGAATATGCAACCCACAAAAGATAGAGTTATGGGTAGTGATACGAGTGGATGAAAGATTGCCTAGATAGGCTTGAAACCTTGGATACCACTTGGACTAGAGTAAAAAAAATGGTGTCAAGGATTGTTGAATAGTTACATGCTTGAGTTTGTTATTTTGACATACTCCTTCCCTAAGGAAGTAGAGTACTAGTTTTTATACAAACCCAGAGTCATGTTTTTGAAAGAGTTCAACATATAACTTAAGAAACTAATGGTGGATTACAACTTTGAAACTTTGGGAATGGAATTATAAATTCCTTTCATAAATGAGCAATGCAAAGGGGGAAAAGGAGATGTGTAGATGAAGCACAATGGAAGGGGATGAGCATATTAAAACCTGAGAGCTTAGAAGATAGACTTATATCAAGAGAACATGTAGGCTAATGGAAGATTTAGAACCTATAAGTGTCAAAAGAACTTGTAATGAGTGGGAATGGCATGGGGAAGTATCTCTTGAATTGCAATAGCATTGGGAGAGAATTAATAAAGCCATAGATTGAGCTCAATAGTTGGTGGGTGTAGAATGCATTAGGTTCCTAAATAATTTGGTGATTGAATATGCACTAGATGCACCTACCCCTTTTGAACCTGTGGCACAAGATCATGCATTGGATCCCCCATGTGAATAAATAAGAGTGATAACTAACCCTTTCATCAACATAGACTTTGGATGTTTTACATATTTGAAGTATAAATTTGTGATTGAACAAGTTATTCCCTATGAAGAGTTGAGTGAGAATACTTCTAAACCATTGGGCATTAGCCCACCAAAATAGAACGTGAGTGCAAACATTCCATCTTAGCTAATATCAACTTCATAGACTTGGAAATAGCCTATAAAAAGTGGTTTAGCACCATAAATCAATATTATTCTACCATCGACATCAATGGTTCAAGTATTAACAATGGGGTTGACACCTAACCTAGTGGATGGAAGCATTAGAGGGTCGCTACTTAGATAGATTCTAGGGGCACAAGTGCCATAGATGCCAGCTATGTGCCCATAATAAATATAGTATGATATCTCTATACTCTTGCCAGAGTATCATAATATGGAGAATGTTGTAGATCATGTGTTAAAGTGTGAAATATAATGGCATGCTCTGGGCATAACCTAGTCAAAGTATAAGGCAATATAGTTCATGACCACTCTATTAGATCGTGCCCATACCTAGTATAGGAAGTTTGACCCTAACTAGGCTATGGCATATTATGACACCTTAAAGGAAGCATTCTTGAAGTAATTTGACATACTAGAGTTTGAATAGTAGAGTGTCACCATGCTCAAGAAGATTACCTAATGGCTCTAAAAAAATGTGTGCCTATATGATGCCAAGTTCAAAACTCTTCTTTCTAATCTTCCTTATTACATTCACCCCTCCCATCATGTGAAATGGTTTATTAGGGAGTTGTTAGTTCCATTTAGAAGAGTTATTTCCATGAAGACATTTATAAACCCTCACAAAACACTTTAATCTACACTTAGAACTAAGGTAGTCAGAAGTATTGATATTGGTATTAGCCCATTCATGGAGGCATATATTTAATTTATGGCCTCCCAACTCTAAAATATTACTACTAGTTTATCACAAGATGCTTGAAATAGATTTTGGTTCACAATTACAAAGTGGAAGGCCATAATAGAAATAAATACCCTTAAAGGAATTTGTGCACATTGATTCTTAGTTGTGAATTATGTAGAGAGGTGCATGACTTTTGTAAATACCCATTATTTAAACATGTTATCTAGGTTAACATAACCATTTATTATCGGTTATGTAGTGCCTACACCTATGCTATAGCTGATTGCAGGGTGATTGTTGATATGCATGAGAATATAGATCAAGGTACAAGGCATGCCACCATAGTATCTGAAAGGCAAGTTAAATAAAGAAATGAAGAATATGGCTAGCAAAATATAGGACATGAGATGAAATGAGGCACTAGAGGGTGAGGTGGAGGACATGGTGGTGGAAGGCTCCCACCTTGATCATGTTACAAGTTTGATTCCACATAACACTATCAACATGATTGTCCTACACATCCAACATGTGCGTTTTGTCAAGGGAACGATAAGGTCAAGGAATGCCCTAACTTGTATAAAAAGTTGACCAAAGGTAGGCCTAGCACAGACAAGGGTGTAGGGATGATCAAGAACAAGTTGAAAATAGAGAAGTGGACTCTGAAGGCACAACCAACCCATGTATAGATAATTAAAGTAAAATAGATTAATTTTAGTGGATTCACAACTCATTCACCAATTATGCTAACACCTAATTTATGCCTAGAATATGGGGGAAAAATTGCATTAAGTGCATCACATGATCTAAACCCAAAGTTATGCCTTACCTAGACCATGTATGCTATAAAGATGTATTATAACAGGCTATGAGTGTTATCTAGAACTTGCAAGGAGATCTTCAACTAGCACAAGACGTAGAAGAATAGGCTACCACCACACATAAAAAGAAAGATAAATAAGAGGTTGAGGTATAAGAGATAACAAAGATCCTATGCCTCCTATAAATAAAGGGAATGTTTCCCCTATTGAAAAACTTTATCTTAGAGCATGTGAGGCAAAAGCCAATTGAAGTCACTATGCCACACATGGAAAGGGCAAAAGAAATTATGCATACATAAAATTCAAAATATGATCAAGAACTCCTTGTGAATGCCATCATTGATGGATGGTCTATATGTGAGGTCCTCATCAATATAGGAGCTGAGGTTCATACCTTAACCAATAATTCATTGGAGAGGATGGGTAGGCCAACCTTGAGGCCTTACCCTCATGTACTTTTCATGGCCAAAAAGACAAAGATGCATCCTATTATAATTTTGAAGAGCATAGTATTAGACATCATAAGTATTAAATTACATGCTGAATTTGAAGTAATTGAGTTATCAAAATAGGACAACTACCTGACACTTCTTAATAGGCCTTGGTGCTATGTGAACAACATAGAAATACACTTCAAGAGGTGATATATGAATTTTAAAAATGGAAAGGAGATGGTAGTTATCCCCCTCTTAAGTGACCAAGGACCCCTTACATTGAGAGTGTGGACCTTGAGGATGAAATCAACCACATATACAACATCATGGCACAAGGCACCAAGAATCTCAATCCCAATGATCAAAGAATGATTTATTTAGAAGATAGACAATCAACCTTGGATACCACTAATGTTTCCTATAACTAATAGGTCTAAGATGTTTATTATACCATTGGTCAAAGGTACTACTTAGTGTAAGTAAATGTGCCAAAACTAGTAAGGTACTACAATCTGGTTTGTGGTGGCCAAGTATATTCTAAGATACAAAAGACTACACCAAGGCATGTGCCATATGCTAGTGCACAAGAGATCCCAATCACCAGGATTAGATTCTTATCATTCCCATTTTTTCCTAGGCACCATTTAAAAAATGGGACATTTATTTTGTTGGGCCAATTACTCCCACTATGAGTTATACAAGTGCATAATATATTCTACTAACCATGAATTATTTCACCAAAGGGGTTAAGTGTTAACAAAAGACTACATAGGCTCCACCTCCATAAGGTTTACATGGGAAAACATCATTAATCATTATGGGTGCTTACTTAGTTTGACTAGAAACATAAGCATGCACTTCATTAATGAAACTGTGTAGATCTTACTGATTGAATACATGGTGACACATCATAAGACAACCCTTTACCATCCCTAAGTAAATGTCACCACTGAGGCATTCAATAAGATATTAAAAATGTGCCTCATAAAAATATGTGATGTTAGTAAAAAATATTGGGATGATCAAGTATCAGTAGTACTATGGGCCTATTACATGACTTATAAGCTCCTGAATAATGCTACACCATTTCAATTGGTGTTTGGTGTAGAGTTCATTTTATTGATGGAGATCATGTTGCCATCATTGCACATTATGCATATTGGTCATTTTTATGACAAAGAATATTTGAGGACATGGCTATAATAATTAGAGTGCTTAGATGAAGTGAGTGCCCAATAAATATGGAGCCAAAATATAGAGAAGGCATGTCAAAATTTATGGCATGATAAGCATATTAAGCACAAGGTACTTACTGAAGGAGTATTACTCTTACTCTATGACTCCAAATACCTTAAGCACCTCAAAAAGATAAAAATTATGTGGATGGAACCATTTATCATCCATAAAATGTTGGAGATAGGTGCATGCAAGTTGTGCACATTAATAGGTGAAATGTTCCCTATGCATTTTAATGACAACTGATTGAAGCCTTATAGACAATATAATGGTACTTACACCATCAGACAATGGCTTCTTGATCATAATTTGGTGGTGTTATGCTAACCAAAATAAATTTTGGTAAAATCCAATTTTTTTTTTTTTAATTTTCTATTATTGTGTTGTTGTTTATGTTAAGATAATAAGCGAGGTGATTTTAAGCCCACAGGAGAACTCTTTTGGCACTCCCACACACAACTCCAGTTGGGTGAGTCAATCATAGTTTATTTCTAAGCAATTGAGGATAGACACCTAAGTTTTTAGGTGTGTGGAGTTTGTGAGACTTTGAAAAATATGAGTACAAGTGACAAAGGGAGGACATAGGATGATAATGCACAAGAGATAAAAGGTGGCACACAATATGCTAAGTGTATAAGAAACCTAGAGAAAGAAGCACTAGAAGACCAACACAATAATTTATATATTGTAGGGTACATCAAGGCAAGATATGAAAAGTGTAAGAAATCAACCAAAGAATGGAAGCATTCTTGAAGTTAAGTGTAACAAAAAGAGATGATGGAATTAAGGAGGTTGAATTGCATGCATGTGAGGCACTATGCGTAGGTTACCATAAGAAGGGTGAAGACCACACCAAAGTGAATTAAGCACAAGAGGAGGATCATCAAGACAATTTAGCATCCACATAATAGTATGTAGGAAATGACCGTTTGAATCACTTGTCACTTCACCAAATAAGCCATTAATAGAATTTAATGACTATGATGATGGAGGCACAAAGATCTAAAATAAATGATAACATTGTGCTACATTTTTGTGTATTTATCAAGTTTAAAAATTTTCAATAAATCCATGTGTTTCCATGCCATTACTCACCAACCATTAATGGGGTAGCTGAAGTTAATGTATGAAGAGGTAGATGGTGCACTTGACTAAGTTACAAATCTTAAGCAAATTTAAACCCAAACATAGAGATGAACCAAAGCCAAACCATAGAAAACACTACTATAGAGAATGATCACCCATTACAATCAAATTATAATGATTAGATAGGGAGAGAGATTGTGTTATATTTGACATTTGAATAGAGGCATGTGGGGTGAGAACTATGACAGAACCAAGAAGAAGAGATTTAGAGTGACATTGAGGCCACTATTAATGATGAACAAATTTCAAGAGCTGGAGTTGTAGTCATAAAACCCATGACTATGAAGAATCACAAATAAACATTATAGGCTTCGATAATATCAATAGACCATACTTCAACACTAACTAGTCTAGAATGGGAAAAAAATAGTTAAGTTTTGGTCTACCATAGGTACAGAAGGATGCCAAAAAGGAATCAATGATAGAAGAGATAGCCACTACAAATAAGGCATAGACAGTTGAAGGAGTTAAAATCATTGAGATTGACCTTGAGGAAATTACAAAGATGTCATATAGATAAATGCAATTCCCCCTGAGGTCATAATAGGGAAAACTTAGGTATCTTTTATACACACACTTGTACGTTAAAATAATACAACCATCACACATCGATCAATACACATGAGCTCAACTAAGATTGGGTGGTTGACATGGGAGCAAAGATGGAGGTGGTAATAATGTTGTTTGACATCTCAACCTAAGATTAGCTTATGACCACCAACATGACCCAACTATATGAGTTTCCAAGTTTTTTCAAGTTAGAATAATTCATACAATTCCTTCTCTTATTCATCTATGGAGATAAATTATACTTCATAGGTAGGTGCATGTAGATATCGACATGCCTCATCAATAGAATCACTAGGCTCCTAGGCTTAGACATAGACATATGCTTAATGATGGAAGATGATGTAGAAGTGAATAGGGTTCCAAAACTCCTTGCTTATTATAAGGTAGTGTTCACATTACCAATCAAGGACATAAAGGACCCTGACATAAGGGTAGAATCATGCCTCATGAGTTCTAAACTATACCCTAGTGGATGGTGGATGGACATTAGTAAAACCTACTTGTGCATCACCGACCATATAGCATAAAGGGTCAAGTTCAACATCATGAAGTTTACTATTAAGGAGATGGTGAAAAACACACTAGAGTGTTATAAATCATGAGAGACCTTCAAGTAGGGGTTGATGTTGACATTTATAGTAATGGAGGAAATCGACATGCCTAATGGTGATGAAGATAATATTTGGGTCTTCCTAGTGCATAAATACTTCCCACTATTAAATCACCAAGACTTCACCTACCCACCCTCCTCCCAAAAATATAAGTCACAAATTCTATGGTGGTGCATTTAGTACATTGACGTAGTCAAGATAAAATGGTGCATCCCACAAGATCTTCCCCATCATATATTTGGAATGGTTACCTTTGGTAACATTTTTATGTAGTGCACTTGGTGCTCATAGATAACAACCTATATGGCTGGCTCAAACTTCCTTATGAATTTTATACAAAATATTTTAGGGAGGTGCTAAGGATAATTCCTAATGTATAGCAACTAGATATCCTGGTGAAGGATATGGATCTAGAAAGGAGTAGGTTGAGGTGTTAGTATGTGCACCTAAGAGAGGAAGCCACAAAGGACCAAGAAGATGTGTCTGACCACATGGGCCTCCATTCCCTCCAAAGTGAAGTCATAAATGGGTGCATCTTCATGTTGTATTATGACATGGAGCCACATAAAAAGGGTGTAGACCCTAGAAAAGATGATGGTCTCCCCCTTTAGATCTATGATGAAGGGAAGCCCATGATAACAATGTAGTAGAAGTCTACCCAAAAAAAGTGGGGAGAGACACTTGAAAAAATTTAAGAATGCATTAGGTTGAGGGTCACCTCCAGTGAACAAATAACTCCTTAATATCTAAATAAGAAGCATATAACCTTCATGCTAAAGACAGATTCCTCTAGTAAGAATCAAAATAAGAAAAATTCTAAGGGACCCATTACGCTTATTAATATAACTCTGGTATAAGAGGTTTGCATGCATGGAAGGGAGGAAGAGATGGAAGAAGAGGCAAAAGATGAAAGTACAAAAACTTACATTGTGAAAGAATAAGAAGTGGGACAGGAACTCGGTGCCAAGGATATTCAAAAGGCCCTCCAAGGTGGTATTACCATCATGCTTGATGAAGCAAAGAATCTAACCATTGCCTCATCTAAAGATCCCTCCACACAACCTTTAAAAATTAAGGAAAATAAAACGTTATGAAAGAAAATTATCCATGAAAAAAAATTCAAGATGATGTTGGCATTGGATAAGAGGAAGAAGGCCTAGAAGGAAGCCAACATGATATAGGTAGACATTGAGGAGGTTGATGCCAAAGAAGAGAAGGTCAAAGAAGAGAAGGCTAAGAGAGAGAGGAAGAAAAATAAGGTTCTTGTAAGCATGGGACCTGCCATTATGATACTAAGAAGGTATATAGCACCCCTACCATGATAATAGATGAAGCATCATACCAAGCATGCACAAGTAGTGAAGGGGTGACTAAAGAAAAGGAAGGTGATGTTGGTGCCTTGGAAAAGAAAAAAGAGATTAGAGATGAACCCTAATAGGAGTAGGAATAAGGTAAATATAGAACCAAAGGAATACACCTAGAGGTAAGTGCTGATAAACCCCAAGAAGTAGAAATGGACAAAGGGGAAAAGTCCAAGGAAGAACCCTTGATAGAATAAAAATATGAGTCCTCAGAGGAAAGTTTTGAAGAAATAGCACCAGTGAGGAGGAAGAATAGAAAATGGATTTGGTCATCATCAAGAAAGAAGGCACAAAGTTGAGCATCAGATAAAAAGTGTAGAAGGGGTAGATAGATGAGGATTTATATATGTTTAACTTCATGCCCCTCAAATATGACTTAACCAAGATGTGAAAACAAATTGAATTTGCATTTGATAGGTATATGGATAAGCCTCACTTTGAGGTGCCTTAAAAGGCCATATTGGGTGTGAATGAACTAGAAGAGGGGCACGAATCCCTCATCATAAACCCTCATGCCATGAACCTAGTCTATTCTGGGAAGTTGCTTATTCATATGGCCACTAAAGTGAACAAAATAATATCATCAATGATGGCAAAGCAAATAAGTGGAATAAACTTTGTAAGGATGTTAAAGATGAAGTACAAGCCATGATTTCAAATTGTAACAACTATGTGAGTACATAAAGATATACAAACCATCCCTTTTGGTTTTCATTGATACATTAAACCTCCCATAGGTTGATAAAGTATGTGTGTTGGTAGAGTAAATGCTCCTGTTGACCAAATTTTGTATACATACCAATAATGTCCATAGTCCAACATTCAATGGAAGGAACAAGATCCTGATTGAAGAGTGACATTAAATGGAGATCATGTAGAGTTTAAATCTTTTGAAACACTTTAAGCTTGATTAAAGTGTATTTTTGTCAAATTCTAAGGGACAAGTCTATAGATCAAAGAGTAGTTATCTAAACAGGTTTTTAAGGATCAAGCATGTGTTTAAAAGAATATACAAACCTTGGAAAATCTAAGTACAAAACTATTTTTGGGCCAAGTATTTACTTGAGTTCTTTTGGATAATTATCTGAGATAAAGTTTTCAAATTCATGAATTATTGTAGACAAAATGGTCAAAGCAAAAGATGAAGACCTATTTCTTTCAAGGATATTATTCCACGACAATTTTCCCAAAGACCTATTTCTTTTAGAGAAATTACATGTATCAAAAAAGCCTAAAGGTCATTTATTTTAAGAAAATTATCTAAATAATTTTCCTGAAGGGTCTCTTCTATAGGAAAGTGGTGTGATACAGAAATATCAAAGGCTATTTTTGTCAAGAAGAGTGTCCCAAACACTTTTTCCAAAGGATATCTTCTTTAATCAAAGTGGCCAAGACACTTTTTCATAAGGGTCTTTTCTTCAAATAAATAGTGTTGCAGACAAAGCCTAAAGGACCATTCTATAGCAAAGTTCCCTATACAATTTTATACAAGGGTCAATTTTAAAGAAAATGGTCTAGTTTAAGGGTCCTGAAGGGTCTTTTTTCAAGGTAAGTGCCCCAAATAAAATGTCTAACAAAAGGTCTAAATGAAATAGCCTGTGAAATTTTTTATCTAGACAGTTGTACAAACATCAATTTTAGGCTACATGAAAAAGTCATTTGAATTCAAAAAGTCTAGAATGACCCTGCAAGTGTCAAATTCAAGCACAAAAAAAGACCATTGGTTTCTAAAGATGTAGTGATGGTCATACAGACATCAAATACATTTACATAAACATATAATTTCAAGCTATGACAAATAGACATTTGTATTCAAATGGGTTCAAGATCGATAGTCTGTGTTCAATCAAAGCAAAGATCTAGCAGCATGCATGAAGTCAGGAAGTCAATAATATGTTCATATGAATGTAAAATTCAAGCCATGGTAAGTAACCATTTGGGTTTAAAATGTCCTTAAAAGGTTTAAATTTGGTCAATATCTAATGGTTTGTGGGAACCCTCATATTGACACCTATAGTCTAATGATCTGTACTAGAGTCAAATAGGTCAAAAGGTCCCTAAGTTAAATCCCTTAAAGAGCTACAAGTTATACATGAACCAATGGTGCAGGATCATCAAGCTAAGATCCAATGTTTCACATTCATTGACAAAGGGATGGGTCTAAGCTAAATCAATTATCTACATTTGATCTTATAAAATATCCAATAGCGAGTGGTGATTAGTAGGTTAATGGTCCCAAGCAAATCAATGACATGTGTTCAATCATGGAAAGGAAATCAATGGAGTGAGATGGGTTAATAAGTTAGTAGAATCTATGGGACCAATAAGAATAAAGATATCTAGGCACAATGAAATGTGTTGAGTCAATTTTTGATGGCAAATAAAAAAAAGGTGAACTGGGACATTTTTTTATGGAAGTGGACAAGGTAGTTTTCAAACTAAACATGAAAAGCAAAAGAAATAGAGCTCATATATGATCTAGATGGAACCAACAGGACCAAGCATTACTAGTAGAGCTTCATATGGGTAAAATAGGTCATTTAGACCTAATATAGAGACCAATTATTATAAAATAAAATTAAATAGTTTGCAAGTTTTCTATGAATATTATGACTATGTGAAAACCAATGATCTAAGATTGGTTTTTTTTTTATAAAATGGACCCAAGTTTGACTTGGAATAAATGAAAATGTAAACATGATCATAGGGAGACATGTCTCACCTATCATCAAGGTCACTTTTCAATGAGTAGATATAGTTGGCAACCCAAAGTAGATGTGGCATAATTTTACCAATTCCAAGACATAATCCTTATCAACAGATCATTAGATAATAACATAGAGTTCCAAAAACACAATGGGTGGATGGATAAGGATATTGAGTATTCAATTATTTTACAAAATTTGTTCCTTATTGATAATATCATGAGTCATCATCATCCTCGAGGATGCTAATCCATTGAAAATGGTTGGGAATTTTTCAATGCATAGGTCTCTCTCTTTCTCTCTTTCCCTTTTCTATAAATACAAGTTTTTAAGCCTTAAAATTGATCCCTCTATCACTCTTTTTGGTATGACCAGACTTTTCCAAAATTTATACTAGGACACCTTTTTGATGCAATAAAGATTGAATTCAATCCTTTTCTAAGCTAGATCAAAGTGTGTTTTCATTAATTCACGTATTGTGGTTAAGTGAATGTATGTTCCTTGCTTATATCTAAGTTTTTCTCAAGTTAAATAAGTGCTTAGTAGTTCTTACAGGTCATTATAAGTATAATTTATAGTTTATTATCTAGCTTAAAAGTGGATATTTACCATCTCTTTCTAATTGGATAACTGATTAATGCCTTATTCTAAAATATTTATGTGAGATTGATATTATTTGGTCTTCAAAGTGTCTCATAGTGTGATTTTGAGTGATCAAATCATTGGTGAATTGCCTCTTTTACATGCTTTATAATTTATTATCAAAATCTCTTTCCCTTTTCCATGTAAGTGCTAGTTTAGGTTTAGTATAGGTGATAGATCTATAAATAAGCTAGCTTTATCCAAAGTTATGCTATATTATTAGGATACCCAAAACATAGGATTAGTCCCATGTTAGACTTGATTTGAGTAGGAAGATCTAAACAATCCTTTCCTCATCTAAAGTACAAATCTAGAACACCAATAACTCTATCATATATGGTGGGATCAAGTTTATTTTTTGTAATTGAATTATGAATATTGAGAAGAATAAATTGTATCATTAGGATAAATATACCATCATCAAAACTTAAATATCCTTCAAGTTGAAAAATTCATAGCATCTTCTAGATAGTGCTTTCATGGTAAAGGTTGCAATAAGATCATCACATAAAGTTACTCCTTTTGAACATATTGAATTGCCTTCTACTTCTTATAAAATATCAAGACTCAATAGGATAATACCTTATCTTCCAAAGTAGAATTCATTTGTTGGTCATTATATTATTTTAGTCAAATCTATTATCCCCATAAGCCAAATCCCTTTTTCCCAAATGGTTATTATAAATCAAGTGTTTGTCCCATTTAATAGGGGATTCCCATAAATTTGGCCTAATATGATGACATCCTTGTGTCTGCCCTAAAATATGTCCCTTTCTTCTCAGGAGAATGGGAAAAACTACTCTTATTGAACATATCCAAGATGTTTCCAATCTATGTTTTATTCATAATGTTACTCAAGATAATGTGGCTATCAAATTGATTGTTTCCTCCCTCAAGGGAAAATAATTACAATGGTGTACTAATCTTAATTTGAACTCCATTTCTACTTGTGATGAATTAGGTGTAGCCTTAGTTAGGCAATTTGACGACAAGTCTGATCATCTTTCTTTGCTTAAAAAACTGACTACCATATAAAGGTACCCCCATGAATTCATGTCTAATTTTAACCTCATATTCCAAAAGACATGGAATAAGATCCCTGCATTCATTAGACCATCCTAGAGTATGCATTTTTATACTATCTTAAGGCTCTTATTTATGATGTAAGTGTCATGATATAGTCTATGGGTGGTAATACATTACCAAATGCCTATGAAATTACTATCAGAGTAGAAAATAGATTTATACAAGATGGTAAATTTACTCCAAGGCCTATAATTCACTATTTTTATAGAATTTCAACATGTTCCCCCTCCTCAAGTTTCCTATATTTCATCTATAGCTCCTATTCCATCTCCAAAAATCCAAGTTTTATCCCCTCATAATCAATATAGTGAGATTGGTGATCTAAAAAGCATGTCACAAGCTTTTAGAAATGAGATTGTTCAACTCAAGAGAAAAAAATACCGAGGTTGACCTTATCAACAACAAAATTAGAATACCTATCAGTCTTTCAATAACCAAAAACCTCTTTATCAAGGTTTCAAAGATAATGGGCAACCTTATCAAAATCAAGGATCCATAACCAAAACTAAGCCATATGCAACCCTTGATCCCAATGTACCTCTTAATTTAAAAGTTATTGTTCCCCTAAATAACTTGATGTAAGATCCAAGTTGGTAGCCTTCTAGTCTAAATGACACTCAAAATCAAGCCTTAGTATCACAAGATATTACTATTCCACAAATGACATAGGAAGAGTTCTCTCTTCAAGGTGGCCAGTATCAAGACATAAATATGGAACTCCAAGGAAAAGCTCAACAAGTTCTAGGGTATCATGATGTTATCAATGTTAATTGGCAATTAGATGATCACATTGCATTCAACCAAAATGGTGAAACTAACAATAAAAATGGTCAAGTGGTAGTTATGAGTAGAGATAAAAGAAGAGTATTTGAGGAAGCTCGAGATGTGAGTATTAATTTTAGTGTTCCTAATTTTGTGTCAAATATCAAGGTTTTTTCATGAAACATATAATATTTAGTTTACAGAGACAGTGAAGATTCCCTAAATAACCCTAACTAGAGAACAACTAGTAACTCAAAAGTGGTAGATAAAGGTTAGTCGAGTATCATTTAGCATAATTGATCAAATGAAAAAATCAAATGTTATAATTATCATGTGGGATTTTCTTTCCATCCTAGGGAAAAATTACATGATTATTCAAAAACTTTTAGATCTTAAGGTATCTAAAGAACCAACTGAGAAATAATGGGCTATCCTAGCCAATTCAAACCAATAAATAAAGAGACCTAATCAATTGGTACATAAAATGACAAAGGTAGATAAAACCAATGTCAAATTAAAAAATCCCCCTTTTATCTCTCTTTGATAGTATATGACTGTTTAGTCCATAATTATATGGTAGATAGTGGATCTAGTAGCAATGTCATGCCCAAACAAATTGTAGATAAGCTTGGTCTTATCTATGAGCCAAATACCAAAGGAGTATTGAAATTAGATGGCTCACCAAAAAAGACAATAGGAATAATCAAAGGCCTAAAACTAACATTACATGCTTGCCCCAATGTTTTTATCTAGCAAGATCTAGTTGTAGTGGACTTGCCTTCCAATTTTGCATATCATGAGACTTGACTTTAAAGATTGGAGGATATTTGTTAGCTGATTAGACCTATTTATTGTTCAAAACTAGGTATGTTACTAAGGTGACAATACATTCTAAACCTATTTCAAGATTTCACTTGGAGCCATATATGCCATGTATGGTGAATACTAATTATGTTATCTCAGATAAGGTACTGGAAAATAGTGAGGTAAACTCTGAATCACCTCTAGATAGAGTCCCAAATATTTTAATTAATGAATGGGCCTCTTATTTACATTGACATGATATCTAAAAATGGATTGAATAAGAAGGACTTGGTGTCTATTTTTTTCATGAAAATGATGCATCAATTTCAACATTGATGAAAGATGATTATCCTAGTGATGGACTATGGTAGCTATATTTTGATGGATCCAAGAACAAACATGGAACTAGAGCTGGAATGATGTTAATTTATCCATCTAATCAAAGGTATTTATCTGTTCTCAAGTTTTAGTTTGGTTATTCCAATAATGTTACCAAATATGAATCCCTAGTGCATGGCTTTGAATGGGAAATAAATATGAAGGTCAATTCTTTATAAGTTTTTGGAGATAGTGAACTAGTAGTTAACCAAGTAAGGGGATGTAATATATTCAAAAACCCACTACTTAGGTCCTATAAGAATAGAGTATGGGACCTATTTGAATACTTTCAAGCCTTAAATATTAATGCCATATCAAGAAATAAGAATAACTATGTAGATAGGATGACTCCCATTGGATCATAATTTAGTATCCCAAATTACATAAAAAATGCAAAAGTTCAATAACACATCATGGTAGTTATGAGATCTTTTGTCCTAGACAACCATGACAATTAGCAAGTATTTGAAGATGATAGTGAGATTGTCAAATTATTACAAGAGGAAGATGAATCCTCCAAAAGGAACCAATACAAACATTTATAGTAATATGACGACCAGATTGTGTAATTGAAGACAAACAAGTTGCCTAAAGGGTTGGTCACCCTTGAAAACATATTTAGTAGAGATGATGAATTGAGAAAAGAAAATTTTTCTTTATCAACCAAAGAATAACATTATATGCATGTAGATATTGAAACTAGTAAGACTTTAAAGCTAGGAAAATTTTGCACATCTTTAGAGAAAAAAGTTTTTATTGAGTTATGTTTATGTTTTGTAGATGTATTTGAGTGGCAGTATAGTGATCGTAAAGTTTTTGATCTAATTCTCACTCAACATACCATTGAGTTAGAAGATTAAAATAGGCCAATCAGATAGAGACAAAGGCTAGTTAATATGAAGCTTGAACCTATAATGAGAGATGAGCTACATAATCTTGTTGATTCAGCTATAATATTGCCAATCAAGCACTCAACTTGGGTGGCAAAGCTTGTTCCAGTACAAAAATAGAATGGTGAAATAAGGCTATATTTTGACTTCCATGACTTGAACAAGGCCTCTCTTAAATACCACTACCCATTACCATAAATAGAACATATTCTACATCTAGTTATAGGTTTAAAAATGTTCTCTTTATTGGATGGTCATAGTGGATATAACCACATTTTATTCAAAGAAGAAGAACATTTAAAAATAGCTTTCACCACCAAATGGAGGATATTTGCATACAAAAAGATGTTTTTTCATTTATCTAATGTTGGAGCCACTTTTTAGAAGGCTATGGACATGAAATCTTAGGGTCTCCTCAACAAATTTATTCTTATTTATTTAGTTGACATAACAGTATTCTCTGATAGTACATATGATTCATATCAAATAAGTGTTTGAAAGTTAAAAAGAATTTGGAGTGTCTTTGAATCCAAAAAAAGTGTGTTTTATATGTTCATTAAGGTAGGCTTCTTGGACATGTAATTTAAAAATATGGTACATAGGATCTAAATCAATTCTTGCACTTTCATTTCCTAAGCACAAGAAATCCTCACAAAGTTTTTTAGTCAAGATCAACTTCATAAGGAGATACATTTTTAATTTTGCTACTTTAGCTAGATCACTCATAAACATTCTAAATAAGGGTCTAATTTTTATTTTGTCCAAATAAGGAGTAAGAAGTTTTGGAGAGATCAATAAAGTTATAGCCAGTGCTCTTACAATCCTAAAACCTAATTTTTCAAAAGATTTATTCTTATATAGCTATCCTAACATTGACACAATTTTAGGTATTCTCATGCATTAGAATAAAGAGACTTTAGATCACCTAATAGCCTTCTTTAGGCAAGGATTAGAAGAATATGAAACAAGGTATTATTTTTTTCATAAATATTTACTTTTAGTTATAAGGTCTTTTAAAAAGTTTAAGTACTTATTATCTGATAATAAGATACATTTGATGGTTGCACATCTAAGTGTCAAATATTTTATTCAAGACAAAGATATAAATGATAAGAGAGATATTTGGACAACCAAAGTCATGGAATATGATGTTGAGATCAAATTCAAAAAGTTAGTTAGAGGTAAATGACTTTGTGAACATCTAACCCAAGACTTACAAGAGTCTAATGAACTAGTTATGGTGTCAAATGATGAATAAGTTACAACTAATTAGACCTCATCTTCTAGTTGGTTCCAAGATATGGTAAGGTATTTATATAATGGTATTTATCCTTCTTATTTTAATCCTTCAATGTTGGCCATGGAGGCCCATCAAGCAATGACAGAGATCTTTTGACAAAGTATCTCATTTAAGAGCTTTCCAAGAAGGAGATTTGGTCCTCAAATGGGATGAGGACAAAGCTAAGCTAGGAGAGCATACAAGATTTGATTCTCTCTAGAGTGGTCCATATATAGTGTCCAATTTAAAATCCCATAATTATTTATGGATCATAAGTATGAATGGTGAAGAGCTTCCTATCCTAGTTAATAGGATACATTTTAAGCACTGGTATTAAGGAAGCTAAGTCCCATGTACATAGTTAGTTGTTTATATATATATATATATATATATATATATATATATATATATATATATATAAGTGTTTTATAACACATTAGCTTATTTCCTTTATGTTTTATCTCAAATAAGTGATTTTTTTACATAATTTTTTTATAGGTTAACTACCTTTGCTTTATTAGGTTATTTTCCCTTTCAACTTGTTCCTTTCCCTATTTGTTGGAATTCTTTGTCTTTGCAAGTTAAAAGGATGTTTTACAATCATGTAAATAGTCCATGTATTATTTGTTATGAGTCAGAAGTCATGTATATGGTCTGATTTTTCAAGCATAGCTTTCAACACGATTTTGAAAACCAAGCGAAGAGCTATTTTAATTATTAGAGTATTATTTATGACAATTTAAAAATGTCTAGGGACCTTATAAGAATCATGATAAGTGTAACAAATGCTCGAAAACATATAATTTTCCTTATGGTTTTCAGATCTAGTTTCCTAATTAAGGAAAGAAGAAGTCTAGTTTCCTAGGAATATGAGAGAAGACATAGAGAACTAAGCATTGATTTTTGGAGCCCCAATTAGACAGACACAATCACCAAAACAAATTTAACTTCCAGTTATTTTCCCAAGAACAAAATTGGACATTATGGGCATTGCTACGTTTGAAAATGGATGATTTGTACATCATTATTTCGTCATTGTGAGTTATATATGTCATATTTTGATTGTAGTTGAGCATGGTTTTCTACTGTATTATTCTAATGTCTCTTATACATTCTTTTGATATTCAAGATACATATCTAAACCTTGATTGTCTCTTTATTTCTCTAGTATTAGAATTGATTCACTATTTTACATTTATTTTAGGCTTAACTAAATGTGTATGGAGATTATATTGTATATACACACACACATGCACACAAAGGTCCATCATCATTATAGCTTACATTCAATATGATGGAAATGCAGAAGTTATTAATTTCACTAAAGCTACTCATATATTTATGCTTACTTCATCCTTCTAAATATTTAATGATTCTTTCAAGATGAGTGTAACCCAATGCATTAGTGATTTTCTTAGATTTTTCATTCTCGATCTCTTTATTTCTATCTAAATTAGTCTAGAACAAAAAAATCAATCTATTAATATTGGTAACTAATACCTCACCCCATCAAGTCATTCTTCAAATTTACACTCTCAACTATCATTTAGACATCGTTTATGAGCAATGAACTCAATGTGCCAAATCTCGAACAAAATTACAACCAAAGACCTATTCAATCTTGAAACCAACCTTAGTTTCCAAACCTCAACCCATGATATCTCCTTTTTTTCTATCATTTTGGTTGTCTTGCCCTGACCTAGGGAAGTCAAGTGCACAGGCAAAATGTGTCTTTTTACTTGGATACAGGTATGCCATCTTTGAATCTTGTAGATTTAAACATATTATTAGCATGGACATGTACGTGTGTAAAATTATTATTAATATTTTCATAAAATTCATAGTTACATTAGAATTTTCTTTACGAACTTTAGGGATATAAAATTGTGTACACATATTATGTCTTCAGTTAATCTGATATGTATAATCATACACACATCAAAATAAGACAAAATTTAGATGCCTAAAAATACCATGAAGAATATATAAATTGAAAATAATTAATTTAAAAAATATAAATTTAAAATATCATTAAAAAGATTTTTAAAAAAGGAAAAAAATAAAAACAACTTTCATTAAGAAAATGAGAGATAAACAAAATAAAAACACTCGTTAAAAAATTAAAAAAAAAGTGAAAGAGAAAATAAAATAAAAATTATTTAAAAGTCAAATTTTTTAAATCATATAAATATTTTTCATTAACAGTTTCTTTTCAAATTAAAACACATAAAGCATTAAGTAATTATAAGAAAAAAAAAAAAAGAATTACCGTTAGTATTGAAAAGGTAGTGGGGAAAAAGACAAAATAAAAAGCAGGATGAAGTATTATAATAATGGTCTCCGGACTGTTTGTAATTTAAAAAATTAGTCGTTATGACTGTTTTTAAGGAAGAGCCGCGGCCGTTTTTAATTTTAAAAAAAAGAAGGGTTCGTTGTTTTATAAATTAGAGAACGGTTCACTCTGTGTGATGAACCGGGTTGGGAATGTTTTTTTTTTTTTTTGTGTTTGATTTCTGTTCAGTCTGCAAATGTTTGGTGTATGTTTTTTTTTGTTTGACATGTTGTTTTTTAGATCATCTTTTTTGATTGGGAATGTTTCCCCCCCTCTCTTCTTCCCCTTCCTTCTTCTTCTGGTGTTTTTGTTTTTAATTTTGTATGTTGTTTAAGCATGGCCATGCTGGTTTTTATTCTATTTTATGCTTCTTCTTTTTTTTCCCTTTGTTTCGTATTGGTTGTGGTGGTTTTGGTAGGGTGTGTGGGAGAATTGACGGGAGGCGGGAGAAGGGAGAACAGACGGGAACAGTTGGATGCACACATTACTCCAGGTAATAAACTTTAAATATTTATGTTATTTGAGTTTTTTAATAAAATCCTTTTGCTTTTTTTTAGTATTTCTTCTGCTTCATAATATTTTATATATCAAATGTTCAGAGATCAGGTTGCTAAGATTAAGAGTTCGATTCCGTCAGATAGCATATTGCTCTCATTTCTAGTTTAACGAGTGTCAAGTGTATTGTATTGTATGGTATGTTAAGGCCGTCGACATAACTGATACAAGAACAAAGATTTCAGCACGATTTTGAAAACCAAGCGAAGAGCTATTTTAAATTTACCCAATATAATATAACTAGGGTTTCTCTCCAATTTGTCTTTTTAAAAACTTGATGTCTTCTGCTGTAAGCCCAGCTTATTTGTGTGCTTACGTACACTCTGGAAATATGAAACACCTGCTTTAAATACAGACCATACACATCCTATTATAGTTAAAGGTATCGATCCATATTTTAGATCTTTGAATTCTTTGGGACCCAGGCGATGTATCAGCGTCCATGCTGCCCACCCAATCCAGGTTGCCAGAAATACCAAAAGAAGAGCTGGGAATATAAATTTTAAGTACAAATCCTCACGATATTTTCTCTGTATATATTGCATATTGCCTTATGATAGTATTTTGGGTTCGATTCCGTCAGATAGCATGTCTCAGTTATTGTGTACATTGCCGGTAGAAATGCATCTCTCTCTCTATATATTAGTCCTCCTCTGTATTTATTTTTAATTCTAAATGTCTGTGTTGATTTCTTTGTTATTTTATTTTATTTTTTCATTCTATACATATTTCTTTAAATTTTGCTAGGGTTGTGAGACTGGAGAACAAACAGGGGACTTTGGAGAATAGCAATAGGGACAGATGGATACATTACTTGTTTTTTAAGGTAACAAACTTAAAATTGTTGGAAGTATTTGCATTATTTAAGCTTTTTCATAGTGTTTTGTCTATGTAAACAAAGCAAATGGCAAACCGAGTAGATAGATGGGCTCTCAATTAACAATACATCAACGAAATATCTGAAAATAACAGTTGCTTGATCATATCCCAGGACCCGTATAGAATGTGAGGAAGAAGCTTTAAAGTTTTAAATACAATGTGCCAAACACTACAGAAATCTAAACAGAATATAATGTGTTTTAAGAAACAGATTCTGAGTCGGAATAATCGCCCGTGCTCTAAAGTAAAAGGAAGCATCCACAAAATTAACTAGTTAGTTGAAAGCGGGCGAGGTATTTGTGTCTGACAATGCTGCGGCAACGGCAAAGGTAACATGCCCTGAAGCAGTGGCGGTCAATCCTAGGAAGTTTATATTTGCTTAGTCTCCACTGGAGCTCACAATACACTAACCAGCCTTTCAAAAAACTATGATGTTTTGACAAGTTAAATTCTCTATGGTAAAAGAAAACTTGAACCGAACCTTCAGTACCAGAAAAGAGCATTTTTTTCCACCATAGTCCCCATACTTCAACAGGTTAAGTAATAAATGTTATAAAAACTTAAATTCTCTATGGTAAAAAGAATGTTTGAACCTTCAACGCCAGAAAATTAACACAGAACTCTTCCCTTGATACTAAATGCAAAGCTAATGTTAGAAATTAAATATTAATTGGAGATAATTTCTCCCACCTCCCTCCTTTTGTCATGCAAGTAATTAAACATTCAGTTAAACATGCAATTAGTAAACTGGGAGTTAAGCATTGAGTTGGTTAACAATCAGTTAGATATGAGTTTGTTTGAGCACTTAACAAACAGTTAGTTAAGTAGTTGAAGTTAATTATAGATGAGTCTATTTTCAGTTATTGTTTGGATTCTAAATCTATTTAAAGACGCTCGGGCGCACGATGTAATTAAGAAATTTTGAAGATGAATAAAATCTCTTTTCTTCAAGAAAATTGCAGTAGCATTTGTTCAGTTCTTGTTTAGTTATATTAGTTCTTGTTTTTGCTCTCTAATTTGCCTTCAAAGTTAGAAATAAAATATTAATTGGAGATAATTTCTCCTACCTCCCTCCTTTTGTCATGCAAGTAGTTAAACAAGCAGTTAGTAAACTGGAAGTTAAGCATTGAGTTAGTTAACAATCAATTAGATATGAGTTTGTTTGAGCACTTAACAAACAGTTAGTTAAGTAGTTGAAGTTGATTATAGATGAGTCTATTTTCAGTTATTGTTTGGATTCTAAATCTATTTAAACACGCTTGGGCGCACAATGTAATTAAGAAATTTTGAAGATTAATAAAATCTCTTTTCTTCAAGAAAATTGCAGTAGCAATTGTTCAGTTCTTGTTTAGTTATATTAGTTCTTGTTTTTGCTCTCTAATTTTCCTTCAAAGTTAGAAATTAAATATTAATTGGAGATAATTTCTCCCACCTCCCTCCTTTTGTCATGCAAGTAGTTAAACATTCAGTTAAAGAAGCAGTCAGTAAACTGGGAGTTAAGCATTGAATTAGTTAACAATCAGTTAGATATGAGTTTGTTTGAGCACTTAACAAACAGTTAGTTAAGTAGTTGAAGTTAATTATAGATGAGTCTATTTTCAGTTATTGTTTGGATTCTAAATCTATTTAAAGACGCTTGGGCGCACAATATAATTAAAAAATTTTGAAGATTAATAAAATCTCTTTTCTTCAAGAAAATTGCAGTAGCAATTGTTCAGTTCTTGTTTAGGTATATTAGTTCTTGTTTTTGCTCTCTAATTTTCCTTCAAATTGGTATCAGAGCAGGCAAAAGATCATGGGAGATAACGCCCAGCAAGAGAGAAAAATAGTGAGGCAAGAGCAAACTCGACAAGTCGTGTGAAGGCCACGTAGCAAGCACAGTCAAGTGCAATCAAAATGTGAAGCACCTAGTTGGAAGCTCAGGCGCAGTCGACCCAGGCGATGCAAGCGTAGCTAGGTTGATGCATTAGCAATCAACGCAAAAAGACAGTCAGTGCAGCCAAAGCACACACAGTCAGCAAAGTAGTGTAAAGCGTAGGTTGAAGCGCTGAAGTTAATCGAGTAAGTAATTCATAGAAGTCAAATATTTAAAGCACATTGTTTTTTGGGAGAGTGCACATGAAGTTTTGGTAACAAAAAAAAATCAAAGAAAAGAAAGCACAGTAAAAGGACGCAGCAGTCCAAACAGTTAAAAAAATCGCGCAGGGTAAAGCTGAAGCACAAGCAACACTTGTAGCTATCACAGTCAACGCATCAAGGTGAAAACGTGCAAATCTGTTGAAAAAAATACTGAGAAGAAGCACGCAAGAAGCTGTGAAGGTAGATTGTGTAAGAAATGGCATCAAATAACAGTATTTCACAGCCTCAAATTCTCTATTTCGATGGTAAGAATTATGATTTTTGGGCAATTAAGATGAGAACTTTATTTTTCTCACAAGATGTATGGGATTTGGTAGAAAGTGGTTTTTTAGAACCGCAGGATGAGGCAACCCATCTAGCGTTAAATCAAGTACAAAAGGACCACCTTAAAGAGAACATAAATAAAGATGCAAAAGCCTTATTTATAATCCAACAGGGATTGGATGAATCGATATTTTCAAGAGTTGCAGCAGCAACGAGATCCAGAGAGGCATGGAAAATTCTAGAGACTACCTATAGAGGTAATACGAAGATAAAAATTGCTAAATTGCAATCTCTAAGGAGAACTTTTGAAAATTTGCAAATGAATGAATCAGAATCAATAGATCAGTTTATGGGTCAAGTTTTGAATATAGTGAATCAAATTAGATCTAATGGAGAATCTATCACGGATCATAAGATCATAGAGAAAGTACTCAGATATTTACCCAGTAAATTTGATGCAATAGTTGTAGCTATTGAGGAAACTAAGGATTTGGAACAATTATCTGTAGATGAATTAATGGGTTCTTTGTTAACACATGAATCCAAAATGAATAGAAATAACTCTTTGCTTGAGAATGCATTCAAGTCACAGGTATTAGTTGGCAGAGTAAGAGGAAGAGCCATGTCAAGCTTTAGAGGAAGAGGCAGAGGCCGATATGGAAGGAACAATTCAAATGAAGGTGAGAATAGTAATCAAAACTATAGTAGTAGAAGAAACTACAGCAATAGAGGATGTGGCAACAAACACTTTCAACAAAATTCACAGAGGTTTGATAAATCTAAAGTTTAATGTTATTACTGCAAGAAATATGGTCATTATGCAAGTGACTACAGAAGGAAACAAGGATATGTGTACAAGCAAAATGCTAATTACACAAGTGAATCCAGTTCTAATTCATGTGAACCTAGCTTATTTCTTACTTGTAATGTTACTCAAGAAAAAGCTAAAGATATTTGGTTCTTAGATAGTGGATGCAGTAATCATATGATAGGGAATAAAGAATTTTTTGCTAGTCTTGATGATTCTATAAAATCAGAAGTAAAATTAGGAAATGATATCACAGTAGATGTCATGGGTAAAGGTGTCATAAATGTTTTGGCCAAGAATGGTGAAAGAAGGTTTATACCTGATGTTTATTTTGTACCTAGACTAAAACATAATCTTTTGAGTGTTGGTCAGTTAGTGCAAAAAGGTTATAGAGTATCCTTTATGGATAATGTCTGCACAATATTGGACAAGGTTCCAAGTGACAGGTTGAGAGGAAAAGTGGAGATGACCAAGAATCGCATGTTCCCTCTTCACATTCAGTGCATCCAAGGAAAAGAGGAAGCCCACTACAAATCCATGTTGTAAGATCAATCATGGTTATGGCACTTAAGGTATGGACATTTACATTTTGGAGCTTTAAATTTGTTATAGAAGAAAAATATGGTGAAGGGTTTACCACCAATAGAACAGCCAAGAAGTTCATGTGACAGTTGTATTCTGGAAAAATAGCATAGAGACAGTTTTCCAGTAGGAGGCTCATATAGAGCTAAGGTAATATTGGAGATAGTCCATAGTGATTTATGTGGACCAATGCAAACTCCATCATTTGGAGGTAGTACTTATTTTCTAACTTTCATTGATGACTTTAGCAGAAAGACTTGGATCTACTTTCTCAAAAATAAATCTGAAGCATTTGGAAAGTTTAAAGAATTCAAGGCAATGGTTGAAAAGCAGAGTGGCCATTATATCAAGGTACTCAGATCAGATAGAGGAGGGGAATACATGTCTAATCAATTTCAAGATTTTTCCAAGTATCATGGAATCAAAAGGAAATTGACTACAAGATACACACCACAGTAGAATGGTGTAGCAGAAAGAAAGAATAGAACAATCATGGAAATGACAAGAAGCATGTCGAAAGCTAAACACTTGTCAAATGAATATTGGGCAGAAGCAGTAGCATGTGCAGTGTATATTCAGAACAGAAGCCCAACAAAGAGTGTTAGAGATCGAGTTCCAAAAGAAGCGTGGAGTGGTAAGAAATATAGTGTAAATCATTTCAAAAAAATTGGATGTGTTGCATATTCTCTTATACCATCTAAATTGAGAAAGAAACTTGATGATAGAGGTGAGAAATGCATTTTTATTGGCTATTCTAAAGAATCAAAGGCATATAAGTTGTATAACCGAATTTCAAAGCAAGTGATTATTAGCAGAGATGTTGAATTTAAGGACGCAGAAGCATGGGATGGTAGCACCATCACAGTTAGGGCAGCAATTCCACAGGATGAAAAAGTTTCTAAAGAACAAAATTTTCAAGGTGGACAATCCTCTCCACAAGCAGGCACAAGCACTCTAGTAAGAACACCTAGAAGGTTTGAACAAGGTGAATCATCTATTCATGCAGGTCACCCTACTCCAAATTCACAAGTAAGAGATGAAGAAGATCCAACTCTTGCTACTTTAAGAGCAAGATTGAAAGGTAAGAAAATGAGAAGTTTGAGTGAAATTTATAATCAAGAAGAAGAGAAATTATATTTTGTTTCAAATTTTGCTCTTTTCACTCATGACCCTATTTATTATGAAGAAGCAGTTAAAGAGGAACATTGGCTAAAAGTAATGGATGAAGAGATTAATGCTATTGAAAGAAATTAGACATGGGATCTAAAAAATTTACCTGAAGGTAAGGATTGTATTGGAGTCAAATGGGTTTATAAAACTAAATTTGATGCAGATGGAAATGTTGAAAAGCACAAAGCAAGGTTAGTTGCAAAAGGTTTTGCATAAGAACATGGAGTTGACTATAATGAAACATTTGCACCAGTTGCTAGACTGGATACTTTAAGAATGGTATTATCCATAGCTGCTCAAAATAACTGGTATGTATATCAAATGGATGTAAACCCAACTTTTTTGAATGGATTTCTAGAAGAAGAAGTATATGTAAAAAGAATGTTTGAACCTTCAATGCCAGAAAATTAACACAGAACTCTTCCCTTGATACTAAATGCAAAGCTAATGACTCAGAAACAGTAGGGTTGAATGAACCTTTCAATCTTCTGATCTAATTTTAGAAATATCGGATGACAATAACAATACGTGGATATATAAGATTAGAGTAGAAAACTTTTCACTATAGTTATAAAAAATGATCAAAATAGCAAAATTTGAAAATATAAGACCACATGATTAAAATTTTACTGCTGTGACAAATGATATAAGATCGAAATAGCAAAATGTGAATACATATCATCACATAAATAATTTTTTACTAGAGGGACAAATGAAAAAGATCACAACAGCAATATGTCAATATATAAGATCACAGTACCAAACTGCACTACAGTGAAGAAAAATAATAGATCAAAACAACAAAACTTGGCACAGCCTGATGAAAAATAATAGATCAAAACAGCAAAACTAAACATTAACATGGAACGGCACAAGGACCAAAAAACTTGCCATATACTAGATGATACAAGCATAATTTGCCATATACCAGTCGATTCAGGGATTTGCCAATGTCAAATATGTTCTGCTATAGGTCTTAATCAGGGGGGGGGGAATTTTTTCTCTACAATTGACGGAGGTTCAAATATTTGGATTGTATAGTTATGGGCAGTTGCTTCAATCTCCTTGGATAGAGGGTGAGCATTTATTTCACATATTTTACATAGCTATCTAATGCAAGTGGAAAAGTGAACTAGAATTAGTAGAGGTCAAGGTCTTTAGAGGAGGTTCACAGCTACATGCAATGGTTTGTCTATGCAATGCCTTGTGGTTTGTTTAACATTCTGATTGGAACGCTTTCAACCATGAACTAGAAAACATCTAAGTATTTCCCTCTAATTTTTTTAGTATGTATTTATGTTCGCTGAATTTGATAGCTATATTATGTAGACATCTTGGATATGGTTTAGGGTTGTGTCAAATTTTGTTAATTCAAATTATTTTATAGACGCATTTTTTTAATATTAATTGCCTAATTTTTAATGCATTAGCTAGTTTTCTAGTACTAATATATACAGATTATTATTAAGTGTGCATAAATTTAAGTATATTTTTTAGTTTTTATGTATCAAGATGAAAAATTTTGGATTACACCTTTTATTTTTGAATTTGAGTTTTTTTTTTCAGGTAGCTCTTCATGTAGTGGTTTAGACATAGTGAGGCGCTTTCTTTGAGCAATTCAAATGAAGGATAGAATATCTAAATAATTTTGGTCAAGGTTGACCTTGTAAAATTAAAGAAAAACATATTAATAAAAATTATCTTTTTGATGGAGGGGCTAAATTCCCCTTAGGCCCAAAGGAATGGCCACTGGCCATGGTCATTTGTTTAGGACCTGTGTTTACTTTTTTTTTTTTTTTTTTGAAATTGTTCATAATTTTAAGTTTTTATTGAAAATTTATTTTAATATGATAAATTAGGTTAATAATATACAATTTTAATAAAAGATGACGTTTTTATAATCATCATTTGCAATAAGTATTTACAAAACAAAACACACTCACCTTATAAGTTCTCACGGACAAGCGCAAAAGATCAAAAAATTGACACCATAATAATTAAACAACTATTGATATAATTACATAATTAACATGATAAACAAACTCGTATTTTACACACAATTGCATACACTTAAGTGAAACACAAGCATTTTTTACATAATTACAACCACTTAAGTAAAATACAAATATTTTCCACAATTGTAGAGACTCAAGCATTTAGACACATTCATAAATATTCTTAAATAAATAAAATATATATATATATATATATCATACATAATAAAAGAGCAAAATATATATATATATATATATATATATATATATATATATATATATATATATATATATATATGTATATATGTATATATATATATATATGTATATATATATATATATGTATATATATATATATATATATATATATATATGTATATATATATATATATATATATGTATATATATATATATATATATATGTATATATATATATATATATATATATATATATTCAAAAAATGTAATAACTAGATACAATTAAATAAAAAAATATTTTTTTACAAATTCAAAATTATGTTAACGAAAAATTCGATAATATTATTTATTTATAATGATTCATAATGTGTATGTGAAAAGTGTTTTGAGTTAACTAAAAAGGGTAAGTCAAAGTAATATGATAGGTAGCTATAGGTTTGGTAGAATTAGTAGGTCCTTAGTCAGAGGATAGGTAGGTGTAGGTCAGGGGAGGCCATATAAGCTTCCACCTTCACGTGGTTGGCCTTGTTAGTAGAGAATTAATTATTCTCGAAGCTAAGAGAAGCTTGGTCTTTAGTTAAACTATTTTATTTTCTATAAATTTTTAAATATACATTATGTTATCTTTAAGTGCATAATACATCAATACAAACTGACAAGTGTGTGTATATTTCTTGTAGTGAGTTATAGCTTTAAACTATAGAGAATTATAATGAGAAGAAATTTTATTATTGGTTATAATTTAAACAACAATGGATATCAACACATATGTATTAGTCCCTACTTATATTTAAATATCATTAATTTAATTTTTTGAACATTAATGAAATTCATAAATTTAATTTAATTTTTAAATTTTTGAACAAACTTTTGCAAGTGATTAAAATTTTTCATAAAATGCACAATCATTTTTTATTTCCTTAAAATTTTACACTATGGTAAAACATTCTTATCATAGCTACTAAACTCAAAATTTGAAAACAAACATCAGAACACTTTTATAAAATTTCAATGATGAATGTATTTATTCTAATTCACAACCTACAATCTGATTTTTATATAAGATCCATTAATTTACCTTAAAAAGATATGTACAGTATTCATAAATTCATATTAGAAGCACTCATCATGTTCTATTATAATTGAAATATTGAGAATTCATATTACAAGCACTCATCATGTTTCATTATCGTTGGAAGCTTGAGAACTCATATTATAATTTGGTATTTGTAAATATATATATATATATATATATATATATATATATATAAACAAATTATGGAAATAATAAATCATGTATTGTACAGTAAAATACAATGTAGGTTTACTTTCAAAACATGGGTAAAGTCCTTTGACATAATAAGCTAAAAAGCATTATCTATAATACTATTAGTAACCTGTAATGCTAATAAATGATATTAGTTTGTGCACCAATAAGTTCCTAATTTTAATTTACGTCATTTATAAATACACAAGCACCGTAGTGCATTTAAGCATATATTGGTTCTATAAAAATTATTTAAAAAAATATTTAGCAGTTCGAAAAGATTCATTTTATTTATAGGCATCTATTGAGCATGGAAAATCATTAGTGAAATAGATCAATCATTATCTATTCATTGAAATATCAACATTCATGTTAGCAATACATTGCATTGCTCTCATTTGGCTTGTTGATGAATTACTACAATTATTAGACTATTATTTATGACAATTTAAAAATGTCTAGGGGTCTTATAAGAATCATGATAAGTGTAACAAATGCTCCAAAACATATAATTTTCCTTATGGTTTTCAGATCTAGTTGCCTAGTTAAGGAAAGAAGAAGTCTAGTTTCCTATGAATATGAGAGAAGACATAGAGAACTAAGCATTGATTTTTGGAGCCCCAATTAGAAAAACACAATCACCAAAACATATTTAACTTGCATGTATTTTCCCAAGAACAAAATTGGACATTATGGGCATTGCTACGTTTGAAATTGGATGATTTGTACACCATTATTTCGTCATTGTGAGTTATATATGTCATATTTTGATCATAGTTGAGCATGGTTTTCTACTGTATTATTCTAACGTCTCTTATACATTCTTTTGATATTCAAGATACATATTTAAACCTTGATTGTCTCTTCATTTCTCTAGTATTAGAATTGATTCACCATTTTACATATATTTTAGGCTTAACTAAATGTGTATGGAGATTATATTGTATATACACACACACATGCACACAAAGGTCCATCATCATTATAGCTTAAATTCAATATGATGGAAATGCAGAAGTTATTAATTTCACTAAAGCTACTCATATATTTATGCTTACTTCATCCTTCTAAATATTTAATGATTCTTTCAAGATGAGTGTAACCCAATGCATTAGTGATTTTCTTAGATTTTTCATTCTCGATCTCTTTATTTCTATCTAAATTAGTGTAGACCAAAAGAATCCACCTAATAATATTGGTAACTAATACCTCACCCCATCAAGTCATTCTTCAAATTTACACTCTCAACTATCATTTAGACATCGTTTATGAGCAACGAACCCAATGTGCCAAATCTTGAACAAAATTACAACCAAAGACCTATTCAATCTTGAAACCAACCTTAGTTTCCAAACCTCAACCCACAATATCTCCTTTTTTTCTATCATTTTGGTTTTCTTGCCCTGACCTAGGGAAGTCAAGTGCATAGGCAGAATGTGTCTTTTTACTTGGATACAGGTATGCCATTTTTGAATCTTGTAGATTTAAACATATTATTAGCATGGACATGTACGTGTGTAAAATAATTATTAATATTTTCCTAAAATTCATAGTTACATTAGAATTTTCTTTACGAACTTTAGGAATACAAAATTGTGTACACATATTATGTTTTCAGTTAATCTAATATTTATGATCATACACACATCAAAATAGGACAAAATTTAGATGTCTAAAAATACCATGAAGAATATATAAATTGAAAATAATTAATTTATTGGCTCATTTACTGACCTGTATCCCACATTTTCTCCTTTTCGACCATTGGATATTAGTTTGTGCACCAATAAGTTCCTAATTTTAATTTACATTATTTATAAATACACAAGCACCGTAGTGCATTTAAGCATATATTGGTTGTATAAAAACTATTTTAAAAAATATTTAGCACTTAGAAAAGATTCATTTTATTTATAGGCATCTATTGAGCGTCGAAAATCATTTGTGAAATAGATCAATCATTATCTATTCATTGAAATATCAACATTCACGTTAGCAATGCAATGCATTGCTCTCATTTGGCTTGTTGATGAATTACTACAATTATTAGAGTATTATTTTTGACAATTTAAAAATGTCTAGGGGGCTTATAAGAATCATGATAAGTGTAACAAATGCTCCATAACATAAAATTTTCCTTATGGTTTTCAGATCTATTTGCCTAATTAAGGAAAGATGAAGTCTAGTTTCCTAGGAATATGAGAGAAGACATAGAGAACTAAGCATTGATTTTTGGAGCCCCAATTAGGCAAACACAATCACCAAAACAAATTTAACTTGCATGTATTTTCCCAAGAACAAAATTGGACATTATGGGCATTCCTACGTTTGAAACGTGATGATTTGTACATCATTATTTCGTCATTGTGAGTTATATATGTCATATTTTGATCGTTGTTGAGCATGGTTTTCTACTGTATTATTCTAATGTTTCTTATACATTATTTTGATATTCAAGATACATATCTAAACATTGATTGTCTCTTTATTTCTCTAGTATTAGAATTGATTCACTATTTTACATTTATTGTAGGCTAAACTAAATGTGTTTGAAGATTATATTGTATATATACACACACACATGCACACAAAGGTCCAACATCATTACAGCTTACATTCAATATGATGGAAATGCAGAAGTTATTAATTTCACTACAACTACTCATATATTTATGGTTACTTCATCCTTCTAAATATTTAATGATTCTTTCAAGATGAGTGTAACCCAATGCATTAGTGATTTTCTTAGATTTTTCATTCTCGATCTCTTTATTTCTATCTAAATTAGTGTAGACCAAAAAAATCCACATATTAATATTGGTAACTAATACCTCACCCCATCAAGTCATTCTTCAAATTTACACTCTCAACTATCATTTAGACATCGTTTATGAGCAATGAACCCAATGTGCCAAATCTCGAACAAAATTACAACCAAAGACCTATTCAATCTTGAAACCAACCTTAGTTTCCAAACCTCAACCCACAATATCTACTTTTTTTCTATCATTTTGGTTGTCTTGCCCTGACCTAGGGAAGTCAAGTGCACAGGCAGAATGTGTCTTTTTAGTTGGATATAGTTATGCCATTTTTGAATCTTGTAGATTTAAACATATTATTAGCATGGACATGTACGTGTGTAAAATAATTATTAATTATTGCGTAAAATTCATAGTTACATTAGAATTTTCTTTACGAACATTAGGAATACAAAATTGTGTACACATATTATGTCTTCATTTAATCTGATATGTATGATCATACACACATCAAAATAGGACAAAATTTAGATGCCTAAAAATACCATGAAGAATATATAAATTGAAAATAATTAATTTAAAAGATATAAATTGAAAATATCATTAAAAAGATTTTTAAAAAAAGGAAAAAAATAAAAACAATTTTCATTAAGAAAATGAGAGATAAACAAAATAAAAACACTCATTAAAAAATTAAAAAAAGTGAAAGAGAAAATAAAATAAAAAATATTTAAAAGTCAAAATTTTTAAATCATATAAATATTTTTCATTAACAGTTTCTTTTCAAATTAAAACACATAAATCATTAAGTAATTAGAAAAAAAAAAAAAAAAGAAGAAGAATTACCGTTAGTATTGAGAAGGTAGTGGGGAAAAAGACAAAATAAAAAGCAGGATGAAGTATTATAATAATGGTCTCCGGACTGTTTGTAATTTAAAAAATTAGTCGTTATGACTGTTTTGAAGGAAGAGCCGCGGCCGTTTTTAATTTTAAAAAAAAGCAGGGTTCGTTGTTTTATAAATTAGAGAACGGTTCACTCTGTGTAATGAACCGGGTTGCGAATGTTTTTTTTTTTTTTTTGTGTTTGATTTCTGTTCAGTCTGCAAATGTTTGGTGTATGATTTTTTGTTTGATATGTTGTTTTTTAGATCATCTTTTTTGATTGGGAATGTTTTCCCCCCTCTCTTCTTCCCCTTCCTTCTTCTTCTGGTGTTTTTGTTTTTAATTTTGTATGTTGTTTAAGCATGGCCATGCTGGTTTTTCTTCTATTTTATGCTTGTTTTTTTTTCCCCCTTTGTTTCGTATTGGTTGTGGTGGTTTTGGTAGGGTGTGTGGGAGAATTGACAGGGGAACAACAGGGGAGGCGGGAGAAGGGAGAACAGACGGGAACAGTTGGATGCACACATTACTCCAGGTAATAAACTTTAAATATTTATGTTATTTGAGTTTTTTAATAAAATCCTTTTGATTTTTTTTTAGTAATTCTTCTGCTTCATAATATTTTATATATCAAATGTTCAGAGATCAGGTTGCTAAGGTTAAGAGTTCGATTCCGTGAGATACCATATCTCTCTCATTTCTAGTTTAACGAGTGTCAAGTGTATTGTATTGTATGGTATGTTAAGGCCGTCGACATAACTGATACAAGAACAAAGATTTCAGCACGATTTTGAAAACCAAGCGAAGAGCTATTTTAAATTTACACAATATAATATAACTAGGGTTTCTCTCCAATTTGTCTTTTAAAAAACTGGATGTCTTCTGCTGTAAGCCTAGCTTATTTGTGTGCTTACCTAGAGTCTGGAAATATGAAACACCTACTTTAAATACAGACCATACACATCCTATTATAGCTAAAGGTATCGATCCATATTTTCGATTCCGTCAGATAGCATGTTTCAGTTATTGTGTACATTGCCGGTAGAAATGCATCTCTCTCTCTATGCATGTTTTAATTCTAGATGTCTGTGTTGATTTCTTTGTTATTTTATTTTTTCATTCTATACATATTTCCTTAAATTTTGCTAGGGTTGTGAGACTGGAGAACAAACAGGGGACTTTGGAGAATAGCAGTAGGGACAAATGGATACATTACTTGTTTTTCAAGGTAACAAACTTAAAATTGTTGGATGTATTTGCATTATTTAAGCTTTTTCATAGTGTTTTGCCTATGTAAACAAAGCAAATGGCAAACCGAGTAGATTGATGGGCTCTCAATTAACAATACATCAACGAAATATCTGAAAATAACAGTTGCTTGATCATATCCCAGGACCCATATAGAATGTGAGGAAGAAGCTTTAAAATTTTAAATACAATGTGCCAAACATTACAGAAATCTAAACAGAATATAATGTGTTTTAAGAAACAGATTTTGAGTCGGAATAATCGCCTGTGCTCTAAAGTAAAAGGAAGCATCCACAAAATTAACTAGTTGAAAGCGGGTGAGGTATTTGTGTCTGACAATGCTGCGGCAACGGCAAAGGTAACATGCCCTGAAGCAGTGGCGGTCAATCCTAGGAAGTTTATATTTGCTTAGTCTCCACTGGAGCTCACAATACACTAACCAGCCTTTCAAAAAACTATGATGTTTTGACAAGTTAAATTCTCTATGGTAAAAGAAAACTTGAACCGAACCTTCAGTACCAGAAAAGAGCATTTTTTTCCACCATAGTCCCCATACATCAACAGGTTAAGTAATAAATGTTATAAAAACTTAAATTCTCTATGGTAAAAAGAATGTTTGAACCTTCAACGCCAAAAAATTAAAACAGAACTCTTCCCTTGATACTTAATGCAAAGCTAATGACTCAGAAACAGTAGGGTTGAACGAACCTTTCAATCTACTGATGTAATTTTAGAAATATCGGATGACAATAACAATACGTGGATATATAAGATTAGAGTAGAAAACTTTTCACTACAGTTATAAAAAATGATCAAAATAGCAAAAATTGAAAATATAAGACCACATGATTAAAACTTTACTGCTGTGACAAACGATATAAGATCGAAATAGCAAAATGTGAATACACATCATCACATAAATAAATTTTTACTAGAGGGACAAAAGAAAAAAATCACAACAGCAATATGTCAATATATAAGATCACAGTACCAAACTCCACTACCGTGATGAAAAATAATAGATCAAAACAGCAAAACATGGCACAGCCTTTCAGATCAAACATTTATAAAGCCTAGTTAAAAAAAAAAGATTTTCAAGACATAGAGAAGTGATACATGAGAGATCAACAATAACTAAACATTAACATGGAACGGCACAAGAACCAAAAAACTTGCCATATACTAGACGATTCAGGCATAATTTGCCAATGTCAAATATGTTCTGCTATAGGTCTTAATCAGGGGGGGATATTTTTTCTCTACAATTGACGGAGGTTCAAATATTTGGATTGTATACTTATTTCCTTGGAAAAAGGTTGAGCATTTATTTCACATATTTTACTTAGCTATCTAATGCAAGTGGAAACGTGAACTAGAATTAGTAGAGGTCAAGGTCTTTAGAGGAGGTTCACAGCTACATGCAATGGTTTGTCTACGCAATGCCTTGTGGTTGTTTAACATTCTGACTGCAACGCTTTCAACCATGAGCTAGAAAACTTCTTAGTATTTCCCTTTTTTAGTATGTATTTATGTTCGCTGAATTAGGTAGCTATCTTATGTAGACATCTTGGATATGGTTTAGGGTTGTGTCAAATTTTGTTAATTCAAATTATTCTATATAGACACATTTTTTTTAATATTAATTGCTTAATTTTTAATGCATTAGCTAGTTTTCTAGTATTAATATATACAGATTATTTTTAAGTTTGCATAAATTTAAGTATATTTTTTAGTTTTTATGTATCAAGATGAAAAAAATTGGATTACATCTTATATTTTTGAATTTGAGTTTTTTTTCAGGTAGTTCATGTAGCAGTTTAGACATAGTGAGGCGCTTTCTTTAAGCAATTCAAATGGAGGATAGAATATCTAAATAATTTTGGTCAAGGTTGACCTTGTAATATTAAAGAAAAACCATATTAATAAAAATCATCTTTTTTTTGGAGGGGCTAAATGCCCCTTAGGCCCGAAGGAATGGCCACTGGCCATGGTCATTCGTTTAGGACCTATGTTTACTTTTCTTTTTTTTTTTTTTAAAGTGTTCATAATTTTAATTTTTTATTGAAAATTTATTTTAATATGATAAAGTAGGTTAATAATATACAATTTTAATAAAAGATGACGTTTTTATAATCATCATTTGCAAAACAAAAAACACTCATCTTATAAGTTCTCGCGGACAAGCGCAAAAGATCAAAAAATTGACGCCATAATAATTAAATAACTATTGATATAATTACATAATTAACATGATAAACAAAATCGTATTTTACACACAATTGCATACACTTAAGTGAAACACAAGCATTTTTTACATAATTACAGCCACTTAAGTAAAAGACAAATATTTTCCACAATTGCAGACACTCAAGCATAATTGCAGACACTTTAGTAAAACACAAGCATTTAGACACATTCATAAATATTCTTAAATAATTAAAAAAATATATAGCGTACATAATAAAAGAGCAAAAAAAAAAAAAAAAAAAACTCACAAAATGTAATAACTAGATACAATTAAATAAAAAAATATTTATTTACAAATTCAAAATTATGTCAACGAAAAATACGATAATATTATTTATTTATAATGATTCATAATGTGTATGTGAAAAGTGTTTTGAGTTAACTAAAAAGGGTAGGTCAAAGTAATAGGATAGGTAGCTGTAGGTTTGGTAGAATTTGTAGGTCCTTAGTAAGAGGATAGGTAGGTGTAGATCAGGGGAGGCCATATAAGCTTCCACCTTCACGTGGTTGGCCTTGTTAGTAGAGAATTAATTATTCTCAAAGCTAAGAGAAGCTTGGTATTTAGTTAAACTCTTTTATTTTCTATAAATTTTTAAATATACATTATGTTATCTTTAAGTGCATAATACATCATTACAAACTGACAAGTGTGTGTATATTTCTTGTAGTGAGTTATAGCTTTAAACTATAGAGAATTATAATGAGAAGAAATTTTATTATTGGTTATAATTTAAACAACAATGGATATCAACACATAAGTATTATTCCCTACTTATATTTAAATATCATTAATTTAATTTTGTGAACATTAATGAAATTCATAAATTTAATTTAATTTTTATATTTTTGAAGAAACTTTTGCAAGTGATTAAAATTTTTCATAAAATGCACAATCAAGATCAATGATTCACAACTACTTGCATGAAATAAATCCAATGGAGTAGACACAAAATTATAATGTCAAAGACCTATGGAATTTCAATAGGGATGACAAGTGTCACCATCTCAGGAACCTAGATCATGATCGATGGTCTACTAGTCCTTCTAAGAGATAGTAGGGTCAAAGCTTAGGAGGCAGGTAGAATTACCACATGTCATTCCCACTTTTGAGATTAAAGTTAAAAAGGCATCGTGTATTAATATGTAGACTTAACCTAAGTTTTTACCCTAAGATTTATTATATTTTTTAATATAATGAAACCTTAGGCTAAAACCTTAGATTATGACTATAATATTCAAAGGGTCCTATTTTATTATGCTTTAAAGACTTAGGATTATAACTTAGTCTAATTTTCATACATAGCCCTGAGATAACTTGATCCTCTTCATGATTATAAGAACTATTGGTGTGCATCCACTTACTCACAAAGGTTGATCAGACAGAACATATCAAAATCTATATATATATATATATATATATATATATATATATATATATATATATATATATATATATATATATATATATATATATATATATATATATATATATATAACCTAATGAACTTCATGAACTTAAATTTGACATCCTCACAAATTTCATTCAACACCCATGAGGTTGTCATTGGCATGTATGAGGCCATCAAATTTAATCTCATCAACCACCTTGATTAAGAAAAATAATTTATTTTTAAAAAATTGCTAATGATTTTTACTAACATTGCAAATCAATGGGACCCCTTTGGAAAATATAAAATTGCTTAAGGTCTTTGAACCTCAATGGTGAAATGATCTTGTGGTCTACTATTCATAGACATAGACTTAATCTCAGTCTCTATCCTAAGGTTCTAATTGCATTTTCTAACACGATAAACCTTAGGCTAAAAACTTAAATTCTATTTTAATTTAATGAGAGGCTCCATTACCATGAAACTTGGCTAAAAATTCTTTAACCTAAAATTCTTATCAAATTTATTAACATAATAAAACCTGATCTTAAAACCTTGCATTGGGTCCATTTATTATCCAAAGGGGGGAGTTATATTATGTTCTGGGACTTAGCTTAAGTACTTTAGCCTAAATTTTATATCATGTTTATTAAATTAAAATAAACTTTAACCTAAATTATTTAGCATATGTCCCATTTTATATCCTGAGCCAAATTACCATCTAGATGAGCGCAAACTAATCCAGAGGCAATTTCTTGGCCAATAGTGAGAAATTTACAAAACTCATAGTCATGGTGGATTGAAGATAATAATAAAGGGAAGACACATAATTGTTCCTAACCTTAGACATCGAAGGAAGGGTCTTCAAGGACACAAAATTTGATGTTGCATCATTAAACATTAGAGATGACAATTGGTTCATTTTTTTTTTTGGATTATCGAAGAGATACAGACCATCACAAAGGAAGAGTAGAAGAATGACACAAACAACTAGAGTTACAATGACTTGGTTTACATTCAAATGACTCAACCCTACTACATAGTATCCAAACCTAAGGTATTGCACTGTATCGATGTCATTGTTCCTATTTTAAAGGATTTCAAGATTAATTTGGACATGATAGTGCATGAACATATTTTTAAAAGAGTGGCATATATCTTCCCTCTTGTATTTGAAATTTATTACAAGATACGCAAGACTAAGGTGGACTTTCCCACAATTAGAGAATGGTCAAGAAAAAATGACATGAAATCCATCCTTACCCCATGACTATACTCGAGAGCCCACATAGTCATAAACCCCACTAGTAAGATATCAATTTCCTAATTTAGGGAGGGAATTAAAATAATCATGACACCAGTGAAAAAATTGTCTAGGGATACCTCCACCACTTATGCCAAACAAATATGGGTGTCTTATGTATATTTCATGGTGGAAAAGGGACTCACTCCCCCAATAGGTGAGATGATCAACATTTTCTTGAAACACCAATTTTATGCCATAAAGAAGAAAACCAACAATCACTTTTTTATGATGTCCTATCTTTTAGATGTCCTACTAGCCACCACCAAAATCCATAACATGAATAATTAGTCACTTGAAGGTATACAAACTATTTCCCATCACTATTCCAAATTGTATATATTTAGGTATAGACACAATAAACAATTCATTTGTGATTGTGTATATCTAGCCATAGTAGAAACCATTACAAGGATCCCTATGGGAAGGGTCATCCTTCTAATCAAGAATTATGCAGAGCTAATTGATTATATCTAGATTGTATTGTAACTAGAATAGAAGGGACCCAGACTCAACCACTCAAATTATCAGTTCATGTGCTTACTAAATTGGTAGAGAAAGAAATAGCATACCAATTGTTCCATGATATAGATGGAGTATGCAATAGCAAAAGGAAAGGACTCCTCCACCCTTTTCCTTTGACCATCAGTAGGATTGTATTACAGAATTGGGAGTAGGTAGACACTATCTCTAGATATAGAGAATCATTCAATTTATAGTTGGATGATTTTAGGAAATGGAACCCTTATGATAGGGTTATGAAGCATTTAAAATAAATAATAATAAAAAGACCTACGAATAGCAACCTAGTGTCCATACCACAATGTATATCAGGGCCTCCAATTTCACAATATTGGCTAGGCTAAAGAAGCATATTATCATGCTTAAAGTTAGGTTGGCTAGAGATGAGAAACCACTTGGTGAAATATGGTAGATGGGACCCATGAAATACCACTTGTTATCTATACCCTATTTTATGCCCCTCTAGAATAATCATAATCAAAAGTACAATAACCTCAAGTATAAGTTGCACAAAGGTTCAAGAAGGAGAGATTTGAAGAAAGACCTGGTGAAGGGGCATCATATTCAACCCAACCTAATAGACCAGAGTCCCTAATTGAGTACATTGACATGATTGTAATAGTTCCTAAGGAGATAATGGAGGATTCACTCAAGGTACTTGTAGATGCCTATGGATCAGATGAAGAGTAGGAACAAGTATAAGAACCCTAAGCCCACACTGACATAGTAGAAAAGGAAAAGGGAAAGAGATATATTTGGACCTAGTTCTAGTTGCACCCCTACAAAAGAGGAAGGTCAAGTTAACATTGGTCTCAGTTGGAAAGAAGAAACCAAAGTTAACCTTCACTCATCTTTTGAGTGAAGTTAACTTATTCAGTCATGAGAATCCTAGTCATGGGCTAATCATCCCTGAATGGTTCCTATATGGAAAAATACAAAAGATTTCAACCCTACATCATTAATGGGCCATGACCAAGTTAGTCAACATCACTATCCATGACGAGCTCAAGCCATAGATAGTTTCTCTAATGAAAGAAGATTAAGAGAGAAAGATGACAACACATGGGGAATCAAGTGGCATTTAGGTGGACACTCTTGGGGCCTCAAATAACACACAAATGGATATTTTAGAATCTCTAAAGGTGACATAATCATCAGTTAGTGTGTAGTTCAATCCATAAACTATAGGACTTGAAAGAGTGACAACAAAAAAGCTATGGATCTCACTTTTTAGAGAGTTGAACCATTTGTTGGATTCGCTCCAATAGGAGGCCAGGGACTTGATGAAGACCCAATCCATGAAGAGAATATAGTTAGATTAGTCTATTCTCATTCAACTCATCTAAAAGTAGGCATCAAAGGCATGTATCAATAAATAGAGAACATGTAGAAATAAAAGGAAAATCTTGAGAATCAGGGTATTATATCACTCTCTGATGAAATGATCAAGATGTTTGAGGCATCTTTCTATCATATGTTTGACTCCTTGAATACAATGAAGGAAAGGTAGATTCCACTAGTTTATCAAGATTTAGTAGCCAAGGGTTTAATAACCCAATGATAAGATTCAAAGGATAAAAAGAAGGAGATAATCAACATACTAGTTGAGGATCAAATTCCTAGTTTCAAATCCATTAGTCTAGCCCATTTAAACACAATCATGGTATTAATTATTGATAAAATCCAAGGTTTGGGTACATGCTCAAAGAACTTGGAAAGGCTCTTAATGGATGATGAGGAGATAATGGGTAGAATTGAACAACTCCTTAGAACCATAATTACTAAACCAAAAAAACCTCAACTCCCTAGGCATCATTCTAGATAATGAATACAAGTGTAGAGTCATCTTGGTCATGTAAGAAGTATGAAGTAAGAGTCAAGGCAATTCTAGGACCGAAAACAATAGGGTCATGAATATGATCCTAACTATAAAAGAGAATATTGTCAAGGCAAGGAGCATCAAAGAAGCCATGACAAGAAATGGTAGTGATTTTGAAGACTTGGTTGACCAAGAAGATGAGTGCCTCCTAGAGCCATATGTCAATTTAAAACTAGTAAATGAATAACACCAAAAGGCCATGAGGATTATTCATTAGCAATAGGGGAGTTCTTTAGCATATGGCCTACTAGATAACTATTAATATTCTATTTTGTTGGAAACTTTGTAATCTTTAAAAATACAATATTATTTTTGTAAAGGCATATGAAAAAATTTTAGCACATTTGATTATTGGTCAGTCCACTTGGGAAAGGGGAAATGTATTCTAGAAACATTATAAAAATGGGTAGTTATCCTTACTTTTTCACATTTGTAGCTAACATGACTGACTGGTATACTACCTTAGCCTCCTCTAAAAGGCAGTATTACCATTTTTAAAAAGGGAGGGAGTTTTAAGAGATAGAAACAACATTGTAACTTTTGATCAATTTAATACAAGTAGGGAATGCTGAAAAGTTTTTCCCAATTTCTTTGTGTGGAGTGCCATCATGGCTTCTCTCTCAATTATTTATTTTAAGTCTTAGATTTGAATGTTTTTTTTAATAATTCTAGACATGCATCTACAATACAAGGTTGCTAATTTGTGCAAATTATATATTAGCTGAATGTACTTAAGTTTACTTCATTTCATTTTACTCTACATAAGGATGTGCTATGTTGTTTTATTGTAACTATAAATCTTTAAAGTAAATTTAGCTCCTACTTGTATTCTTTCATATTATCCTTAGAAACTAGTTTGGTGTGTAATGGGATTTGAGTATGCATGTTTGGTTGGAATTTAAACCTTTTCATGATGTTTGAGACAAATATCATCAATCACATACTTTCTTTCTACCCTACCCTTCCTTTTATTTATTTGTTTTAACCAAAACACTCTATTTTAAATTCCATTGTAATATTCATTTAAATTAATCTTTAGTTTAGAAATTGGATAACAAATTCATTGATAATAGCATACATGTTTCATACTTTGCATAGAAGGACCATGGTGGCTCCCAAGCACCAATCAATATAAATATTGTGGAATAGTTTGTTTTCTCTATTGTTATTCCACCATAGGTAACTAGATCACCATAATTTTCTACTCATGCTTTGAATATCCTAAATTCTAAAATGAAAAGTGTTCTTTAAACACTAAGATCACCTATGATACATTTAGAGGAATCAATAGGTACCTATTCCACCCAAGATATATCTCTTAAAAGATACCTCAACATATCTCTTAAAACATAGCTTGGACTCATATCAATCACTATCAACAATAAAATAGCAATTAATTAATGTGTCTCCTTACTAAACTGATATGGCTTCAAATATATATATATATATATATATATATATATATATATATATATATATATATATATATATATATATATATATATATATATATATATATATATATATATATATATATATATATATATATATAAACCACTTAAAGTATCATCCAAGTGAAAATTTTGAAGCTATCCTTGAATATATAACGTGTACCTCAAATCCATTACCATCAATGAATAAATAGAACCCTTTTAAGTTATCTCCATATATAAACCTCTCAAGGTCTCACTCAAGAGATACCTCTCAAGGAATCTCTTCAGGGATACCTTGAACCTCAGATCCATTGCCTTAAATAAGAAAATAGTAACACCTTCAAGGTATATATTATGAAATACAACATCTCTAAATTATGTTTTCAAAACCCATCCATATATAAACCCTCTGGAATGTGCATAATTACAAGGTATTTACCAATGTATTTTCATAACCACCTCATAAGGACTCTATTTTGTGTGATCATTTTTGAAAGCGTGTATGTTTATAGGGAACCTAAATTGGTAATCATATTTAATCTTCGAAGACTTACCACCTAGGTGAAATGAGGATATGAGTAGGTAGTATATGATAATCGAATCTATAATTTTTTAGATTGATAACTTCATCATACGAAATTTGTTTTGATTATATTTTAATAATAAAAGTATATTTTTTGTCAAGGAATCCAAAATTTCCATTATATTTAATTTTAATGGTATCCAAAATAAATAACAATAGGTAGGCATACATACATACATACATACATACATGCATGCATGCATGCATGCACACAGACACACACAGATATATATATATATATATATATATATATATATATATATATATATATATTTGAAAGTGTGTAATTTCTATAGGGAACCTAAATTGGGAATCATATTTAACCTTGAAGGATTTATCACCTAGGTGAAGTGAGGATTGAAATAAGAGGTATATGATAATCAAAGTTATTATTTTATGGATTGACACACACACAAACACACACATATCACCTATGTGATATATCCATGATTCTTTTTTAAGTAGTGTCATTAAATCAAATGTGTTATAAATTAACCTTTTAATATTTTTAGGATTTAAAAAATCTCTATGATTATGTTATGCTATAAATAAATCTTTATCTCCTACATTTAGGTATACACTAAGCTGATTTTATAATTAACCTAATTATGAATATTTTACAAATGTATAGGCCACAAATTCATACATAAATGGCTTTCAAATATGGAGACAATGTTTCTCTCATAAATAATGGAAAGGTTATTGGTGAAGGAAGAATACACAAAATTCCATGTGAAAATGTTGAAGCTTTAGAATACACAAATTCTAGTTTGATGTGCCATAATGATAAAATACCTTTTGTATGTGTAATTTTTAATGAGATAAAATATTTTGATCTAACTCTACCACTTCCAATTCTAAGATATTTTGTAGATACATAAGGGGATGTCCTTGATAATTTTACTAAATGGAGCACAAGTATGATGAAATAAGTCGTAGATAGTTTGTCTATAGAGGATTGAATGGAATAAGGATAAAATAATTTCAGTTTAGTTATGTATATAAAACCATTGAAATAATAAAACCCTTTCTTGGATATATATATATATATATATATATATATATATATATATATATATCAATGATCCAACCACATTTCGTTGCCTGAGAAATGAGTTTATTTGAAAAGTGTACATTTATTGCACAAATGTATAAATCTTACATATGACAAGATAATTTCTTATGGTTATATTTAATTTAAACATACATGAGATATTTTTTGTTGAATTCCAGTCCCAATGGCATAAAATTAATTTGAAATTTACATAAGGCACATTCTAAAACATTATGAAACTTGCAACATAGAAGCAATTGAATCATCTATCGTTAGATGGCCTTCCAACAAGATAATGGAAATTGAAGGTAGAGAAATAAAATTACCATGCATGACACCAAAATATAAATAAATTGGAAATGTTTTGGAAGTATTGGATACTAAAGTCATTCCTTGCATGAAATTCCTGAAGCAGAGTTATCCAAAAAATCTAACTCATGCTTACAACTATTCTAGCCAAAAACAATTATAGCCAAACACTTCACTCATCCAAATAGAGTTTGATGTAAGAATATATAGTGATATTAAAAAGGTGTATGCTAATAATTTTTTTGCCAAAATATGTCTTCAGTTTGGATTGTCATTTGAAATGCTAAAATTATAAAGGATAAAGTTGCTTGATTCCACCATAACAGATAAAAAGCAACATGTCTTAGATGCCCTTTCTACCTATTTAGTTAAGAGAAAACTACCATTGATTTTTAAGGTACTAATATCTATTTATAATATTGGATTAAAATATATGGATTTGTTTCTATTTAATTTTTGTTTTTTCCTGAGTGTGAAAAGTAGAAACCGGTTATGAAGGGTGTGGAAGAATACCTATTGAATGTTCATGCGTTGAATCTAGATATTTTGGATAGCTCCTCTTTGGCTTGGGAGGATGACCTAAAAATAAAAGAACACTAAAATAAACTTATTTATTAGAAAATTAGATGGTAGATTGCCTAGCATGAGCTAGATCATAGAAGCAAAAGCTTTTTAGGAGGCTATCAATCCACCTACTTTTGAACACTTAAGTGGTAATGATAAAATAAATATATTTACCTCATATTACTATAAAACTGAAATTAAATACATAAAATAATAAAAAAAATAATCAATAAAACTAAATGCTTTGCTTAGATGGCTAAAATAAAGCAACTACTTTAAATAATGCTAATGCTGAAAATTGGCTAAAATAAAGTTGTGGTTTTGGGTTTGGATTGGTTTGATAAAGGTCAAAAGAGTGATTTAATTGGGTTTGGAAATGGGTTAACATATTTAAGGGTAAACTTTTCAATAAAACAAGAGGGATAAAGTTTCAATATATGGCCAAGCAGGCAAAGGGGCAAAAGAAGGCAAAGGGGTAAATGTTCAAAATGAGGCCAAGAAGGCAAAGGGGTAAATGGTGATCAAGAAGGCAAAAGGGATATGGATAAGATGATAAAATTACAAGAGGGTGATGAAGAAATAAAGTGATAGAATAATACTAAAGGGAAAATAATATAGAAATTAAGATAACTAAACAACAAGATTACCTTAATGCTTGAAGATGCTTGTTGATGAAGATTGACTTGTTGATAGTTGATGAAGACTTGAAGTAATTTTGGCATATTTTTGTTTCTTGAACTCCTTATCTTCAAGATGATGATCTCCTTAACTATACCTCCAAACCTTCAACAAAAATGTTAATAACAAAATACTAACTTCTAACTTAACGTTGGGTGAAGGAGAGGGGGGTATTTATAGCATTTGATGTGAAGAAACATGCCAAAATAGAGGAATAGTGAAGCAATTATAATTTATCCAAGTGGGATCATTAAGTATTCAAGGATGAGGTTGGTGGGGATTCCCAATTTGATCATAAGTCTCCCATTTTGGGTTGGTGTGTCTCCCACCTTGCACATGATTCCAATTTTGAATGAGAATCATGCACATAGGTTTAACTGAGACCAAAGACTTCTCCCCACCCTCTCTTGATTTCACACAAGAACTTAAAGGGGTGTAACACCAAATTTGGCACCGTTTTCCATGTGGGGGATGAAAATTCCAAGGTGAGGTTGTGGAAGATTCCCATTTGGGTTGAGAATTCTCCTATTTGGCTAAGAAGTGAAAAATGGGTGCCCTTTGTGTTTTCCAATGTATTAAAGAGGTATGTATCTCTTTAAAAGTCTAATTTCATGTGGGAAGACAAAATATATGTTTAAATAATGGTCCCTTGAGTGTAGATTTTCCACATTTCAAGGGGGGAACTTTGTGATGCCAAAATGAGGTCATTGAGCACTTCGGGAAAGGGTCCCAAGTGGGGTATGGTGTCCCACATCAATATATGTCATTTCTAATCCATTTCACTTACCATATCACCTAAAAATCACATGACATGTCACTTTCCATGTCATCATGAATAATAATAGTGGGTCCCAAACTGAATAGTACTTTTAAATAGTACTTTTAAATAGTGATTTTGAATGACATTATATGACTAGGATAATAATGATTTGGTTGGGATAGGAGGGGTTTTGGGAAGCTTTAATAAGTTTTAGGGGATCCTGAGGCATTTAGGCCTAAAAAAACTATAAGTGCACAGTTTTCTAGTGTCTACATGATTGAAGAGAAGTAATTTTTTGACATTCAAAATTGTCAAAAAAAGGGGGAACTAATGGAATTCCATGTAGGTTAATTTTGATAAAATCCACAAAAGAAGTCAATGGTAGTTAAAAATTTGTTGGACCAATTAGTGGATGATTTTGTAAATATTTAATCAAGACTTATAATCTAGGTAAATATTGATGGTGCACAAGGAAATGTTTGACATATTCTAACATATTTCACTCAAAAATTTATAAGGTACCACATCAATGCACAACTAGTAGATATGGAATATCAACCAATATCCCAAACTAAATTCAATAACATGTAGAGAAATAATTTTCATGATGTTACCATTTCCAATTCTTATGGCTTTGGTAGGTGCAAAACATGTATCTTGTTGACTCAAAAAAATTCTTTAGGTCCCTATCTAGAGATCAGGAAGAGTGCATCGATCAAGAATTCATGATGCACTCAAATCAAATATTTTTATGTAATATAAATGTAGTAAACACATAAATGAATGTATCAGTAGTAAACAATATAATGCCTTAGTGTCATTAATGAAAAGGTAGAATGCTAAAAACATTTATGCAAATGACATTGACAAAAATAAAAGCAATTACTAACAGAATAGTAGAGTTGTTAATGGTAAGTACTATCACACATGGTCATGGTATAGGTGGATAAAGATTTTTTTAACCATATATTCTTTGAGGTTCTATAATTATGATCAGTTCATTGAACAAGTGCTTAAAGGAAATGGAAAAATTAATTCTAGATACTTATGGATCTTTACTATATAAACCTAGATCTTTAAAATATCCATTGTATGATGTACTTTTGTCTAATAACTACTACACTAAATACAATAAATACATAAACTAAACACATTAAATTGGTGCCTTCAAGAAACTTCTTTATAGGATATACCTTCAAATAGACAAATATTTTAGAGATAATAATAATAATAGGTACTTCCTTCACATTTTTTATTTGAAAATTATGTTTAAAAAAATACATATATAATGTTTCATTATTACATCTTCCATTCCAATAATAATTCATTTATCAATTATGATTATCTAAAAAAAACTAGTCCCAACCACTCCCCTTTATCTTCTTATGTTTCTCTCATGTGATACATTTACATTACCCATTCTTAATTATCAAATAAATCATAATTATAACAAATATGGTTACTAGTCTATAATTTTTTTTCTCAAGCCATACATTCGTAGTATGCCTTGAATATAATAAAAACTTATGTATTCATAACACATCCAATTTATTTATTTTTTATAGTCGTCTCTTAAGAAAAATAACTAATTTATTACTTGCATACTATCAAAAAATGGTGTAGAATTACTATAATCATTTTTATTAAATGTAGGGTATCATTTGAGACATAAGTATAGATTTTAAAAAAAAGGTGTTGTGTTAAGAAATTATTTTATTTTATAATATACATGGGATAATGCCAAGGTATAACTTGGGAAATACCAATGCATACCAAGTATATAGCTTTAATGCAACTATATTTTATGTGATAATTATAGAAATATTAATACAAAATTATTTGGTTTGATATACCTAATATGTCTAATAAAAATGAATGCATGTGGCACATTATAATAGTTGTAAATGAAGGTATCACTTCCGAGATATTATAAAGACCATTTTATACTATCTTACATAATGTAGTGGTAATTTATCCTCATTTCATGATCATATATGTATCTCTCAATAAATATCTTATAAATCATAGCTTTATATTAATATAAAAAAAAATTCTAACCCTATATGGAACTAAATATAATTATATTATCTTTAAAATTACACAAAATCATGTTTTTTTGTAAAGGTTTGTGTTGAAATATTTATCTCTCCTTGTCTACAAAAGTATATTCCTTGATTCCAAGGTTGTTTTTATTCCTATAGGACATAGCCACGAGGACATTGATGGCACATTTGGAAACCTATCTAAATGTATAATGATGAAAGATGTATGGAGTGTGGCAAATATGACAGACACTTATAGGACATGTGAAAATACAAGAAACATCATGCCATGTTTAAGTCAAGAATTAGTGGATTGCAAATGCTTTGTGAATAATGACCAATTAAAGAAAAGTAACAAAATATAGGCTTGAAAAAAGGCCAATATTTTCATCTACACATAGATGAAGGTCAATGCATTATGAATTATAAATTCTCTATAAAATAGAAAAATTAATCCCCCCTAATTAAATTATGGGGAATAAAATAAAATGGTAAGCCAAATGTTCTAGAGGATAATTATATGAGAATATTTTTCAAAGACTTGAAAATAGAGAAAAGACACAAGAATCCATTGTTGTAAAAGACTCAAATATAAGTAAAAAATTAGTGAAAAATAAATTAAATATAATTTGATCAAGTATGTAAATCAATTCAATGAATTTGGTTTGACTAGAAATAGTCAGTGGAAAGATCTATAATATTACTTCCAAAATATTCATGACATAATGAAAGAAGACATGTTACCTTATGAAGTTGAATATATATGATATTTATGGCTTGGATCTCACCATGAAATACCCTTACACACACACACACACACACACACACACACACACACACACACACACACACACACACACACACACACACACACACACACACACACACCAAAAATTTCATTTGATTCAATTCAAGATGTGCATAAGGGAGATATGATTGTTTCAGTTCAAGTTGTGCGTAAGGGAGATATGATGTTTGTTAGACTTGATGATTCTACAGGAGTCCATTACACAATATGGATTTCTAGAGCTAAAAGAAATATTGAGATATTGAAAATAAATGAAGATCTAAAAAAAAATATCAAAATAAATTGGTCCATTTCAATTCATGTGGAAAAAAAGATGTAAAAGAAACAAAAATTTGTTTATATTGTTTGGATAAGAAATACAAACCAAACCCAAGAAGCACCTCTTTACCATCCATTCTTATATATAATATCAACTACACTTGGAAAACAAACAAAACATGGAAAGGTCAAACACTTTTTCTTACTAATTTTTTGAAAGGTATTGTAATAGACTATTTTAATGCATCATCAAATTAGACACTATTAAAAAGAGTGAAAAAGGTTTGTGAGATATTGTTTTCTTTCATGATATTGGTAATTTGATATGGTGTTTCCTTAAATTTGGAATGACAAGTATGAATGGATTTTTTTTATATATTTTAGTGCATATTTTTGGCATTATAATGTTTTATTAGATTCATAGCTCACATTCTCATTTTAAGGATTAATTTTTTTTTTACTCATATATAAATTATCATAGACATATTACTATAAAATATCCTTCTCTAAACTATGATGGATTATATTTCATAGTCATGAATATATTGATCAAATGTATATACAATATTTATTATTTTATATATTATTATTAATAAATTTCATATAGTAATAGGTGATTATCTTCTTGGTATATATTTTTATCATTTTTGTGCAAAAATGATATTACAATCTCAACATGGTTAAATAATAAAATAAAAAATTATTAAATACTAAATATATTTTATAATGTGCAATGATTGGATAATTATTTTAAAAAAAATATTCTAGATATCATAAATTCCATTTATATTTACTTTTATTTATTAATAAAAAATTCAATAATTTGATAGCTTATAACTATCCATTACAATTATTATTCTCAATTGTTTTTTAGTACCACAAATGGTTTTCATGCATTTCTCCTTGAAATTATCCATCAAATTACCAATTATTTCTAAAAAATATTATAAATAGGACTTTCACTTCTATCTATTTACGATATGCAACTATCTAAGCTAATAAAATTTATTACAATATAAAAATGGAAAAACTTCCAACTATGTTTGGAAACTACCTAGATAAAAACTTCCTAAAGTGTTTGGACACTTGTTACTATGTAATGGTCATTAATGTTTTTGTATTTTTTATTAGTTGGAGAGTAAGAAGTGTGATATAATTTAGGATTCAATCATTGTGGTGACATGTTGGAGCCAGTTGGAAAAGAGGGGCCTAGATTCTCCTATTCTCTAGTTTTACATTTGACTGTGTCATGATTATGTCCTTAAACATTCATAATTGAAAAAAAAAAATATTATCTCCTATTCTGAATGATGTGGTGTCCTATGGAATGGGGAGGTCATAATTTTCTTGGGATTTTTTATCATCCTCTATGAAAATTCAAAGTATTTCAATTTCTTCATAATTTTTTGGCATGTCTCTCTAATCAATGCACTTCATGGGAAGATAGATTTTTATAGCCAGATATTTTCACCCCTTCATGATAACATTTTTATGATATATCAATACATTTAATTTAGTGTAAAATCAAAGTTTTTTGGCTATTTTTACTTTGGTCCTCCTTGTTCTTGTTGGCTTTCTTCGGTTCTAGTTTTCAACTTCATAATTGGTGTTATTTTCAAAATGAGGGCGAGAAAGATTGAATTATGGTATTATAAGAAGATCAAAAAAACTAATTGAATGATCTAGGATATTTTAAATAAAGGTGGCCTAACTTAGTTCATGGAGAATATTTAAGGTCATGACTCTAAGTTGTCTCTAGAATTTGCTAAGGCATAGGATGATAATAATTTGGAAATTAGATGGATACACATTATGATTTATGAGGAGGGCATTGTGAAAACTATTGGTGTGTCATCTAAGGGCCTAAAATTCTATAAAGATAGTGGAAGGAAAATGGAAGTGTTCACAAAGTGCTTTAAATATAAGGATAAAGCCAACTAGATAATTATTGGTTATGAGAGGGAAAAAAAAGCCTTGATTAGAAATAATTTGGACTTATTAAATTACATTAGATAAATGAGTTTATTTGTAATAAATTCCAACTATTTTTTGATAAAGTCTAATTTATTTTTGATAGTTTTTCAAAATTCAGACTACAAATAAGTCCATATTATTTTAAATTATTCAAAAAAATGCCTTGGTTAAAAATTATTTGGACTTATTATAAATACATTAGATAGATATGGTTTATTTGTAAAAAGTCTAACCAATTGTTGATAAATCACATTTATTTCTAATAATTTTTAAAATTTAGACTACTAATAAGTCCATTGCATTTTAATTTAGACTAATAATATGCCCATAATATTTTGCATACTTAGACCAATTTACTTGGAGTATAGAAAACATATTCTTGGTTTGAAATTCTCTCCATTCCACTTATTTGGTTATAAGTCCAAACTAATCCAGTGGTATGGGACATTTTAAATAAATGTAGAATGAATTATTTCATAGAGAATATTGAAGGAAATGACTCTATTAGTATTTTGTATAATTCATAAGGCTGAGGATGGTAATAATGTGAAAATTAAAGTAATGTACATTGTTGTTTCTGAAAAAGGCCATTGTGCAAGCTATTGGTATGTCATATGAAGGCCTAAAATCCTACAAATATGTGACAAAAAAGTAGAATTCCTCACAAAGTTATTTGAATCTAAGGAAAAGTATAAGTAGATAGTTACGAGTTATGAGAGGAAGAAAAAGCCTTAGTTGGAAATAATTTGGACTTATTAGAAGTACATTAGATAGATGCATTTTATATAAAATAAGTCCAACTAATTTTAAAGAAAGTCCAATTTATTTCTGATAGTTTTTCAAATTTTGGACTACTAATGGACTACTAATAGGTCGATATTATTTTAAATTGTTGAAAAAAATGCATTGGTTGGAAATAATTTGGAATTATTACAAATACATTAGATAGATGTAATTTATTTGAAGTCTAACCAATTATTGATAAAATCTAATTTATTTATGATAGTTTTTCAAAATTTAGACTACTAATAAGTGCATAATATTTTGCATACCCAGTCCAATTCATTTGAAAGATAGGAAATTTAATCTTGGTTTGAAATTCTCTCTAGTCCACTTAAGTGGTTAGAAATCTATACTATTTGAAATATTCATTATAGGGTGACAAAGGAATTATACCATTCGATCATTTTCATTTTTTTTTTTGGAGGATGCAATATATCAATATAATTTCATTTTTTATCCTTTCTTTTAAGTAATGAGAAAATGAACGCAAGTATCAAGATCAAAAATGGATCTTAGAGTGTCTAGGTTGGGTTAAGAGGATATTTTAACCCCTCTTTAATGCCTCTTTTTTTATTCTTATAATTATTTTTGACTTCTTATTTACCATTGGTAAATAATAAGGAAGGTGACCAAACACACTTAGAGAGAGTATTATGACAAGGATTTGTATGTTGCATTCAATAAGGATGAATATATCAATGAATGAAAATATAATTGATTCTCTTTCAATCATAGGTGTGATGATTTACTTCATGGGTGAGGTCTCTAGTATATCCCACACTTCATGTGCTAAGTAACATGTTGATATGTATCCTAGTCCATTTATCCTATCTATGGGGATATAACTCAGTTGGTAGATCTCCATTCTTTAAATTAGGTCACTGGGATTATGGGTTAGATACCTAATTTTCTAAATGGTAATTAATCATATTTTTTACCTGAACTAGTGGGTCACTTTTTCTTAATAATGGGTAAAAATACCTCAACATGCCATTGAAAACCCCTCTTGAAATGAAGATAGATTCTCATCTCAATAACGTAGAGAAGGTAGGGTGGGTAGTTGGTTAGATCTAGTATGGATTGTACATGGTAACTACTAGTTAGATATAGTGCTTATCTAAGGGATGCTTTCCTCAAGGATCCTTGGGGAAGAGGATTAAAGTTTCCCTTAAAAATATTTTTTTATACTATCTCCATTAAACCCTTTGAGGATAATGCATTATAATTAAAATCCCATGCCATGGGCTGACCCCATCATCTCCCTCTGATAAGAACTAAAATATCATCCCAAGGATGATGTAAACATCCATAGTCATATAAAAAACATATACCCTTATTGACAAAGTAGAACACATTATTTTTTCCTTTAATTTGGATAAGAAAGCTTGGAGAAGGGAAATATTATGCAATAGTAGTTTTTCATTTTTCCTTTTAATTTAATTGTCTACTAAAATTTTTAAAAAATACAAGTTTTATAAGGAATACCTGGATATAATAAGATGGTTACACACCACTTGAATGTAGTGAATGAGGGACCTTATTTTTGGCTTGGAAGAATAAGCTACACATAATGAAACAACTTGAATAAATTTGATTAAAAGATAGATAAGTTAGTTGCCTAGTTAGGAACTAGTCCCAGGAAGTTATGAACTTCCTCAAGTGGATGTTATCTCACTGTTTCAAAATTAAGTGGATAATAATCACTAAAATTACAAAATAGAAAAATGTGATATGGATGTGATAATAAAATGCTTAGTAACTAATCTTCATCTAGATTATCAATATAATCAAAGTATTCATCCCAATAAGTTTTAGCATAATTCACATATTTTTGCATAGCATCTAATTGGTTAGAAGTGGATTCAACTGAAGGAGAGTAAATAATAACATAAATTGATAACTCAAAGGCTATATCACTTTGGTCAATGAAGAAGGGTTGAGAGATGATGGATAAATCGGTGATGTTAATTACATAAAGTGAAATTTTAGGTAGAGTCATCTAAAGATAAATTCCATGTGTAGAAAGGTAAAAGATCAAATCAAACTACATATAAGATAGATATTAATGACTAAAAATCTTGGATTTTAAAACATAAGGCAAGAATCAATGTTAATCCTATAAAATTGGTGCCGATTCAGATGAATCAATGTTGATTCTGCTAAAACTACACAAAGTTATAAATAAGAAGCTAAATGATAATGAGGATATTCAAATTATAAACCAAGGATATCTAATATGTCCTAAAAATGGAATGAATATGAAAATATAAAATGAAATAAGAATTAAGATATTTAATATAGAGAACTTAACTTGAAATGGATATAGGTAGAGTGTATTCTTTCTGTAGATGAAAATGATATTCTAAGATTCTGATGACTATTATGGATGGAGTATGGCCTAACCTTGTCATCATAGAGCCAATGTTCACCTATAATTCTCTTGAATAAATCTAAGTATTGTTTTGAGATTGAAAAGTCATGGGCCTGAAACTAAAGGGTTGCTTATGTATATATAGATCGATGTCGATTAGGAGAATCTATGTCGATCACAGGATAATCATGATTGATTTGCCATTTTTGGAAAAAAAAATTCTTTGAATAACTTTGGTTTATTCTAAATATGGGTTGATTTAGGATTACAAGTATGGGTTTGTTATAAATGGATTTATATGAGGGTAGGTTGTTGAAGGGTTAGGATTTATGGGTTGTAATTTAAATTTTGGTGGTTAAAAAGGTAAATGTTAATTTGTAAAAATAAATTATTGAGCACCTAATAGTAAATAGGTTAGACTTTAGGATGGGGTTAATTAGTATAATAATAATAATAATAATAATAATAATAATAATAATAATAATAATAATAATAATAATAATAATAATAATAATAATAATAATAATAATAATAAATAAAGACCTATGACCAAATAATGCATATACGAAAAACAAAATTTTAGTGTCTACATTTTCCCCTTGTTGTGGAGCAATATGTAATAACGTGTTTCAAGATAAAAACTAATAGAGGTCTAATTCCCTAGGTTTATATAAGGAGGCATCCCCCTTCAAAATGAGATTCAGCATAAGAAGATGAGTAGGTGATGGATTTTAAAGATGGATTAATGGATGGTATGACTAAATAACAAATGGGGACCAAGAGTGCAGATGCATAACACTAAGTATACTTTTTACATTGATAAGGTGTGAGATAGTACATGCAGAGATTTCCCAAGACAAATCAAGTAAAAAAATTCTATAGCTACAAAAATGTGGGCTTAAATGAAGGCCAATCAAGAGAAAAAATGATAAAGTTTGTCTTTCTAAAGCATTCAGTGTGCATGCTACTTATAGATGATTATTTTCAAGATGAGATGTACTTTTAGGATCTATAGAGGGGAGATGCCCAAAAAGTACATGCCTTATATAGGTTGTGATACCAAAATGGGGTCTATGTCCACAAACCTAAAATGTACTAGGATAAATAATAGGATAGGTGTGACAAGGTAACAAGATTGGGCTTCAGAGAAGGATGGGATGCATGAAAAACTACAAGTAGTATAAAAGAGAAAATATTAAGTAGACTAACACTAATTAAGGAAATAAATGATGATCCACATAAATCAACACTGATCTGAATAAAATTGATGTTGATTTAAATTCAAATATATAAACAAAATCCAACATGTAGAATAACTCATTTGATATCAATGCATGGTGAGTGAAGAAATAAAATTTGATAATGATAGTGACCTATGGTGCAATAGAGGCAAGCGGTAGTGAAGATAGTCTCAATATGAGCTAGGCATTATTTTTATTTATGTTTTTTTTTTTTTTTTTTTTTTGTGTTTTTAGCTAGGAAATTTATAAGGTTTTAGGGTAGTATGATGACCCAAGATAAATGTTGATCCTAGTGAATCATCACCAATTTAGTGGGAATGTTGTTGATTATTAGAAACATCACCAATTGGAAATAAAATGACATAAATTTTTAAAATATGGTGAATAACTAAGTTAAATAGTACAAGGTTAACTAAATAATTTTAAAAAAAAATTAAGGCTTATTTATGATTATAATAATAGGCATGTTCATTTCCTAGGATATGGGATTGAGTACCACCTATATTAGAGTATTTAGGTTATCACCTAAGTGATGATTATTGGGCCTATATGGAGGTCACATGATTATGAGGAATACTCTTCTACCACTACATTCATAGAGACACGAGTCTACTAGTAGCTTTACTAGAGTGATGGGATGTGACCACTAGGATTTTTTTGTTACCTACAAGAAAGATAACCATTATAGTGGAGGACATATATAGGATGTTATACATTCCAGTGAAGGTGGTTTATATTGTACCTATGGATGAGTAGGGTCGCATACTAGCATTGACATGGTTGTATGATGGAGATGTCATAGTTATCAATTTCATAACAAGATGATTTGTGTTTGAGCTACTATATGATGTAGATATAGATGGGAGATGAGTTTTGGTGATGATTCTAGACATGTCATGCTATACTCTCCATGACTCAAGTGAAGGCAGGTTCCCATGGAGCCTCATAGGTGTCATTACGAACATGTGGGAGTAATAAATAGTATTTATCTGGGCCTCAACTTTACTAGCATAGGTATGTAGGGAGATATAGGGGTAGAAGACCCAGAGGAGGTATGGTTTGGATGTGACCTTTGTTTTTTAGTGCTAGGAATACATTCATATCAGTGTGATACAACCTATCGATACCCTAAGGATATGATAGTGTGATACTACTTACAATGTGGCCTTCCTTTGATGGAAGGAAGATTTAGTGTAGGCCTAAAAAAGTGGTGTGACATGAGACCTAACATATTATAGCTGAGTCATTAGTGATCTACAAGATGGTGACATCATTTGGAGGCCTTACATTAGATTTATTACATGGCCTAGGATAGAGGCAAAGTTAGCAGACATGTAGAGGGAGAGGTGGTTGACAGGGAGGAGGATGGAGTATGTTAAGTTTTTCAATTTTTGGAAAGTGAGGATATAGTTCAGGCTTATTTAAGATATGCCATGGGCCCCATGAGTATATATATATATATATATATATATATATATATATATATATATATATATATATATATATATATATATATATATAGGATGATACATACACTAGACTACTAAAGGCAAATGTCATGGATATTTCAATAAGATCTGAGGAGGAGGTAGCATCTATGGAGATAGATGATGTAGGGTGTACCCTAGCATACTTAGTATGGTGGTCAAGGCAATTGGATGACAAATAGGAGAGTGTGGTGAAACCTCATTAGGAAGGAATAGATGATATATAAGATGTAGAGGAGGGAAGAGGAGGTAGGAGAGGGAGAGGAGATAGGTGTCATAGTTATTATTTCTGAGAGGGATGCATTGAGAGCCTAGTGTATAACCTTATAGAGATAGGTAACCATATCATAGGGGGTGATCACTACCATACAGATGGAACAATATGGTCTACAAAAATATTATATGATCTAAAATTAGAGTATGATACCTATAATTGAGTCATGATTTGAGAGTGTAGGCTCGAGACAAATACTATGTTGAGAGGGATGCCTTACAATGAGAGGATGGAGAAGAAAAATGTTAGATAGTTATAGGGATATCTAGTCCAAGTACAAGATAGGTAGTTACTCTGAGTTTGGATAGGTACTGAGATTTGGTGGCTAAGATGTGTTACTATGATTAGATTATACTAGATTTACATCTAAATATTCCTTAATATGCCACTCATGTGGTCACATAGGGAAGCTCCTCTAGAAGGACACATATGGGTTTGTTAAACACATGGAGTGTATCACAAAGGAGATATCAAAGGTGAGATATAAGAGGATATGTGGGAGGGTATGGGAGTGGAGGTGGGGGTGGAGGTGTTAGGAGCATCCATCTAAGCCATCTCTAGTTTACTGAGTAGATTATCTTGTATTTATTGTACTGACTAGAGAGCCATGTATTTTGTATATCAAGACTTAGATGATGTATATTTGAGAATTTATATATATGGATACATGATTTTGATTATGATTTTTTGTGTTTAATTTTGTTTTTTATGAATTTTATTTGATTATGGTCTGAAAATGTTATGGATCATAAAGTTAGTTTAGGATGTTTTGTATTTAGATTATGTGATTATGGATTTAGCTATTTAGATGGCATGTGATGTGATAGATTTATTGTGGATTTACATTAAAATGTTTATGGATATATATAATGTGATTATGAATTTATCTTAGGATTTTATGGATTAATGTGATGCAATGGATTAGATTGGTTTATGGATTTATGTTATGTGATCATGGATTAGATTAGATTATGGATTATGAATTTATGTTTTTTGATTGTGGATTAGATTAAGACGATTATGGATTATTATATTATTAGTTTAAATTATACCATAGATGAAATTATGATATTCTTATATTGTGGTCAAAATATATGTGGTGATCCTTCTTTAGATAATTAAATAGATCAATTTTGACTTATTTAGGATAGAGAAAACACAAAGATTTTATTACTTATCCTTGGCTTGTACCACAACCCAAGAAAAAAAATTGTAATAATTACATGTGCATCCTTAACTAACTATTAATAAAATATCCCTACATCCTTAGGTCAATGAAGTTTAGGATTTATTGGCTTGAGATGGAATTTTTTAGGGATTTGCTTCTCTTCAAGAATTTGATATAAAGTGCATTATTTTAAGAAGAAGTTATTTTCATCTTGCATTATAGAGCTAAGGATAACCCTAGGATCTTTTTGTTCCAATCCATGTTGACTTATCAATGTGGGAAATCTACTAATTTTGAGAAAGTTAATTAGTGTGAGAAGCTTTCTTAGGAAATTTCATACATGATATCCATCCTTCAAGGGAGTGGTCTGTGTTTTGAGATATGTTTTTTGAAGCAGATGTCATTTAAGGGATATATATATATATATATATATATTACAGTTGTCCTTTGAGGGATCAATCTATTATTTTCCCCCTTTTTTAGAGATGATTTTATTTGCTTGGTTTTTTAATCCTAGTGTTATTATTTTCTTATGGATTGGATTAAGGTAACCTAGAATAATTTCCAAAGATTTGTTGTAAAATATGATATTATTATTACCAAAACAAACTATTGAGGTGATAGGGAAAGGTTTTAGGAAATAATGATTTGGGGCTCCTTCCAATTATAGGCAGAGCTTGTCCAATTAGAGCATGTTATGAATAGAGCCAGGGTATTCATATTCAAGGATAGAATATACATACTTTTGGATAATCACATGATTTTGTATATCATTATTTGGTATTTTTAGGAATGAAATGGATATGGTTTTAGCTAATCAAACCAAAACAAAATAAACTAGGTTAACCAAGGAGATTAATACTTATTAACAATGGAAATGATGCAAATGCAACACATTAAGAGGTTCTCATTTTGGTTTTCCATTAAGAAAGGCCAAATAATATGCCATAGATCTATATTTATGGGTGATAATATATGGTCCAAGCCAATTTGGAGCAAATTTTTCTCATTTTCTCTTTTCCATATTACTGACATGTTGATTTTATTTCAAAAAAAGGCTGTTAACATTAGATTCATGTTCTTTTAAATGTTTATTATAGGTGTGTTTTATTCATTCCTAATATACATGGAGATGGTCAAGGGAAACCAATCAACAATAATCTAAGAACTCAAATTGGGATAATCATTTTTGATGGAAGTTTTCCTTAGAAATGAAATCCTTAAGAGAGATGCAAAGGGAAGGAATCTAAACCTTAAGAGGAAGTATATCTTCAGCATCATAAACTAGAGAAAAATGGGTAGCACCAATATGGGTTCGAATACTAGTTCTATAAGCCCAAAGGTGAAAGGAATATGAAGATGTTATTTCTTTAAAGTTTCATTAATGACTTTAGTTAGGATTTTGACAAGAGTTTTAGTGGATGCCTTAGCTTGTCTATCAGCTTAAGGGTAGTAAGGTGAGGAGAAGCTTAGCTTAATGTTGAAAGAGTCAAAGTTTTTGAACCTTTTTATTTTAAAATATTTTCCATTATATATAATGATATTATGAGGAATGCCAAAGTGACAAATAATATGATGGTTAATAAACACCACAATTTTGTTTTCTTTGGTTGAGATAAGAGGAATATCCTCAACCCATTTAGTGAAATATTTAGTGTTAGTGATGATTAGTCTATGGCACTAGGAAGATTTAGGATTCATTTGACCTATAACATCAATCCCCTAATGGGAAAATGGTCAAAAGTCTTGCATTACCTATAATGCATTACTAAGGACATGTGATAGATTGGCATGTTGTTGGCATTTTATGCATTTATTAATGTACTTGTAATAATCCTAATTTAAAGTGGACCAATAATAGCCTACATAAGATCCTCTTATTAATGTTTTGGACACTAAAATATTCACCACATGACCCTTCATGAGCTTCTTTGATAGCAAGGGTAGCTTCATGATTTTGGATACAATGAAGAAGGATACCATCAAAACCACATTTATAGAGAACACCCCCTAGTATGACAAAATGTGAGATGCATTTTTGAAAATCTCACTTGCCATTTTTGGATAAATCTAGAAGAATAATCCATCTCGATAAATAATTGAATATCTATGCATACGAAAGATCTAATGGGTTTTCCTCTATATTATAGATGGAAGGAAGATAATTTTTGGTAAAATAAATTTGACTGATTTTATGAATGAGAATAAATAACTTAGATTCATGAGTCTAAAATGGGATAAATGAGTCCCAGGAGGCCATGTTATCTATTAATTTGTTAGTTGACTAAGGAGTTGCTTGGATAGCATAATCCTCAAAATCATCTAGTAATTTATCAGCCAAGGTTTTATATTTTTTAAGGGTGTCATTTTTACATTAATATATGCCTTTTATCTAGTTGACCACAATTTGGGAATCACCATAGATATTAAGTGATTTAATACCTAAGGACAAAGTGGTTTGGAGACCTATGATCAAATCCTCATATTCTACCTTATTATTAGTGAAATCAAAATCAAGTTTAAATGATAAAGGTGTAAGTGTCCCCCTAAAATAGATTAGGATAATTCCATCTCCCCCACTATGCTTTCACTTGGATATATCAAAGAATAAAATCATTTGATATTGTGGACCCAATTGAGATGTGGAGGCTATGGACTAATCTGGGAATTAATATTGATTGGTTGATTATCAAAAAGAGGTGCCTTAACAAGTTGATCAACAGTGATCTCAAATTTAACCAAATTTTTATGGATAAACTCCATATCAAATTCTACCAAAATCATAATTCATTTAGTCATTCACTAATTCTGATATGGCTTCGAATGCATAAACTTTAGGGGATGTGTGTTCATGTTCACATAGGTTTTATGATTAAGTAGATAATAGTGAAGCTTATAATCTATACAAATTAGAGCCAAGAATAATTTTTCTATATGCATATAGTACACCTTGTATTCAATGAGAGTGAAACTTATATAATAAACCACTTTCTCATTATGTTGCTCATCATGATGGGCAAGCATGGCTCCCAGGGCATGGTCCATGGTTGAAATATAGAAGAAGAAAGGTTTCCCCTCCTATTGAGCCCCTATTTTATTATGTATGGATCTTTGCTAGCTTGGTAGAAATCTCAGTATGAGGCAATCACTTATCATGATTGCTATTTTGGTATCTTGGTGTCAGCTAGAGGAATCAAGACCCACCTTGTACAATCTGGTTGGTGGTTAACCACCACATGGATGTTTAGGGGTATCTTCTATGAGTGGCAACATATGGTGACCATAGCATGAAGGGTGTAAGGTGATGGAGCTATCAAAATGATCAACAAGGGCTCCATCTCAATGCCCAATATGCACTCTCTACCTTGTCAAAGATATGCTCATGTGTGCTATAAAAATAAGCTCAAACTATTAAATCTCTAAAGAAATGTTTTTACATATGATGGCCACCATTAGATTTAAGACTAGCATGGATGCCATTAAGGCTCCATTGGTGTATGCCTAATCTTGCCTATGAGCCTTTGGGATGATAAATATCTTAAACATGTATTTACTATATTTTATATGTCATGGTTACTATTCTATTTCCTTTGATTAATAGTAATGACAGTTATTCTCAAAGATTCTCCATCTGAATTATGCATCATTTGAATTGCTAGTGAAATACATGATGGTTATACTATTATAATTTGAATATAATTATATTAAAGCATGTTATTTGTAATATCTTGGTTTACAACATTAATGGCATCTCTATGCTAACTTATGATGTCAGCATATCTTGTAGTTATAGCCTACGTGTAGAAAAGGTCATGGACCAAGTTTTCCCTTCCTAAAGCACTAGCCTAAGTATGAATAATTAATCTAAAATAACCCCTTGACCCATCTAACACCTATATGATGTTAAAGTTAATTAATAAAGGTTTGTACCCTTGTTACCATAACTAGTTCCCCAAATGGGCTTATGCTTTATAGACCATCAAACTTAGCCCAAACACAACTTGTATTAGTGAATGTACCAAATCCTATGTTGAAATGACTAAGTCCTATAATTGAAGTCTCAAACCATGGCATAACTAGCCCAATGTGGGCCCCAATTCCCTCTTAGTTATGCTTGGGTGAGTGCATAATACCTATGACTTATGTGAATTGATGTCGGTATAGATGAGCATTAAATGTTGATCACTATAGAAATACACTATGTTTACACCTAGTTGTAATGAATCCAAAAATGACTTGGATAAATGAATGAATCCCTAACTTGATATTTATTTGACCCCCTTTATATAACATTTTGGTTATTTTTTTGAGACCTTGTTGAATTTTTTTATTATAATGGTGTAACAATATAATGCTCTGACTCTCCCTCTATAACATTAAGTGCTAGTTGTAATAGGTGAAAGATAGCTTTGCACTAAAACATCCAACTTGTAGAGGACAAAAGCCAAGAAAGTGGGTTTAGAATAACCTATATGATGCTTTGTATGAATTTTTTTATGTAAACTACCTGAGTATGTGTACTAGTGGTTGGTTGAATATGCAACCCACAAAAGATAGAGTTATGGGTAGTGATACAAGTGGATGAAAGATTGCCTAGATAGGCTTGAAACCTTGGATGCCACTTGGACTAGAGTAAAAAAAATGGTGTCAAGGATTGTTGAATAGTTACATGCTTGAGTTTGTTATTTTGACATACTCCTTCTCTAAGGAAGTAGAGTACTAGTTTTTATACAAACCCAGAGGCATGTTTTTGAAAGAGTTCAACATATAACTTAAGAAACTAATGGTGGATTACAACTTTGAAACTTTGGGAATGGAACTATAAATTCCTTTCATATATGAGCAATGCAAAGGGGGAAAAGGAGATGTGTAGATGAAGCACAATGGAAGGGGATGAGCATATTAAAACCTGAGAGCTTAGAAGATAGACTTATATCAAGAGAACATGTAGGCTAATGAAAGATTTAGAACCTATAAGTGTCAAAAGAGCTTGTAATGAGTGGGAATGGCTTGGGGAAGTATCTCTTGAATTGCAATAGAATTGGGAGAGAATTAATAAAGCCATAGATTGAGCTCAATAGTTGGTGGGTGTAGAATGCATTAGGTTCCTAAATAATTTGGTGATTGAATATGCACTAGATGCACCTACCCCTTTTGAACGTATGGCACAAGATCATGCATTGGATCCCCCATGTGAATAAATAAGAGTGATAACTAACCCTTTTATCAACATAGACTTTGGATGTTTTACATATTTGAAGTATAAATTTGTGATTGAACAAGTTATTCCCTATGAAGAGTTGAGTGAGAATACTTCTAACCATTGGGCATTAGCCCACCAAAATAGAACGTGAGTGCAAACATTCCATCTTAGCTAATATCAACTTCATAGACTGGGAAATAGCCTATAAAAAGTGGTTTAGAACCATAAATCAATATTACTCTACCATCAACATCAATGGTTCAAGTATTAACAATGGGGTTGACACCTAACCCAGTGGATGGAAGCATTAGAGGGTCGCTACTTAGATAGATTCTAGGGGCACAAGTGCCATAGATGCCAGCTATGTGCCCATAATAAATATAGTATGATATCTCTATTCTCTTGCCAGAGTATCATAATATGGAGAATATTGTAGAGCATGTGTTAAAGTGTGAACTATAATGGCATGCTCTGGGCATAACCTAGTCAAAGTATAAGGCAATATAGTTCATGACCACTCTATTAGATCGTGTCCATACCTAGTATAGGAAGTTTGACCCTAACTAGGCTATGGCATATTATGACACCTTAAAGGAAGCATTCTTGAAGTAATTTGACATACCAGAGTTTGAATAGTAGAGTGTCACCATGCTCAAGAAGATTACCTAAGGGCTCTAAAAAAATGTGTGCCTATATGATGCCAAGTTCAAAACTCTTCTTTCTAATCTTCCTTATTACATTCACCCCTCCCATCATGTGAAATGGTTTATTAGGGGGTTGTTAGTTCCATTTAGAAGAGTTATTTCCATGAAGACCTTTATAAACCCTCACAAAACACTTTAATCTACACTTAGAACTAAGGTAGTCAGAAGTATTGATATTGGTATTAGCCCATTCATGGAGGCATATATTAAATTTATGGCCTCCCAACTCTAAAATATTACTACTAGTTTATCACAAGATGCTTGAAATAGATTTTGGTTCACAATTACAAAGTGGAAGGCCATAATAGAAATAAATACCCTTAAAGGAATTTGTGCACATTGATTCTTAGTTGTGAATTATGTAGAGAGGTGCATGATTTTTGTAAATACCCATTATTTAAACATGTTATCTAGGTTAGCATAACCATTTATTATCAGTTATGTAGTGCCTACACCTATGCTATAGCTGATTGCAGGGTGATTGATGATATGCATGAGAATATAGATCAAGGTACAAGGCATGCCACCATAGTATCTGAAAGGCAAGTTAAATAAGGAAATGAAGAATATGGCTAGAAAAATATAGGATATGAGATGAAATGAGGCACTAGAGTGTGAGGTGGAGGACATGGTGGTGGAAGGCTCCCACCTTGATCATGTTACAAGTTTGGTCCCACATAACACTATCAACATGATTTTCCTACACATCCAACATGTGGGTTTTGTCAAGGGAACGATAAGGTCAAGGAATGCCCTAACTTGTATAAAAAGTTGACCAAAGGTAGGCCTAGCATAGACAAGGGTGTAGGGATGATCAAGAACAAGTTGAAAATAGAAAAGTGGACTCTAAAGGCACAACCAACCCATGATAAGATAATTAAAGTAAAATAGATTACTTTTAATGGATTCACAACTCATTCACCAATTATGCTAACACCTAATTTATGCCTAGAATATGGGGAAAAAATTGCATTAAGTGCATCACATGATCTAAACCCAAAGTTATGCCTTACCTAGACCATGCATGCTATAAAGATGTATTATAACAGGCTATGAGTGTTATCTAGAACTTGCAAGGAGAGCTTCAACTAGCACAAGACCTAGAAGCATAGGCTACCACCACACATAAAAAGAAAGATAAATAAGAGGTTGAGGTATAAGAGATAACAAAGATCCTATGCCTCCTATAAATAGAGGGAATGTTTCCCCTATTGAAAAACTTTCTCTTAGAGCATGTGAGGCAAAAGCCAATTGAAGTCACTATGCCACACATGGAAAGGGTAAAAGAAATTATGCATACATAAAATTCACAATATGATCAAGAACTCCTTGTGAATGCCATCATTGATGGATGGTCTATATGTGAGGTCCTCATCGATATAGGAGCTGAGGTTCATACCTTAACCAGTAATTCATTGGAGAGGATGGGTAGGCCAACCTTGAGGCCTTACCCTCATGTACTTTTCATGGCCAAAAAGACAAAGATGCATCCTATTATAATTTTAAAGAGCATAGTCTTAGACATCATAAGTATTAAATTACATGCTGAATTTGAAGTAATTGAGTTATCAAAAAAAGACAACTACCTGACACTTCTTAATAGGCCGTGGTGCTATGTGAACAACATAGAAATACACTTCAAGAGGTGTTATATGAATTTTAAAAATGGAAAGGAGATGGTATTTATCCCCCTCTTAAGTGACCAAGGACCCCTTACATTGAGAGTGTGGACCTTGAGGATGAAATCAACCACATATACAACATCATGGCACAAGGCACCAAGAATCTCAATCCCAATGATCAAAGAATGCTTTATTTAGAAGATAGACAATCAACCTTGGATACCACTGATGTTTCCTATAACTAATGGGTCTAAGATGTTTATTATACCATTGGTCAAAGGTACTACTTAGTGTAAGTAAATGTGCCAAAACTAGTAAGGTACTACAATCTGGTTTGTGGTGGCCAAGTGTATTCTAAGATACAAAAGACTACACCAAGGCATGTGACATATGATAGTGTACAAGAGATCCCAATCACCAGGATTAGATTCTTATCATTCCCATTTTTTCCTAGGCACCATTTTAAAAATGGGACATTTATTTTGTTGGGCCAGTTACTCCCATTATGAGTTATACAAGTGCATAATATATTCTACTAACCATGAATTATTTCACCAAAGGGGTTAAGTGTTAACCAAATACTACATAGGCTCCACATCCATAAGGTTTATATGGGAAAACGTCATTAATCATTATGGGTGCTTACTTAGTTTGACTAGAAACATAACCATGCACTTCATCAATGAAACTGTGTAGATCTTACTAATTGAATACATGGTGACACATCATAAGACAACCCTTTACCATCCCTAAGTAAATGTCACCACTGAGGCATTCAATAAGATATTAAAAATGTGCCTCACACAAATATGTGATGTTAGTCAAAAATATTGGGATGATAAATTATCAGTAGTACTATGGGCCTATTACATGACTTATAAGCTCCTGAATAATGCTACACCATTTCAATTGGTGTTTGGTGTAGAGTTCATTTTATTGATGGAGTTCATGTTGCCATCATTGCACATTATGCATATTGGTCATTTTTATGACAAAGAATATTTGAGGACATGGCTATAATAATTAGAGTGCTTAGATGAAGTGAGTGCCCAATAAATATCGAGCCAAAATATAGAGAAGGCATGTCAAAATTTATGGCATGATAAGCATATTAAGCACAAGGTACTTACTGAAGGAGTATTACTCTTACTCTATGACTCCAAATACCTTAAGCACCTCAAAAAGATAAAAATTATGTGGATGGTACCATTTATCATCCATAAAATGTTGGAGATAGGTGCATACAAGTTGTGTACATTAATAGGTGAAATGTTCCCTATGCATTTTAATGACAACTGATTGAAGCCTTATAGACAATATAATGGTACTTGCACCATCAGACAATGACTTCTTGATCATAATTTGGTGGTGTTATGCTAACCAAAATAAATTTTGGTAAAATCCAAATGTTTTTTTTATATTTTCTATTATTGTGTTGTTGTTTATGTTGAGATAATAAGCGAGGTGATTTTAGGCCCACAGGAGAACTCTTTTGGCACTCCCACACACAACTCCAGTTGGGTGAGTCAATCATAGTTTATTTCTAAGCAATTGAGGATAGACACCTAAGTTTTTAGGTGTGTGGAGTTTTCCAGACTTTGAAAAATATGAGTACAAGTGACAAAGGGAGGACATAGGATGATAATGCACAAGAGATAAAAGGTGGCACACAATATGCTAAGTGTATAAGAAACCTAGAGAAAGAAGCACTAGAAGACCAACACAATAATTTATATATTGTAGGGTACATCAAGGAAAGATATGAAAAGTGTAAGAAATCAACCAAGGAATGGAAGCATTCTTGAAATTAAGTGTAACAAAAAGAGATGATGGAATTAAGGAGGTTGAATTGCATGCATGTGAGGCACTATGCCTAGGTTACCATAAGAAGGGTGAAGAGCACACCAAAGTGAATTAAGCACAAGAGGAGGATCATCAAGACAATTTAGCATCCACATAATAGTATGTAGGAAATGACCGTTTGAATCACTTGTCACTTCACCAAATAAGCCATTAATAGAATTTAATGACTATGATGATGGAGGCACAAAGATCTAAAATAAATGATAACATTGTGCTACATTTTTGTGTATTTATCAAGTTTAGAAAATTTCAATAAATCCATGTGTTTCCATGCCATTACTCACCAACCATTAATGGGGTAGCTGAAGTTAATGTATAAAGAGGTAGATGGTGCACTTGACTAAGTTACAAATCTTAAGCAAATTTGAACCCAAACATAGAGATGAACCAAAGCCAAACCATAGAAAACACTACTATAGAGAATGATCACCCATAACAATCAAATTATAATGATTAGATAGGGAGAGAGATTGTGTTATATTTGACATTTGAATAGAGGCATGTGGGGTGAGAACTATGACAGAACCAAGAAGAAGAGATTTAGAGTGACATTGAGGCCACCATTAATGATGAAAAAATTTCAAGAGCTAGAGTTGTAGTCATAAAACCCATGACTATGAAGAATCACAAATAAACATTATAGGCTTCGATAATATCAATAGACCATACTTCAACACTAACTAGTCTAGAATGGGAAAAAATAGATAAGTTTTGGTCTACCATAGGTGTAGAAGGATGCCAGAAAGGAATCAATGATGGAAGAGATAGCCACTACAAAGAATGCATAGAAAGTTGAAGGAGTTAGAATCATTGAGATTGACCTTGAGGAAATTACAAAGATGTCATACAGATAAATGCAGTTCCCCCCTGAGGTCATAATAGGGAAAACTTAGGTATCTTTTATACACACACTTGTAGGTTAAAATAATACAACCATCACACATTGATCGATACACATGAGCTCAACTAAGATTGGGTGGTTGACATGGGAGTAAAGATGGAGGTGGTAATAATGTTGTTTGACATCTCAACCTAAGATTAGCTTATGACCACCAACATGACCCAACTATATGAGTTTTCAAGTTTTTTCAAGTTAGAATAATTCATACAATTCCTTCTCTTATTCATCTATGGAGATAAATTCTACTTCATAGGTAGGTGCATGTAGATATTGACATGCCTCATCAATAGAATCACTAGGCTCATAGGCTTAGACATAGACATATGCTTAATGATGGAAGATGATGTAGAAGTGAATAGGGTTCCAAAACTCCTTGGTTATTATAAGGTAGTGTTCACATTCCCAATCAAGGACATAAAGGACCCTGGCATAAGGGTAGAATCATGCCTCATGAGTTCTAAACTATACCCTAGTGGATGGTGGATGGACATTAGTAAAACCTACTTGTGCATCACCCACCATATAGCATAAAGGGTAAAGTTCAACATCATGAAGTTTACTATTAAGGAGATGGTGAAAAACACACTAGAGTGTTATAAATCATGAGAGACCTTCAAGTAGGGGTTGATGTTGACATTTATAGTAATGGAGGAAATCGACATGCCTAATGGTGATGAAGATAATATTTGGGTCTTCCTAGTGCATAAATACTTCCCATTATTAAATCACCAAGACTTCACCTACCCACCCTCCTCCCAAAAATATAAGTCACAAATTCTATGGTGGTGCATTTAGTACATTGACGTAGTCAAGATAAAATGGTGCATCCCACAAGATCTCCCCCATCATATATTTTGAATGGTTACCTTTGGTAACATTTTTATGTAGTGCACTTGGTGCTCATAGATAACAACCTATATGGCTGGCTCAAACTTCCTTATGAATTTTATACAAAATATTTTAGGGAGGTGCTAAGGATAATTCCTAATGTATAGCAACTAGATATCCTGGTGAAGGATATGGATCTAGAAAGGAGTAGGTTGAGGTGTTAGTATGTGCACCTAAGAGAGGAAGCCACAAAGGACCAAGAAGATGTGTCTGACAACATCGGCCTCCATTCCCTCCAAAGTGAAGTCATAAATGGGTGCATCTTCATGTTGTATTATGACATGGAGCCACATAAAAAGGGTGTAGAACCTAGAAAAGATGATGACCTCCCCCTCCAGATCTATGATGAAGGGAAGCCCATGATAACAATGTAGTATAAATCTCCCCAAAAAAAGTGGGGAGAGACACTTGAAAAAGTTTAAGAATGCATTAGGTTGAGGGTCACCTCCAGTGAACAAATAACTCCTTAATCTCTAAATAAGAAGCATATAACCTTCATGCTAAAGACAGATTCCTCTAGTAAGAATCAAAATAAGAAAAATTCTAAGGGACCCATTACGCTTATTAATATAACTCTGGTAAAAGATGTTTGCATGCATGGAAGGGAGGAAGAGATGGAAGAAGAGGCAAAAGATGAAAGTACAAAAACTTACATTGTGAAAGAATAAGAAGTGGGACAGGAACTCGGTGCCAAGGATATTCAAAAGGCCCTCTAAGGTGGTATTACCATCATGCTTGATGAAGCAAAGAATCTAACCATTGCCTCATCTAAAGATCCCTCCACACAACCTTTAAAAATTAAGGAAAATAAAAGGTTATGAAAGAAAATTATCCATGAAAAAAAACTCAAGATGATGTTGGCATTGGATAAGAGGAAGAAGGCCTAGAAGGAAGCCAACATGATATAGGTAGACATTGAGGAGGTTGATGCCAAAGAAGAGAAGGTCAAAGAAGAGAAGGCTAAGAGAGAGAGGAAGAAAAATAAGGTTCCTGTAAGCATGGGACTTGCCATTATGATACTAAGAAGGTACATAGAACCCCTACCATGATAATAGATGAAGCATCCTATCAAGCATGCACAAGTAATGAAGGGGTGACTAAAGAAAAGGAAGGTGATGTTGGTGCCTTGGAAAAGAAAAAAGAGATTAGAGATAAACCCTAATAGGAGTAGGAATAAGGTAAATATAGAACCAAAGGAATACACCTAGAGGTAAGTGCTGACAAACCCCAAGAAGTAGAAATGGACAAAGGGGAAAAGTCCAAAGAAGAACCCTTGATAGAATAAAAAGATGAGTCCTCAGAGGAAAGTTTTGAAGAAATAGATAGCACCAGTGAGGAGGAAGAATAGAAAATGGATTTGGTCATCATCAAGAAAGAAGGCACAAAGTGTAGAAGGGGTAGATAGATGAGGATTTATATATGTTTAACTTCATGCCCCTCAAATATGACTTAACCAAGATGTGAAAACAACTTGAATTTGCATTTGATAGGTATATGGATAAGCCTCACTTTGAGGTGCCTTAAAAGGCCATATTGGGTGTGAATGAACTAGAAGAGGGGCATGAATCCCTCATCATAAACCCTCATGCCATGAACCTAGTCTATTTTGGGAAGTTGGTTATTCATATGGCCACTGAAGTGAACAAAATAATATCACCAATGATGGCAGAGCAAATAAGTGGAATAAACTTTGTAAGGATGTTAAAGATGAAGTACAAGCCACGATTTCAAATTGTAACAACTATGTGAGTACATAAAGATATAAAAACCATCCCTTTTGGTTTTCATTGATACATTAAACCTCTCATAGGTTGATAAAGTATGTATGTTGGTAGAGTAAATGCTCCTGTTGACCAAATTTTGTCTACATACCAATAATGTGCATAGTCCAACATTCAATGGAAGGAACAAGATCCTGATTGAAGAGTGACATTAAATGGAGATCATGTAGAGTTTAAATATTTTGAAACACTTTAAGCTTGATTAAAGTGTATTTTTGTCAAATTCTAAGGGACAAGTCTATAGACCAAAGAGTAGTTATCTAAATAGGTTTTTAAGGATCAAGCATTTGTTTAAAAGAATATACAAACCTTGGAAAATCTAAGTACAAAACTATTTTTGGGCCAAGCATTTACTTGAGTTCTTTTGGATAATTATCTGAGATAAATTTTTCAAATTCATGAATTATTGTAGACAAAATGTTCAAAGCAAAAGATGAAGACCTATTTCTTTCAAGGATATTATTCCACGACAATTTTCCCAAAGACCTATTTCTTTTAGAGAAATTACATGTATCAAAAAATCCTAAAGGTCATTTATTTTAAGAAAATTATCTAAATAATTTTCCTGAAGGGTCTCTTCTATAGGAAATAGGTGTGATACAGAAATATCAAAGGCTATTTTTGTCAAGAAGAGTGTCCCAAACACTTTTTCCAAAGGATATCTTCTTTAATCAAAGTGGCCAAGACACTTTTTCATAAGGGTCGTTTCTTCAAATAAATAGTGTTGTAGAGAAAGCCTAAAGGACCTTTCTATAGCAAAGTTCCCTATACAATTTTATACAAGGGTCAATTTTAAATAAAATGGTCTAGTTTAAGGGTCCTGAAGGGTCTTTTTTCAAGGTAAGTGCCCCAAATAAAATGTCTAACAAAAGGTCTAAATGAAATAGCCTGTGAAATTTTTTATCTAGACAGTTGTACAAACATCAATTTTAGGCTACATGAAAAAGTCATTTGAATTCAAAAAGTCCAGAATGACCCTGCAAGTGTCAAATTCAAGCACAAAAAAAGACCATTGGTTTCTAAAGATGTAGTGATGGTCATACAGACATCAAATATATTTACATAAACATAGAATTTCAAGCTATGACAATAGACATTTGTATTCAAATGGGTTCAAGATCGATAGTCTATGTTCAATCAAAGCAAAGATCTAGCAGCATGAATGAAGTCAGGAAGTCAATAATATGTTCATATGAATGTCAAATTCAAGCCATGGTAAGTAACCATTTGGGTTTAAAATGTCCTTAAAAGGTTTAAATTTGGTCAATATCTAATGGTTTATGGGAACCCTCATATTGACACCTATAATCTAATGATCTGTACTAGAGTCAAATAGGTCAAAAGGTTCTCAAGTTAAATCCCTTAAAGAGCTACAAGTTATACATGAACCAACGGTGCAGGATCATCAAGCTAAGATCCAATGTTGCACATTCATTGACAAAGGGATGGGTCTAAGCTAAATCAATTATCTACATTTGATCTTATAAAATATCCAATAGCGAGTGGTGATTAGTAGGTTAATGGTCCCAAGCAAATCAATGACATGTGTTCAATCATGGAAAGGAAATCAATGGAGTGAGATGGGTTAATAAGTTAGTAGAATCTATGGGACCAATAAGAATAAAGATATCTGGGCACAATGAAATGTGTTGAGTCAATTTTGATGGCAAATCAAAAAAAGGTGAACTGGGACATTTTTTATGGAAGTGGACAAGGTAGTTTTCAAACTAAACATGAAAAGCAAAAGAAATAGAGCTCATATATGATCTAGATGGAACCAACAGGACCAAGCATTACTAGTAGAGCTTCATATGGGTAAAATAGGTCATTTAGACCTAATATAGAGACCGATTATTATAAAATAAAATTAAATAGTTTGCAAGTTTTCTATGAATATTATGACTATGTGAAAACCGATGATCTAAGATTGGTTTTTTTTTAATAAAATGAACCCAAGTTTGACATGGAATAAATGAAAATGTAAACATGATCATAGGGAGACATGTCTCACCTAACATCAAGGTCACTTTTCAATGAGTAGATATAGTTGGCAACCCAAAGTAGATGTGGCATAATTTTACCAATTCCAAGACATAATCCTTATCAACAGATCATTAGATGATAACATACAGTTCCAAAAAGACAATGGGTGGATGGATAAGGATATTGAGTATTCAATTATTTTACAAAATTTGTTCCTTATTGATAATATCATGAGTCATCATCATCCTCGAGGATGCTAATCCATTGAAAATGGTTGGGAATTTTTCAATGCATAGGTATCTCTCTTTCTCTCTTTCCCTTTTCTATAAATACAAGTTTTTAAGCCTTAAAATTGATCCCTCTATCACTCTTTTTGGTATGACCAGACTTTTCCAAAATTTATACTAGGACACCTTTTTGATGCAATAAAGATTGAATTCAATCCTTTTCTAAGCTAGATCAAAGTGTGTTTTCATTAATTCACGTATTGTGGTTAAGTGAATGTATGTTCCTTGCTTATATCTATGTTTTTCTCAAGTTAAATAAGTGCTTAGTAGTTCTTACAAGTCATTATAAGTATAATTTATAGTTTATTATCTAGCTTAAAAGTGGATATTTACCATCTCTTTCTAATTGGATAACTGATTAATGCCTTATTCTAAAATATTTATGTGAGATTGATATTATTTGGTCTTCAAAGTGTCTCATAGTGTGATTTTGAGTGATCAAATCATTGGTGAATTGCCTCTTTTACATGCTTTATAATTTATTATCAAAATCTCTTTCCCTTTTCCATGTAAGTGCTAGTTTAGGTTTAGTATAGGTGATAGATCTATAAATAAGCTAGCTTTATCCAAAGTTATGCTATATTATTAGGATACCCAAAACATAGGATCAGTCCCATGTTAGACTCGATTTGAGTAGGAAGATCTAAACAATCCTTTCCTCATCTAGGGTATAAATCTAGAACACCAATAACTCTATCATATATGGTGGGATCAAGTTTATTTTTTGTAATTGAATTATGAATATTGAGAAGAATAAATTATAGCATTAGGATACATATACCATCATCAAAAGTTAAATATCCTTCAAGTTGAAAAATTCATAGCATCTTCTAGATAGTGCTTTCATGGTAAAGGTTACAATAAGATCATCACATAAAGTTACTCCTTTTGAACATATTGAATTGCCTTCTACTTCTTATAAAATATCAAGACTCAATAGGATAATACCTTATCTTCCAAAGTAGAATTCATTTGTTGGTCATTATATTATTTTAGTCAAATCTATTATCCCCATAAGCCAAATCCCTTTTTCCCAAATGGTTATTATAAATCAAGTGTTTGTCCCATTTAATAGGGGATTCCCCTAAATTTGGTCTAATATGATGAAATCCTTGTGTCTACCCTAAAATATGTCCCTTTATTCTTAGGAGAATGGGAAAAACTACTCCTATTGAACACATCCAAGATGTTTCCAATCTATGTTTTATTCATAATGTTACTCAAGATAATGTGGCTATCAAATTGATTGTTTCCTCCCTCAAGGGAAAATAATTACAATGGTGTACTAATCTTAATTTGAACTCCACTTCTACTTGTGATGAATTAGGTGTAGCCTTAGTTAGGCAATTTGAGGACAAGTCTGATCATCTATCTTTGCTTAAAAAACTGACTACCATATAAAGGTACCCCCATGAATTCATGTCTAATTTTAACCTCATATTCCAAAAGACATGGAATAAGATCCCTGAATTCATTAGACCATCCTAGAGTATGCATTTTTATACTATCTTAAGGCTCTTATTTATGATATAAGTGTCATGATATAGTCTATGGGTGGTAATACATTACCAAATGCCTATGAAATTACTATCAGAGTAGAAAATAGATTTATACAAGATGGTAAATTTACTCCAAGGCCTATAACTCACTATTTTTCTAGAATTTCAACATGTTCCCCCACCTCAAGTTTCCTATATTTCATCTATAGCTCCTATTCCATCTCCAAAAATCCATGTTTTATCCCCTCATAATCAATATAGTGAGATTGGTGATCTAAAAAGCATGTCACAAGCTTTTAGAAATGAGATTGTTCAACTCAAGAGAAAAAAATACCGAGGTTGACCTTATCAACAACAAAATTATAATACCTATCAGTCTTTCAATAACCAAAAACCTCTTTATCAAGGTTTCAAAGATAATGGGCAACCTTATCAAAATCAAGGATCCATAACCAAAACTAAGCCATATGCAACCCTTGATCCCAATGTACCTCTTAATTTAAAAGTTATTGTTCCCATAAATAACTTGATGTAAGATCCAAGTTGGTAGCCTTCTAGTCTAAATGACACTCAAAATCAAGCCTTAGTATCACAAGATATTACTATTCCACAAATGACATAGGAAGAGTTCTCTCTTCAAGGTGGCCAGTATCAAGACATAAATATGGAACTCCAAGGAAAAGCTCAACAAGTTTTAGGGTATCATGATGTTATCAATGTTAATTGGCAATTAGATGATCACATTGCATTCAACCAAGTTGGTGAAACTAACAATAAAAATGGTCAAGTGGTAGTTCTGAGTAGAGATAAAAGAAGAGTATTTGAGGAAGCTCGAGATGTGAGTATTAATTTTAGTGTTCCTAATTTTGTGTCAAATATCAAGGTTTTTTCATGAAACATATAATATTTAGTTTACAAAGACAGTGAAGATTCCCTAAATACCCCTAACTAGAGAACAACTAGTAACTCAAAAGTGGTAGATAAAGGTTAGTCGAGTATCATTTAGCATAATTGATCAAATGAAAAAATCAAATGTTAGAATTATCATGTGGGATTTTCTTTCCATCATAGGGAAAAATTACATGATTATTCAAAAACTTTTAGATCTTAGGTATCTAAAGAACCAACTGAGAAATAAGGGGCTATCTTAGCCAATTCAAACCAATAAATCAAGAAACCTAATCAATAGGTACATAAAATGACAAAGGTAGATAAAACCGATGTCAAATTAAAAAAATCCCCCTTTTATCTCTCTTTGATAGTATATGACTGTTTAGTCCATAATTATATGGTAGATAGTGGATCTAGTAGCAATGTCATGCCCAAACAAATTGTAGATAAGTTTGGTCTTATCTATGAGCCATATACCAAAGGAGTATTGAAATTAGATGGCTCACCAAAAAAGACAATAGGAATAATCAAAGGCCTAAAACTAACATTACATGCTTGCCCCAATGTTTTTATCTAGCAAGATCTAGTTGTAGTGGACTTGCCTTCCAATTTTTCCATGTGCATATCATGATACTTGACTTTAAAGATTGGAGGATATTTGTTAGCTGATTAGACCTATTTATTGTTCAAAACTAGGTATGTTACTAAGGTGACAATACATTCTAAACCTATTTCAAGATTTCACTTGGAGCCATATATGCCATGTATGGTGAATACTAATTATGTTATCTTAGATAAGGTACTAGAAAATAGTGAGGTAAACTCTGAATCACCTCTAGATAGAGTCCCAAATATTTTAATTAATGAATGGGCCTCTTATTTACATTGACATGATATCTAAAAATGGATTGAATAAGAAGGACTTGGTGTCTATTTTTTTCATGAAAATGATGCATCAATTTCAACATTGATGAAATATGATCATCCTAGTGATGGACTATGGTAGCTATATTTTGATGGATCCAAGAACAAACATGGCACTAGAGTTGGAATGATGTTAATTTATCCATCTAATCAAAGGTATTTATCTATTCTCAATTTTTAGTTTGGTTATTCCAATAATGTTACCAAATATGAATCACTAGTGCATGGCTTTGAATGGGAAAGAAATATGAAGGTCAATTCTTTATAAGTTTTTGGAGATAGTGAACTAGTAGTTAACCAAGTAAGGGGATGTAATATATTCAAAAACCCACTACTTAGGTCCTATAAGAGTAGAGTATGGGACCTATTTGAATACTTTCAAGCCTTCAATATTAATGCCATATCAAGAAATAAGAATAAGTATCTAGATAGGATGACTGCCATTGGATCATAATTCAGTATCCCAAATGACATAAAAAATGCAAAAGTTCAATCACACATCATGGTAGTTATGAGATATTTTGTCCTAGACAACCATGACAATTAGCAAGTATTTGAAGATGATAGTGAGATTGTCAAATTATTACAAGAGGAAGATGAATCCTCCAAAAGGAACCAATACAAACATTTATAGTAATATGACGACCAGATTGTGTAATTGAAGACAAACAAGTTGCCTAAAGGGTTGGTCACCCTTGAAAACATATTTAGTAGAGATGATGAATTGAGAAAAGAAAATTTTTCTTTATCAACCAAAGAATAACATTATATGCATGTAGATATTGAAACTAGTAAGACTTTAAAGCTAGGAAAATTTTGTACATCTTTAGAGAAAAAAGTTTTTATTGAGTTATGTTTATGTTTTGTAGATGTATTTGAGTGGCAGTACAGTGATCGTAAAGGTTTTGATCTAATTCTCACTCAACATACCATTGAGTTAGAAGATTAAAATAGGCCAATCAGATAGAGACAAAGGCTTGTTAATATGAAGATTGAACCTATAATGAGAGATGAGCTACATAATCTTGTTGATTCAGCTATAATATTGCCAATCAAGCACTCAACTTGGGTGGCAAAGCTTGTTCCAGTACAAAAATAGAATGGTGAAATAAGGCTATATTTTGACTTCCATGACTTAAACAAGGCCTCTCTTAAATACCACTACCCATTACCATAAATAGAACATATTCTACATCTAGTTATAGGTTTAAAAATGTTCTCTTTATTGGATGGTCATAGTGGATATAACCACATTTTATTCAAAGAAGAAGAACATTTAAAAATAGCTTTCACCACCAAATGGAGGATATTTGCATAAAAAAAGATGTTTTTTCATTTATCTAATGTTGGAGCCACTTTTTAGAAGGCTATGGACATGAAATCTTAGGGTCTCCTCAACAATTTTATTCTTATTTATTTAGTTGACATAACAGTATTCTCTAATAGTACATATGATTCATATCAAATAAGTGTTTGAAAGTTAAAAAGAATTTGGAGTGTCTTTGAATCCAAAAAAGTGTGTTTTATATGTTCATTAAGGTAGGCTTCTTGGACATGTAATTTAAAAATATGGTACATAGGATCTAAATCAATTCTTGCACTTTCATTTCCTAAGCACAAGAAATCCTCACAAAGATTTTTAGTCAAGATCAACTTCATAAGGAGATACATTTTAAATTTTGCTACTTTAGCTAGATCACTCATAAACATTCTAAATAAGGGTCTAAGTTTTATTTTGTTGAAATAAGGAGTAGGAAGTTTTGGAGAGATCAATAAAGTTATAGCCAGTGCTCTTACAATCCTAAAACCTAATTTTTCAAAAGATTTATTCTTATATAGCTATGCTAACATTGACACAATTTTAGGTATTCTCATGCATTATAATAAAGAGACTTTAGATCACCTAATAGCCTTCTTTAGGCAAGGATTAGAAGAATATGAAACAAGGTATTATTTTTTTCATAAATATTTACTTTTAGTTATAAGGTCTTTTAAAAAGTTTAAGTACTTATTATCTGATAATAAGATACATTTGATGGTTGCACATCTAAGTGTCAAATATTTTATTCAAGACAAAGATATAAATGATAAGAGAGATATTTGGACAACCAAAGTCATGGAATATGATGTTGAGATCAAATTCAAAAAGTTAGTTAGAGGTAAATGACTTTGTGAACATCTAACCCAAGACTTACAAGAGTCTAATGAAGTAGTTATGGTGTCAAATGATGAATAAGTTACAACTAATTAGACCTCATCTTCTAGTTGGTTCCAAGATATGGTAAGGTATTTATATAATGGTATTTATCCTTCTTATTTGAATCCTTCAATGTTGGCCATGGAGGCCCATCAAGCAATGAGAAAGAGATCTTTTGACAAAGTATCTCATTCAAGAGCTTTCCAAGAAGGAGATTTGGTCCTCAAATGGGATGAGGACAAAGCTAAGTTAGGAGAGCATACAAAATTTGATTCTCTCTAGAGTGGTCCATATATAGTGTCCAATTTAAAATCCCATAATTATTTATAGAGCATAAGTATGAATGGTGAAGAGCTTCCTATCCTAGTTAATAGGATACATCTTAAGCACTGGTATTAAGGAAGCTAAGTCCCATGTACATAGTTAGTTGTTTTATATATATATATATATATATATATATATATATATATATATATATATATATATATATATATATATATATATATATATATATATATATATATATATATATATATATATATATATATATATATATATATATATATATATATATAAGTGTTTTATAACACATTAGCTTATTTCCTTTATGTCTTATCTCAAATAATTGATTTTTTTACATAATTTTTTAATAGGTTAACTACCTTTGCTTTATTAGGTTATTTTCCCTTTCAACTTGTTCCTTTCCCTATTTGTTGGAATTCTTTGTCTTTGCAAGTTAAAAGGATGTTTTAAAATCATGTAAATAGTCCATGTATTATTTGTTATGAGTCAGAAGTCATGTATATGGTCTGATTTTTCAAGCATAGCAGGCATGCTACCTAGCCAAGTTGCCAAATATTTTGACCAAATTTGGTCTACATACCAAAAATGTGCATAGTCCAATAGTTCAATGGAAGGAGCAAGATCCTAATTGAATACTAAAAGAAAATGGAGATCATATAAAATGCAAATATTTTGAAACACTTTAAGCTTGATTAAAGTTTATTTTTGTCAAATTCTAAGGGATAGGTCTATAGAGCAAAAATTAGTTATCTGAATAGTTTTTCAAGGTGTCTGGGTTTTCAAGGATCAAGCATGAGTCTAAAATAATATACAGGCCTTATAAAATATAAGTAAAAAATTTATTTTGGGCCAAATGTTTTTTTTAATTCTTTCAATATTTTATTTTGCTAAGTTAAATTCTTTTAGGAACCTTTTTTTGGCCAAGTGTTGAATTCTTTCAAATAATGTATTGGAGACAGTTTCTGAAGGCATGAATTCTTTTGGGAAAAATGTCTGAAGCAAAAGATAAAGACCTACTTCTTTCAATGAAATTGTTATGCAACAATTTGCTTGAAGACCTATTTATTTTGGAGAAATTGTCTGCATAAAAAATCTTAAGGGTCATTTTTTTCAAGAAAATTGTCTAAACAATTTTCGTGAAGGTTCTATTCTACAAGAAAGTGGTCTGATATAGAAATCCCAAAGTGTATTTTTGTCAAGTAAAGTGTCTCAAACACTTTTTGTGAAGGATATATTTTTCAAGCAAAGTAGCCAAGACACATTTTCTTATGGATCTTTTCTCTAGAAAGTGAACCAAATAGAAATTATGAAGGACCATTCTATAAGAAAGTGGTCCATTTTCAAAAGTCCTAAAAGGTGATTTTTCAAAGAAATGGTCCTATACATTTTCTTTCTAGGGTATTTTCTTCAGACAAATAGTGCCATAGACAAATCTCAAAGGATCTTTATGCAATAAAGTGCCCTATGAAATTTTATAGAAGGGTCATTTTTCAAGAAAATGGTCCAGTTCAAGGGTCTTGAAGAGTCTTTCTTCAATGGAGGTTCCCCAAATGAAATGTCTAGAAAAAGGTCTAAAGGAAATAGCCCACAGAATTTTTGATCTATAAATTTATGCAAACATTAATTTTAGGCTATAAGAAATAGCCATTTGGATTTAAAAAGTCTAGGATGACCCTATAAGTGTCAAATTCAAGCACAAAAGATGACTGGGGGTTTTTTAATATGTAGTGATGGTCATGTGGATGCCAAAAATGTTCACACAGATGTTAAAGTTCAAGCCATGATAAATAGCCATTTGTATTCAAATGGTTTCAATATCAATGGTCTACATTCAATCCGATCAAATATCTAGCATCATGCATGAAGGCAAGAAGTCAATAAGACATTTGCATGAATGTCAAATTTATGCCATGATAAGTAACCATTTGGGTTCAAAAGGTACTTAAATGGTTTAAATTTTGTAGATATCTAATAGTCTATGTGAGCCCTCATACTGACACCTAAAATCTAACAATCCGCAATAGAGTCAAATGGGTCAAAATATCCCTAAGTTAAAGCCCTTAAAGAGATGCAAGTTAGACATGATCCAATGGTGTGCATTTATTGACAAAGGGATGAATTTTAACTAAATCAATGATCCACATTAGATCTTATAGAATATTCAATGATCAATGGTGACTGGTAGGTTAATGGGCCCAGGAAGATCATTGGCATGCATTCAATCATAGAAAGGAAATCAACAGAGTGAGATGGGTCAATAAGTTAGTAGAATCTATGAGAATAAAGAATAAAGATAGTTGGGTATAATAAAATGGGTTGAGTTAGTTTTTGACATCCAATCAAACAAAGGCAAACTCAAACATTTTTTTATGGAAGTCAGTAGGGCAGTTTTGACACAGACATGAAAATCCAAAAGAACTAGAGCTTGGATATGATCCATATGAAACTAGTGGGATCAAGAATTTCTAATAGAGCTCCATATGGGTAAAATATGTCATTTATACCTAATACAAAGACCAATTATTATGAATCAAAGCCAAATAGTTTGTAGGTTTTCTATGAATATTATGACTATGTGAAAACCAATGATTTGATATTGGTTTTCCATCTATAAAATAGACCCAAGTTTGACTTGGAACAAATACAGATGTAAATGTGATCATAGGGAGATGTGTCTTTCCTATAATATAGGTCACTTTTTAATGAGAATATACAATCATCCACCTAAAGTAGATGTGGCATAATTATACCATTTTAAGACATAATCCTTGTCAGCAAATCATTAGATGATAGCATGGAGCTCCAAAAAGACACCAGGTGGATGGATAATGATATTGAGCATTCAATTATTTTATATAATTTGTTCTTTATTGATAATACCATGAGTTAGTATCCTTGAGGATGATAATCCATCAAAATTGGTCGGGCCTTTTTCAATGCACAACTCTTTCTCTCTCTTTCCCTTTTCCATAAATATAGGTTTCCAAGCCTTAAAATTGATCCCTTTATCCATCTTTTTGGTATGACTAAACTCTGCCAAAATTTTTACCATGAAACCTTTTTGATGCAATAAAGACTAAATTCCATCCTTTTCTAAGTTGGATCAAAGTGTGTTTCTATGAATTCATGTATTATGGTTAAGTGAGTGTATGTTCCTTGCTTATGTCTAAGTTTTTCTCACCTTTAGGAAGTTATTAGTAGTTCTTACATGTCATTATAAGTGAAATTTATAGTTTATTATCTATCTTGAAAGTGGATATTTACCCTCTGTTGCTAATTTGATAACTAATTAATGAGTTATTCTAAAATATTTATGTGATATTGATATTATTTGGTCTTGAAAGTGTCTCGTAGTGTGTATTTTGTGAGTTTGAGTGATCAAATCATTATTACATCACCTCTTTTACATGATTTATAAGTTATTGTCAAAATCTCTTTCCCTTTTCCAAGCAAGTGTTAGTTTAGGTTTAGTATAGGTGATTGATCCAGAAGGAAGCTAGCCTTCTCTAGAGGTCTGTTCTATTATTAGGATACCCATAACCTAGAATCAGTCTCATGTTGGACTAGATTTGAGTAAGAAGATCTAAAAAATCCCCTCTTTGGCTTGAGTACAAATCTAGAACACCAATAGTTCCCAATGATGAAAATGGATTTAGTGTAAGAATAACAAGACCCATGCATCATGCTACAAAAAGTGCTAGTTTTTAAGATCGAGGAGGTGGAATACCTCTTAATAAAAATTTAATAAGTTTTAGATATAGCTAATGCCATCTTCATGAAATTTTCCAACCAAGTTTCAGTCATAGACACACACTTAAATAGGATAAAGGGGGAAAGGGAGGAGTTGATAATGTAGGTGTAATCTATGAGTAGGCAAAAGTGCACATAAAAAATGGGGAATGTTAATGCGTTGAGTACATAGATAAAGAATCAAGAATAGAACTTAGAAGTCAACTTCCATGCCTTTGAAACTAAGGCCTGTGATCAAGGATCAATCCTAGATGGAGGAGTGATGAATGCTAAAATAAATTTAGAGGCCTTTAGGAAGGAATTGGAGAGGATATATGTGCACATGCCCATCATTCCCTGCATATAAATAGACAATTCCATTGAAGATATCAAGCTCACTATCAAGGGATTTTAATACTTCAACACTGAGATCAAGGAGAGTGCACTCTAATTTTCTACATCAAAGGATTTGGTAGCCTATTCTAAGGATGGACTAGAAATTTTGTATGGGGAAATGTTGGGATCTTATTTCACTAAGCATGGATCTACACCAGCTTGGTAGACATCTCAGTGTGAGGCAATCTCTTGACATGATTGATATTTTGGTATCTTATCACTAACTAGAGGAATCAATGCCCATCTTGCACCATCTGACCAACAGTTAACTAGCACTCAGATCTTTAGAGGAATCTTATAGGAGTGTAAACATGTGGTAATCAAAATGTAAAGGGTACAGGGTGATGGAACCAGTAGAATGATTAATAAATGTTCTAACTCAGCACCCAACATGTGCTCTCTACCCTAGAAAAGAGACTATCCTATATGCTATAGAAACAATCTCAAACTAGTAATCAGGGAGACATGAATTTAATGCAACAAAGATCTGAATAAAAGGTTCTGCATATGATGGCCACCATTAGAGTTAGGACTAACATGGATGCCATTAATACTCCATTGGTGTATGATCAAGCTCACATATGATCTTCTGGGCTAATAAATAGCATAAATAAGCATTTACTTTGTTTTTTATGTTATGGACTTTGTTCTATTTCCTTTGATTAATAACAATGGTGAAATGGATGATGGTGAAATGGATGATCTAATTTATGCATCATTTGAATTTATAGTGAAATGGATGATAGTTATACTATTGTAATTTGAAAATAGTTTTGTTAAAGCATGTTATTTGCAAGATCTTAGTTTATAGCATTAATGACATCTCTATGTTAAATGATTACATCAACATATCTTATAGGAATAGCCTAAGTGTAGAAAGGGTCATGTGCCAAGTGTTCCCTTCCTAGAAGCACTAGCCTAAGTATGAACAATTAAAATAGAGTATCCCCTTTGTTGTCCCCCATAAATATCACTCATTTTTGGGACAACATTTGAACTATTTTGGTCCTACAGACCAAAATTGTCTCTTCCCTTTCTAAAATTTGTCTTGGGCATTCAAATTCCTCAATTTTCAAGCTTCTCAAAAATTTATGGACTCTACAGGTTTGAATATATGGACTCTACAGGCTTAAATCTACAAACTCTATAGGCTTGAATCTATGGACTCTACAGGATTGAATCTACAGACTCAGTAGGAAGAGAAATGTACTGACTCAGTAAGAAGAGAAATCTATGGACTCTATAGGAAAAGAAAATCTATGAACTTTGTAGGCCAAGTTAAATGGACTTAACAGGTTGATTTCTATGAAATCTACAGGAAAGAAGCAGTCAGTTTAATAACTAGGCTCAACCAAAAGAGTTCATCGGCAAGCCTTTAAGAAAGGATTGAACCATTGAACCTTGAACCATTTTGGTTTAATGGGCTCAACACGTTCAAAGGTTCAACATCAGCAGCAAGAGTTCAACTGCTTCCAAGTTCAAAGGCTTCTACAGTCAGGTTCAATCAAAGGAATTTTTGAGGCTTGAACCATTGAACTATTGAACCATTGAACCACTTTGGTTCAAAGGTTCAATGGGCTCAAGGTTCAACAGGTTCAATGTGTTTGGTTCAACGATGATCAAAAAGACATAGCCAAATCAAAGAGAATGAACCAATTGAATCGATGAACCATTGAACTACTTTGGTTCATTGGCTTGGTTTAATTCAGTCAGTTCAATGTTTTAGTTCACTCAGTTGGTTCATCAAATGGTTCATACACTTGGTTCATTGGCTTGGTTCAAAGCTTGGTTAAATAGCTTGGTTGAAAGGAGCAGTTCAATGAAAAAGTTCAAAAGAGCCTCCCAAAGGATAATTGCCCTTGTAGAGGGCACTTTGTCGATAAAAGCACCCTTCGGAAGGGTCATTTTCAAAGAAGCCACAAAGGTAAGTTATTTTGGAATTTTGTTTAAGGCAGCTAAAAGACAAAGGGATTTCCTTCAAGATTTTTGTTCGAAGGAATTCCTTCAGACAAAAAGTTTGAAGGAATTTGGGAAAGAAGCTGCAAGAGGAAAGCTCGAAGGAATTTCCAAAGAAAAAAGGCAAAGTGATCGAAACAATTTTGTAGACTTTTTGTCCATGGGAAATGCTCTGAAGGACTCCAAATAAAATGCTACCAAAGGACCTCGAAGGGTAGGTGCCCTTATGGGGGACTCTCAGCTACCAACTTAAAGGATAATCCCCCAAAACCAAAGGGTCACCTTCCCTTTGGGAGGATGCAAAACAAAGGACTTAGCGACCCGCCAAAATAAAGAAGCCTGAAGGCCATCTGAATACCGCGTGAAGGGTAGATACCCTTGTAGGGGGCTCTTCCTAACCTAAAGTGGATCATTTCTTAAGGCCTAAAAGGTAGGTCCCCTCCAGGAAAGTTCAAATGACAAAACTGAAGGAATTGTTGAAGAAAGTGATGTACCCATAGATGTCAAAGTTGCAATGATGAAATAGCCATTGATCCTTGTAGATTTAAATCTATAGACCCAAATACATTCAAAAGGCTTTAAGGCTAAGACCGATAGGAAGTGAATAAGGAACAAAACATCAAATTGAATCTAGGACCCGATTCAATTAACCAGAAAAGGAGGAATGATGAATAAGGATCAGATCACCATGTGGACATTGAAAGATGTAAACTTTCAATAGCGTGACTTTTTTCTCTACATTGAAAAAAGTAAATGGGTAGATTCCCATAAATTCTAGCCTATCTTATTAACAAAGTTCAATGCAACATGATGTGTTACTATTCCCAAGTCCATCTTGAAGAGGCTATATAAGGGACTCTATGGTTAGTGTAAAGGAGATCTCTCTTTGATGATTAGAAACAAAACTCTACCCAAATTGAAAGGCATTACTGAGACTTTGAGCTCAAATTACTGATCATATTTTCTTATTGGAATAAGAAAGCAAGTGACTTTTCAGACTTTGTGTTATGATATCTTTGTTGTTGGGGAAATTGTTCTTATGTCTTTTTCCTTAATATATTTTCTGTTCCTTTAATTCAACAAGAAAAACTAGTGAAAGTAGTTAGGAAGGTGTCTTGAAATCAAATGTGGAGAGACTTTGTGCCCCCATAATTGCCTTTAGTGTGTTTTCTTTTTATTTCTGTATAAAGAACCTTGGGATGACTTTGTTCCCTCATTGTCCTTCGTATCTCACTCTTGGGCAATTCTGGTGGAGACTTTGTGCTACATCTCAATTTGCTAGTTATTACGTCCTTGGTTACTTTTTGTAATTACTACTAGGAGTATTCTTGTGGTTTGCTAAATAGTACTTCTGAAAGAAGAAGAGTGCTTTCTGTCATTTCCCTTGAGTTTTTTCCTTTGATTTGCATGCATCATCTCTGAAAAAAGAGAGATCGATGGTTTGTCCTACCCTTGAGTATTATTTTATATATATATATATATATATATATAGAAAATAATATTCAAGGGTAGGACAAACTATCCATCTCTCTTTTTTTAGAGTATTATTTTCTATTTATATATATATATATATAGGGAACCTCCCCTTGATGAGAGGAGAGATTAGTCCCCTTTTGATGTGGTAAACCTACACATTTGGACAACCAATCTTCCTACTTTGGCTGATCAGACCTATTTTGTTTATCAGTACACTGATCGACAAAATATTCAACCAACACCCTTGACCCATATAACACTTAAATACTTTTAGACTTAGTTAGTAAAGGCTTATACACTTATGACTAGAACTAGTTACTAAAATGGGCTTGGACCTATACACCATCAAAATTAGCCTAAACACGGCTTGTGCCAATAAATATACCAAATCTTATTTTGAAATGACCAAGTCCTATAAGTGAAGTCTCATGCCATGGTATAACTAGCCCAACATGCGTCCCAATTCCCTCTTAGTTGTGTTTTTGGTGAGCACATACAACTTGTGCCTTATGTGAATTGATGATAGTGTAGCTGAGTGTTAAATGTTGAGTGTTATGGTAATACACTATGTCTATGCCTAGTTATAATGAGTCTAGAATTGACTTAGACAACCAAATGAGTGCTTGACTAGATATCTATTTGACCCCCTTTTCAAAAACACCTCCTTAGGAGGAATGAGAACTAGTGGTGAGAGAAGATAGATTTTAAGGGCATTGAAGGCCTCCTGATAGCTAGAGTCCCAATTAAAGTGGGTATCTTTCCTTAGGAGGTGATGAAATGGTTGACACTGATCAGATAATTGGGAGATAAAATGATGAATGGACTACAATTTTAATTATAAACTACATAGTTTATTAATATCGGATGGGGGTGACATTCTTATAATGTCTTTGATCTTAGTGGGTTTGACCTATATCCCTTGAATGGAGATGATGAAACCTAAAAGCTTACTTGTTAAAACCCCAAAAATGTATCTCTTAGAATTGAGATGTATGTAAAACTAGATTAGATGAGTGAAGATTATTTTAGGCATTGAAATATGGTATTTTGTAGTTTTGATTTACTAAGTAGATCATCCACATAATCTTCAATGATTTTATGGATTATGTCATGGAAAATATAGGTCAAGTCCCTTTTATAGGTGGCCTCAACATTATTTAAGCTGAAAGGCATAACTTAATAATATAAGGTTCCCCAATGAGTAATAAATGAAGTCTTATGTTTATCTTCTAGTGTGATAAGGATATGATTGTACCTAGAGAAACAATCCATAAGTGACAACATTTCATGACCAACTATTAATTGGTCAATATTAGGGAGAGGGAAATCATCTTTAGGACAAGAGGGGTTAAGGTTGCAAAAATTAGTACAAAGGCATAGTCCTCCTTTGGCTTTAATGATAGGAATGATATTAGACACCCATTGAGGTTAGTTAGTAGGTTGGATAAAATTGACGGATAAAAGACATTGTAACTCTTCTTTGACTAGAAGTACAATGTGAGGATGCATTTTTTGAATTTTTTATTTTACAATTTTATTTTCAAGAAATATGATAATGTTATGGATGAAAATAGTAAGGTTGATACCAAGCATATCATTATAGGACCAAGTGAATGTTTCACTGTGATCTACAAGAAACATAGCAAAATATTGGTGATCCTAAGGATATAAAGATTTGCTAACCTTAACAATTAGTAGAGTCTCATGAGATCCTATGTTAATGTCAATGGTAGATTTATTTAATAGACTAGAGGTTTCAAATGGAAGATAATTGTGTAGATGGGAGTTCTCTATGCCTAAATGAGTTAAGACCGACTCATCATCCTAGAACTAAAAGAAAGGGTGGTGGGAAAATCATTGCCTATCATGTTTGGGTAGGAGAGAGGAATGGTTTTGGATTCCACATTAATGAGATAAGTGAGAGGTTCTATAGTGAAGGTTTTGACTTTAGAAAAGTATAAAGGAATGGATACAACCTTGCCTATCTTAGAAGGGGTATTGGATGGTGAGGATGATGTGTCCTCTTTGAAAATAGGCAGAAGAGTGGTTTTATGATTTTTGTTAAAATCTAAGCCATTATTTTCATGGGGTTTCCTAAAATCCCATAACATAACATCATGTATCCATTTTTAATAGCATCTTATGTTAAATCCCTTCCAATCACACCGTTGTAGTTATGTTTTTACAAAGTGGGGTTTATCTAGGAACAAGAAGTTTTAGGTAAATGGTTTGGCATAGGTTCAGCTATTAAGACCTAAAGAATGTTGATCAATTCGCCCATAGATTAAATTAGTATGTAGAAAAGGTAGACCAAAGTTAATTATTTTCCCTTGATTAGGATAATACACATGTTATTTTTCAAGACACCCATATTCTTGGGGAGTGGGGAGAGTGTTGTCAGTAACTGATATTCTCCCATTGATATTTGATAAAACATGGAATCAAAGGAATCCTTGCTAGTAATTATTGATGTGGGGATTTTTGTACTAGATGACACTTCATTAGATGATGATGGGATCATGCTTTTTAACATAATTAAGGCATAATTTGGTTGAAAGATAATATTTCAAGTTTTAAATGGATGGGGATCAACCAGGATATTGTATCCAAGGAAATCCTAATAGGATATTGTATTAAGGGGACATAATGCATAACATGTATCCAAGGAAATCCTAATAGGATATTGTATTGAAACTCCCTTATTATTATGTAAAATAAGTTGAGGAGGGTATGTGCACCTACTTGGATAGGAAGGACAACTATTTCTAATGTAAGGGCCACATTATCATTGAATGATCATAAAATGGCTAGAGATTAGGCCACAATTATTTTAAGTAATTATATTTGATTAAAATCATGAGAGGAAATAATATTTTTTATTTCTCCATAATCAATCATTACTCATTTGATTCAGGTTTGATCTATCTGGGTAGTGATAAATTACGGCAAATCCTGGTCATCAAGATGTAATGGTGATATTTCAAAATTATGGAATGTTATCGATTATGAATTTTAAAGTAATGCAATAAAAGAGGATAGTGTTTGGGGTTAATATGATTGTATCTTAGTATCTTTCAAGGCTTATATCATAGCCTTGTGATATTATGGAGAATTTTTGACAAGTTCATATAAAGACATCTTGACTAGGAGTTGATGAAGATGCTTTAGAATACATATCTATATTAATTCTAAAGCATTATTATTTTGAACTTTTCCTAAAATAAAAATTTTAAGTTTTAGGATGGTCATTGTAGGTCTATTTGTGGTAGAAGTAGGAGATTTTGCAATAGTCACTTTGGCTTTATTGGTATTTTGGGTCTTATGATCCTGGCTCTAGAATAATGTAGCTATGTGAATTGCATCTATTTGAAATAATGGAGGATTTGTTGTGGTTTCAAACTCATCCAAATTTATAGGGTTTATGAGGGGTTGATATTGAGTTCTATTAGAGACTTTATCTTGCTTTGAAACTCATTCTGATTCTCTTAGTAATATACAAGTTCTTGAGGTGGATGTGACCCTAGTAGTTTGAATATGGGGATAGTCATGACCAAATTATTCCATTAAAATATCATCCTCTTATAATAAATTTTAGACCACAAATTTTGGTGTGTTAAAACTTTTAGTATCATGTCTTGCTATTCGATGATATGCACATTTCTTGTTTTCCAGATACCACATTGATTTTTGAGTATGGGGGTTAATAGGCTTTATTGGTGGTAATATGACAAGGGAAGTTCAAAGAATTTAATGGATCATGTTAGAGTAAGACCCCATCAATAGATACTAGATTATTTTTTTAAACTTTCAAGGCATTGGCATGGAAGTTGCATATGGTTTCAAGCCTTGATCCTTTAAACTAGTTATTTGAATATTCCCCACATCAAGTAATTTGTGTTTGGGATAAGAGTTTACACCTAAGCCTCATGGTTAGTAAGGATTTAAAGGATTATGATTTGGAATTATTATAGTGGTAAGATACCTTTTTAATGGTATATGCTCTTTAGAATATGATTCTAAAATGATGGTTTTTGGTTTTTGTAAAGGATGAGGTCCTATTATGGATGCTCTAGTTTGAATAGATGGTAGAGGCACTTTCCCTTTTTGAATCTGATCAGGGGTAGCAGGGATATACTTTTTAGGGAGTTTAATCCTTATAGGTATATTTTTCAAGTATTTTCCTCATGACACCCCAAGGTTTTGATTTCTACTAGCTAAAGCATTTCCCTTAATATCTCTCTTTATAGAACTTGTCCCTTCCTGAGCTATGAGGGGAGCTGGTCTTGGGTTTGATTGAAGTAGTATAACAATATTTTCAGGGGGGAGTAAGCTACAAGAGATGGGTATGCTACACAAAGGTGTTGTAGTGACAAAATGAGTGGTATATGTATCTTCTAGGATGTTTAAATAAGCATCCTCCTTGATATCCTTCTCATCTTTTATTTCTAGTTGATTATCTTATTTAGGTAATGTTTCCTCAAGAGAATCCCAAATAATGAGATCTAGAAAGCCTGAATGAGTCACAAGATAACTCTACTAGATTGAGATGTTTTGAAAGCATATCTTATAAGGAGATCTAGGATTTTAATTATTGTGTAAGGTGATTCAAAATAAATACTGACCTCTTTAGGAGGATGTTGATCATGGGTCATACTTATCACATGGATCTCATGGTCTGAGGTACATCCTAAATTAGCCTATATAGTATTAAACATAGAGACATTGTTACGAAATGGTTGTTTAAATATGTCTATGAACTGGTTAGTAGGAGAAATAGGGCTATCTAACTATAACTCTCCTTGATCAATAAGGTTTTACACTGGACATTTGAAGTAAACACAACTATTGACATCATGACCTAATACACAATGGTAATTATAAAATTCATTTTCTTTGAACCAATTAGGCTTAGAGAGAGAGTCATCAAGATGTCTAATCAAAGGAAGTTTGATGATAGATTCTTTTAAGAGCATGTTTAAAATAGAAGCATAAGAATCCCTTAAGGGTATGTACTTTTGTGAATGAAAATGTGTTAATGGTTTTTGTGATTATGTTTAGGAGGTAGAAAGTTTGGATTGGCTTTTTGTCAATGGGGGTGTTGATTTTAATACCACAACATTAGCATTGTATTTGGTTTTGGTATTGTTATTTCCTTTGGAGGTATCAACTTTGAATTTTTTATTACGTAACTTTACCTTCCCTTATTCTAAAGCTTGTATTTTTAGTTTACGGGCCATGGAAAAGGCCTCATAAAAAGTATTAAAGGATTAAACTTTAAATGTTGATGATATAATTTTAGCACATGATCTTACAAATAATTCAATTAGTTATGGTTGAGGAAGGGAAAAAGTAAGTTGGTTTATAAGACTCTACCATCTAGCCATAAAATTAGTGCTAGATTTGTTATTGAATTATCTAATGGCATAGAGATTGGTTATGGTCACTTTTCTTATTATGTTAATAAAAAAGTGCTCTAAAAATATTTGGGATAGTCTCCCAAAAGATAATAGGGAATGTTTAGGGATAGAATTATACTAGTCTAAAGTTTGTTTGGCTAGTAACATGGAAAATGTTCTTAGGAAAAGAGCATCATTGTGGGCTATAAGATAATAACCATGTCTAAACACTTGAATTTATTACTAAATATCTTATTTATTTTGAAATTTCATAAATTTTATAAGTTCCCATTATGAGGGGTAGGTCTAATAGGGATAGTTGGATTAATGGATTCATTATAGATTTACTCATAAGTGAGCATATTTTTTTGATCAGAGGTAGAGGCTTCTAGATTTTTCATCCTATTCATAAGGATGTTCATAAGTTTAGATTGGATATTATATTGAGTAATACCCACCAAAACATTCTATTGTGGATGTTGATAGGTTTGAAATGGAGTGGAAAAGGGTTATGACAAAGGGTAACCAACTAAAGTGGTCATAATCGATTGGGATAGTACCACATATTGTGGGGATTTTAAGGATATATAAGTAGTCCAAAGGGCTTATGAGGGAGATATGTATTGTGTAGTAAATGGGATGTATTGCTAAGGAGGTTTATTCAAGGGAACTTACTACAAAGGTTGAGTTTGGTGATTTGAAGATATGCTAGTTTGGATGGGTGGGAGAGTTGTAGGGATTGAAATCACTGTGTTCTGAGGTGCCATGATAGGAGGTAGAGTAAATGGAGGTTAAGGTGTGGTAATATATTGGGCTTGGTAACTAGTTGGAGATGGACCACTAGATGTTACCAAAGGTGGATTGTTTAAAGGTTTCATAGTGTTAGTATCAAAAACCTATTGGGGGAGGATTATTAAGAGAGGAAACCATGGTTATAGTAAACCCATCAGGTCCCTCTAGAGGCATGCTAAAAACATTCCCATAATAATGTGTATGAGGGTAAATTGGAATATGGATGGCTTGAGTGCTAAGGTAATGGTTAAGAGTAATTGGATTACTATCCAATATGGTGGTGAATTCAAGTTCTCCCTGAGTATAGAAATGGGAAACACCCTCCCCCATAAACTTAGGAGAGGTAGGAAGACTTGAGGTGTGTTCCATAGATAATTCTGAGGTTGGGGATTCCATTTGATTTATTTATTTCTATCATGTCAAAACCATGTAGCACCAAATAAAAATCAAGAAATGAAAATAAAAAAGCACACAATAATATTTTTGATTATCTCATTTTAGTGGACATAAGCACACACACTAAAAAATGTAATTAATAAATTTTAATTTCTTTAAGAAATTAATTTTAGAGTGTGATAAGGAAAAATGTCAATGAGGGTACTAAGAAATGGTAATATAAAGAATGGTTTTGGGTTTTCATTTAAGGATGGAAACTTCTATATACACTAAGGTACATTGAGGCCTAATTTTGTGTTGGAATAATGTACATGGCTTGGTATTAGGGCCTACCCCCTCACTTCACACACCATAACGATAAGGGTATCAGGTGCTTAGCCTTTATACTTCTTGCTAGAATTCTTATACTCGATCGGTAAACCAAGTCAGTTTTCCCCTTAGTAATGAAATCCATTTGGGTCTACTTTAGGTAGGAAAATGTTTCAAATTCTTATTTTAAAGTTAATTTGGTTTTGTATGTGTGTGAGAAGGTGTGATTACTATGGTAAATTGAATACCTATATTAGTCTATGTGAATTATCTAAGCACATAGAGGATGAATGCAATTTTTTTAAAACTTAAAAAGAAAAGTAATTTTTTTTGGATTTTCTTCTTTTTTGAATGAAGATAAACAATCAATAAAAGAGGAAACTAATGAATAATTTCATAATTAAATAACAAGAACGATGAGACCTTAGGGGTCTCACTAGGCATGCCATAATGTAAAAGTAGTTTTTCATTTTTTACTTTTAATTTAATTATCTACTAAAACCTTTAAAAAATAGAGTTTATAAGGAATACCTAGAGATAACAAGATGATTTTGCACCACTTGAATCTAGTAAATGAGGGAAATTATTTTTGTCTTGGAATAATTACCTACACATAATGAAACAACTTGGATAAATTTGACTAATAGATAGATAAGTGAGTTGTCTGGTTAGGAACTAGTCCTAGGAAGTTTGAACTTCCTCAAGTGGATGTCATATCATTGTTTTCACAATTAAGTGGATAATAGTCAATGAAATTAAAAAATATAAATATGAGATATAGAGGTGATAACAAAAACTTTAGTAGCTAATCTTTGTTTATATCATCAATATAATCAAAGTATTCATCTCAATAAGTTCTAGTAAAATTCACATCTTCTTGTATAACATCTAATTCATTAGAAGTCGATTCAATTGAAGGTGAGTAAATAATGGAATGAAGTTATAACTCAAAGGCTATGTCACTTTGGTCAAAAAGAATGGTTGAGAGATAATGGGTAGATTAGTGATGTTAATTATATCATGTGAAATTCTAGGCAGACTCATCTACAGATAAATTCCATGATTAAAAAGGCATAAGATAAAATTACTATAGAATTGATGATGATTCAGTTGATAATCAGCATCGATTCTATTAAAACTGCATAAAGCTATAAATAGGAAGTTACAGGATGACTGAGGATATTTAAATTAGAAATTAGGGATATATGAGATGTCTTGATAGTGGAATAAGAAGGAAAAGATAGAATGAAATAAGAAATGAGATATTTAATATATAGAACTTAACTTGAAATGGATACAAGTAGAGTGTATTTTTTTGTAGGTGAGAATGATCTTCCTAGATTGTGATGACTATTCTAGACTGGGTTTGGCATAATCTTATTAGCATAGATCTAGCATTCACCTTTAATTATCCTAAAGAAATATAATAAACATTTTTAGATTTAAAATTTGTAGGCCTAAAACCAAAAGGTTGCCTATGTATATATAGATCAATGTTGATCAAGAGAATCCACACTGATCGTGGGAAAATCTTCACCAATTCACCCTTTTTGGCAAAATTTTGCTTTGATCCACTTTGGTTTGTTTCAACTGTGGGGTAATTTAGGATTGCAAGTGTGGGTTTGTTAACAACAAATTTATATGAGGGTAGGTTATTTGAGGGTTAGGATTTATGGGTTGTAATTTAGATTTTGGTCATTAAAAGGGTAAAATGGTCAAATAAATTACCGAGTACCTAATGGTAAATAGTTAGACTTTAGGATAGAGATATTGAGGATAATAATAATAAATAAAAGTTGATACACAAAATAATTTGTAAATGATATACAAAATTATAGTGTGTATAATTTCTTAAGACCAAAGAGTTAGGTGGAAAAAAAGGAGAGCTCTCTATTTTTGATTCTTATGGATTTGGATGCTCCATAAATTTAAGAATATATGGAATGGGGATTTCAAACCACATCCTTTTGGGAAGAGTTGCTCTTTGGAGAGCATAGTACGATGAAAAATGTTCATTGTGTTCAAGGGGGAAGCTATTGTATATTATTTGATGACATGATAGAATTTAATAATCTATTGAGGAGGCCCAATAGAAAATGTTTGACCTTGTGGTAGATGTCAGTGATTTGAGTCTACTTGTCTCCATTCAGACCCTAATCCTATAATCAATATTATATTATATAAATTATATATAACAATTATATGTTGATTGTATTTATCATTATTATTTTTATCTAGGATTTCTCATGATTTCTCTTTCATGGACATTGATAAGATGGTTTTATTTATTTTTTATCACCTTAAGATGGCATAGCCTTGAAAGGTAAGGTTCAAATAATAAATGGATTATGGTGGATACCTGGGCACCTAGATACAAAGAAGGGTGTGGTAAATGATGAAATGATTTAGGGAGTGGAAATTGAGCATAGATCCAGATATTCTCAAATAGGTCAACCTTTTTAAATATTATCAAATCCATGGGTAGACAAGGGACAACCTAGTGAAATAAAAATCTTAGTAGCTAAAGAAAGAGAAATTAAAAATGATTCATGTAGTAGTGTCAAGTGAAATAGGATCAACTAAACTATTAAAATGAGATTTTGGGAGAAATATTTAAACATCATGCTACTAGGTGAAGTGGTAAAATACTGCACCCTATATGGTGAAAGTATAGAAGCCAAAAGCATCATTGAATAACAACAAATTATGTTCTAACCTGAGTAATATGGGACACATGGAATCCCTTATCAATCATCAAGGACCACCTTACAAGGCTAAATAATCATGGGTGACCAATAGTGAATTAGTATGATGAGGGAAAGTTGAAAATAACCCCCAAAAAGAATTGAAATAGAATATGAAATCGTAAGCTCCCAAGTAGTAGGAAGAGAATCATGGGACTATCTCCTGATAGAGGAGAATTAGGTCTATAACCACATGCCTATTTAATAATGATCCACTGACTTATAGGCAATGGCTTGGGTAAGGGAACCCACCAGAGTTGTAGCAAGAGTGAGTATTCATAGGGAAATTCAATTGTCACTACTTTTAGACCCGAACCTAGGTGATCGATCCATGACTACGATATATTTTGGGTGAAACTAAGTAGAGATACAAACTAATTGATGTTGAAAAATGAGTATATGAGTCATGGTTAGGGGTGAAATTTTAGTCGAACCCAAAGCTAGCTAGTTCTCCCCAAAATGCATTGAAGCATAATGGTTGACTATATCATATATGGGTAAATCACTATTTTTGTGTCAAATGTTTGAATGGTACCAAATGGAGTAACATTCTGAATACTAAATAAGATATCTTAAATTAAAGGGATAAGGGTCATCCATTGAGACGATGGGGGATAAGAGAGGGAAACAACCCAGATCACCATCTAAGGACCTTACATGACTGCTTAATGATGAAAGAGGTATGAGTGTAAAGATAATAATGAGGTTCACCTAGAAGAAATGATCCTTAAAAGAGTGTGTAATAACTTATTATTCAATCACTCTTGCACTAAATATGATCGAGACAAAATGATCTACTGAATCTATGGGATGTCAAAATAAATCGATAAGGAAATATTTCACCTTAAGAGGGAAGTAGTCACATGATAATATTTAGATGAAGTGGAAGTGATAATGTCAACTTGATTAATATAAACATTGGTGAGAATCCAGTGCCCCAAAAACCTAAGGATTCCTTTGCAAGGTTCGTCCAAAGAGGATAATTTAGGGAATTTGGCATTAAAGTTTGTTACTATGATAACGAAGTAAGTAAGAAATAATTTAATAAGTAAGCTCATTATCTAAAGTTATAACAAGCTGATAATATATTATTTTTAATGTTTGCCTTATTATATTATAAGTAATTTATAATACTGTTATTTTTATTAAAGATAGTAAACATTAAATTTATTTATTGTATTTAATAATGTAGTTATTTTAATTGAATTATTTATAATTTTATGTTAGTCTTTATTATTAAAATAAATAATATATAATATATAATAATATTTATATTTATTATTAGTATAAGTTAAAATTTAGTAAACTATACTATAATAAGAAACTATCTTAAATAAGATAAGAGTTTTTTTAAACTTCAAAACTTTAGAGTTTATTGATTGGTTACTTATTTTTTGATTAATTTATAACATAATAGCTTATTTTTTGAGTCTTATTACACCGAATATGATTGAGAATATGTAGTATAACGAAGCTATGAGATGTCAAAATATAATGGTAGAGGAACATTCTGTCTTAGATAAAAGCAATCATGTGAACAACTATGGACAAAGTGGAAGAGAGAATGTCAGCTTAAGTAATGCAAACATTGGTGAGAATACAATGACCCAAAAAACTAAGGATTCCTCTACAAGGTTCATCCATGAAGGGTAATTTAGGGACTAATATCAGGTCAAAAGGCATATTTAGTGGACAATAGGTTAATATTCCTATACTACCCCTTTTAGTCCTGAGGGACAAAGTATTCTAGGTTAGACAAAATATGGTTATCATTTTGAGGTCACAAGGTTACCCTTTTTTGGGTAAGAAGGGGTAGATAAAATTCCCCTAGCCAATGTTTGAATACTAGCATTACATCATTGATCCTATTTTAGGACAATACTAAAGTAACCCACATCATAATCTTACGAAATGATTAAACGACATATAATAAATGAGTACTTATACTTGAAACTAACACAAAGAGGTAGGTAGAGAATACCTAGGGGAAAGACATAACTCTCTCTAAGGAACTTGAAAAAATAGATCTATAACTTTAGGAGAAAGGGTTCCTCCTTACAGTAAGGGAGGTTAAAGTGACAAGGCCTAGGCAATTGTTTACCAAAAATAAAGGTCTCCATAAATTTATAAGACCATGTATGGAGGCTATCACCTACCTAATACTAAAAGGTTAAGGAATTTTGTGACCTAATGATAAGGAATCAATTGTAGAAGATTTGGTGAATAGTAACCATAACTATAATGGTCTTAAGGTAGAAATTTTTTTGGTCAGGTAATTTATGACCTACATAAAAGGTGTAATGATCTAGGCACTATCTCAAGAGACTTGGTGAAATTACACGTCTATGAAAATGTGGACTACTTTCACCTAGACATAAATACCCTATGAAGCTTTATTATTCCTTGGGATTGACTTTGGGGTCTTCTTATGTGACTTAGGTGCAAGGTGAATAAGACCCCCTTTTGGGGGGGTCGAAGCTAGTAGTGAGATACCACTCTAGAAGAGCCAAAATTTTAAACCTATGTCAAAAGCTACTATCCAAGGGATAGTCTCAGGTAGATATTTTTAATAAGTCTTAGGACTTACAAAATGTAATGAAGGCAAGAAAGGTTTCCTTGGGCCAATCATAAATTGGTCCTTAAGTGCAAAGGAAAAAAGGGAGCTCTATTACAAGACTGACTCATCTATCAGGGATGAAAGTCAACATTAGTGATCTGATGGTGTTAAGTAGAAGGGTCATTTCTCATGGATAAAATTTACTCTAGGGATAATAGGTTGATCATCCCCAAGAGTTCACATTGACAAAAAGGTTTAACACCTCAATGTTGTATCTTTGCCACCTAGGGCATTAATATATTTTAAGGGTTGGGTTGTTCTTCCATTTAGAATGTCATGAGATAGTTTGGCCCATATTTGATGTGGGTGTTAGATCATAGAGAGGAATTTTCCTTAGTAGGAATATCATGTGAAGGATGCAAATTTGGTGTACTAGTTATCATGCCCATAATAGATGTTGGGTATCAAGTGTATAGTAGATAACTATTAAATGCCTCTAAGTAATAAGCCCACCTCAGGATGAGTGTTCTCCATAAGGTATATAATCAATTTTCCTAATGATCTCACATAATTTCCCTCTTGGATCATCAATCCATCACTCATTAATAGATCTCCAACACTAGTTGATTCTATATTAAGAGCAATGCCTACTATACCATCTACAAATTCTACTAATTTTCATGCTATTACTTTATCAATACCATGAATATGAGAAATACCATCTCCTATTATTTTAAAAAGGGAGTGTGTTTGATTTGGTTTGTTATATGTATGGAGGGGGGCATCCTAGATAGCATATGATATATAGGGGGAGCTAAAAAAATCTATCTTGGGGTAACCCCTCTCAATTTATAGGTCAGGGATGATCAAATACCCCTATCTATTAAATAGGGGGTTGGCCACATATAAATATATATGCTACCATGAATTTAAACATACCTTGATAATTTATCTATCAACCCTATCAAACTAGGTCGTATTAACCAAAATAATGTCCTACCCCTATATATCTATCCACCTGCCACACCCCCTTTATATAAATATTGTATTAATGACTCCTTATATATCTATATACAAGGATGAGTGATGGATACACTCCTAGTTGAATCACTAACTAATATAGAAAGGTCCAAATAGATATATAGACATACTAAATACCATCCTCCCATCTCAATCTCTTATATCAAGAATTAAGCTTCCCTTGATTTACATAGAGTATAACCCTATCTCCAGATTAAGAATGCCCTTGATAGGCCTCATAGATCTATCTGGGGGGCCTATCTAGATATCCCTATCTATAGAGTCTAGATGGGGTCTAATATATTGATTGGGAAACTCAAGATTGGGAATCAAAATTAGGAATCGATGACCTCCCTCAATTTCAAGGGTAGATCAAATCACTAACAAATACAAAGATGAGAGAATACATATAATATATAGATATAAAATTGGAGTACAACATTTATGTAGTGCTAAGTGGAATCTATCCCTAGATAGATAAGATATATAGGGGCACCACCATATATAGTTTAATGGGATCTATATTAGGAAAATTATAAATCTATAATTCATATGGTTAGAGGGAATATAGATATATAAATAAAACTACAACATTTCATTGACTGGTATACTATATAAACATAATAATTTCAACTTTTATCACATATTGACACTTTGTATCTTACAAGAACCCATCGAGTCTCAATCTCTTTGAGTGTACACCTTAAGGGGTGCATCAAGAAAGCCGTGGGAAAACCATTGGTTGTTCATATTATTTTTGTCCCTTTTTCCACTTGTTCTATACACACTTGTCTCTTGAAAACCTTATACCTAAGCATGTTCTTCTCTGTTTCACACTCCTCAGTCATTTCCTACCTTTTATTTCTCTTTACTAACCTTGACCCCCTTTCGACTATTCATTATACTAGGTTAACACTGTCAAATCTATATAGTTTTTAATATTATTTTCATATATTAGGCTTATTAGGTCAACCCTATATTATTTTGGTTAAAATTCACTTAGGTTCTAGATCAACTCTTGGCTGACCTAGCCCATGACCTAGTGAATTCTTTTCAAAAATTATGCTAGGTCAATTAGGTCGACCCTATCAGTTGAAAATTTTGAAAGGGATTAGGGTTAAATCATCCTATATATACAAGTTCATTTCACCATTATTTAGAGAAGAGAAGAAGAGTTCAGAGTTATTATGCATCTACTTATCCACTATTATACTTGAGGAGCAAGTTTTGGGTTTCATACTTTTTTTAGGGACATTTAACTTGTCTTATGGATAAATATTTTAGATGCATTGATAGATTTTATAGCCTAGATATTATTTATAACTTTCATCCTTACATACCATAGTAACCTATTGTAAATCGACTTGGCCAAGGCAAATATTGAGGCTTGATGGATGCATCTTAAAAGGTAAGTATTATTAACTTTGTTCCTCCTTTATAAGAGTAAATAGATATGCATTTGTACTTCTATTCCTTTCATTAGGATTCCATATACATGGACATGAGTATATGTCTCTTATGCATGTTTAATTTTATTATTTATAACCCCTTATTTTGTGTCACAAGCTTTGGTCAGCACTAGATTAGATTTATTTTACTTGTTATTAGTTTATTGAGATATCAAAACATGGGAATCCCTTAGGGTTATTTCATGAATGTGCTTGATTGGAAGCTTTGGAACCCTCCCTATCATAGTGTATTGTGGTAAGAAATCCCTTAATTGGGTCTAGTGGATCCCTATATTGGTTATTTTCTAAATTACCTAATGTGTCCCCAATCGAAAGTGTGTGGTATTATTTATCTTCTTTGAGTTAGGATTTATTTATAGACATGATGAATTTTTTATTGCATACATTCAGGTGAACTTGCCTTGAATCTAACCCATGCAAGTTTTATATCACATTTTTCATTATTTTATCATTTTATTTTTATATATTTGTAATACTGGGTTGATAGTGTCAATGTAATTCTAGATTTTATGCATAAGTTTGACACATAGTCACACTAATACCTCTTAATTCTATTTATGTAGGTTTTTCATCAAGTATAAAAAACATACTAGGTTGACCAAGTTAACCCTATACACTTTTAGACATCTAGTTTAGCCTACTAGGTCAAACTAATCGACCATATACATTTTTAGGCATCCAGATTAGATTACTACGTTGACATTGTTGACATAGTATATTTTTTAGGTTTTCAACAAATAATAATCTACAAATTTTAATTGATCCAGTCGACTCAATTACTAAAATTTGTAAGTATAAATCAGGGTTCTTCAACAACAATCTCATTTTTCTCTACATCCTCCAACCTGTCAAGGTTCCTTTCTATCCTTCTCTATCATTTATATCATTTTCTATAGTTTTTTTTATAACTTTTAGTCTTCAAAACTAACCTTGTATAGTCAATTAGGTTGAGCCTATCAACATAGTTCTATATTATGTGTTCTATCTGGAAAACTAGGTTAACACTGTCGACTTAGTTCATTTTTAGATCCTTGCTTCTATAGTATATAAGTGACACTATTGACTCTGTAATGTATTCTCTTTATATATTATCATCTAAAGTAACATTGTACTATGTTTCAAAATTGGAATTAACACTTATATGCTAGTAATTAGCTCACACTTTCATTTATTATTATTTGCATGCTTAGAATAAATCACGTAGTCTAATTAGATGGTTTTTAATTATACCATTTAGTTTCACTATTTTCCACATTACAAAATAACTAAATCTTAAAACATATTTTAACAATTGTCTACCTAAGGCCTACCTATTTGGATTTTATCACCAAGGGGGAAGTTGACTTGGTTTTTTGGCCAAGTATAAACATGTGGTTAATGGTATATATTGGCTAAGCACCTGACACCCTTACCGTTGTGGTGTGTGAAGTGAGGGGGTAGGCCCCAATATCAAGCTATTACTATTGCCAATACAAATCCCTTTCAGCCTAAATGTATTAAAATTATCTTTAGATTAATTTCTAATTATTTGTTTATAGCCAACTCCCTATCACATCAAAAATCATATTATAATAATCTAACAACATTCAAGATGACCACTTAGTTAGCATTTACTTTCCAAGTTTATTGCTTTCTCTTTGCTCAATTGTATATTGTATTACAAAAACTTTCATTAGCCAGTGTTGGTGCAAGGTTTTGTGTTGTGTGCTTCAATTGGATCAACCTCATTGACCCAATTAATTATGTGTTTCCTTTCATTTCTTTTATTCAAAATTACTTGTAAAATTTTTCTTGTTCACTATACTAGGTCAACATTGTTAGCTTTGTACACTTTTTTATCCCCTATTTACAATACTAGGTTGAAATTATCGACTCTATAAAAAATTTAGTCTTTGTTTCCAGTACTAGGTCGACATTGTCAACTCTATAAAATTTTCAACCTCAGTTTCCAGTACCAGGTCAACATTGTCAACTTCTTATAATTTTAAGCCTTAGTTTCTAGAACTAGGTTGACACTATCAACTATGTATAATTTTCATCCTTAGTTTATAGTAATAAGTTGACACTATCGACTTTGTATAGTTTTTAGCCTTAGTTTCCTATACTAGGTCAACATTATTGACTCTATACTCCTATTTGTACCTTCTTGTCTCTTTGCTTTTGTAACTATTCTATGTGTGGTTATATAGTCTTATCTCATAATGATGTCATCTTTATAGCCTTCCCTTAGTCAAAAACATTGCATCATCAAGGATTTAGACCATAACCTCACTTATTTCATTATTTTAGATGAAACTATTCACTTTATTCCTTCATCTTTTCCTAATGAAAAACCAATCAATACATAATGTAATGTAGTTGAGGTGATTTCATCCTAATGCTCCTCTTAATACCAATGTTGGGAATCCTCTACTAAATAATCCCCCTCCTATCAACCCTAATAACCCTCTTGCAAACACCATCCCACCTATTAATACAACTCAACTTCTTGCACAAGTCATACAATAAATGAACATAATGCAAACTTATAACACCTCTCAAATGATAAAGATGCAACAACATTTATTACACATGACTAGTCAACCACCTCATGTCATCATGTCTCAACCAAATAAAAAAATTTCCCCTCCTTCTCTTAGAGATTCCAATGGGAATATTATCCCTCAACCTACTTCACATAACAAAAATCTTCAACATCTTCGAAATGAACCTTTATCCCCATTCATTTCATCCATAGATATTAGAAACATTTATCCAACTATCACATATAATGGGACTAAGGACCATACTATCTTTCTTAATTCTTTTGGTAATCTCTATAAGGAATGGGTGTAAACTAACACCTTCGCTACCACCAAGCTCTTAGCCAAAACCTTTGTTTTTGATGCACTTAAATGGTAAAACCGAATTCATAGACATTCCATCTCATGACTAGAGGATTTAGTCAATGATCTAGTGAAGGAATTCTAACATGATGACCTTCCTTAAAATTACCTTAGCCATTTCATCAATGCCAAAAAACTTCCTAATGAATCTGCTCATAATTTCATCAAATGATAGAAGTATCTAGCTCATAAAGTGAACCATAACATGAAAGATGATATTATTTAAAAATTATATGTTACTACTCTTGAATCTCCCCTTCAATATAAAGTTCTAATCTTTTCCCCTAAAACATTAGACAAAGCCTTAGACCAAGCAAAAATGCAAGACTTTCATATGACTTAATTTGAAACACCTCAAAAATTTACTAAAGAACCTTTCCAACCATTTTATCATAACATGGAATCATTCAAGCCTCTCCAACCTCAAAATGGAGCATCCAATTCAACCAATTTTAACCCAACCTACCCTCCCTTGATTCTATAATAACTTAAGAAGAAATTTCCACCCTGTAAATCCACTATATTTGATCCTTCCAAACCTCATCCAAAATGGTACAATCCTAATAAATTTTGTCGGTGGCATGCTAATATAGATCATTATAATGAGTTTCATTATGATCTTCATTGATTTTTTATTTCTTCCTTGCTTGGTCCACATTTCAATATTGATAGTCTCACAAAACAATGTTATCAATATTATCTTCAAGCTTCTCAAATTCAATCTCAAGAACCACAATCATATCAACAACAACTACCTAATGATCAAAAACAATTATCCCATACTTACATCTCATCCACTAATGTTTTTTAAACCACAATTTGTCCTTCTTTCTACACCAATAAGGAAAGGATAACTAACATGAATACTTTTACACATATCATTGCATCCATTGAACCTCAACCTATTAAGTCACACAAATAAAAGGAGTACCTAGTTCAAATTATTACTCCAAAGCATATCATACATGTTCCTCCTTTACCTCCTTTCCCTCTTCATACCTCTTGTACAAATCCCATGTCACATTTAACCTCCTTAAAATATAAAAAACTAACACATTTACCTACCTCCAAATGCACCTACCAACCAAATACAAATCATTTTCATGGTTTAATGTTACCTCACTCCAAATCACATGTTGGGGCATCTTGTGATGCCCATCCACATGTCCCTTAAGACTTTGTGGAATATTTATATGCCCATCCTTGCATCCACTTACCTTTTGGGGAATCTTATGATGTCCATTCTTATTCTACAATGCATCATAAAAAATAAATTCAACTTCAAAAAACCTTATGAGACTTATAGACTTGTTTTTCACATTCTCATATTTGATATAGATGTTAGCATAGATCTTATTTGTTTTTTATTATCTCATTTTTATTTAATTTTGCACACTTTACTTCTTTTAGTCACACTTTACTAGCATCATTATCACCTTTGGGTTCTTTGGTTTTCTTACTCATTAGATTTGGCATTTTTTTTCATTTTGGTTCTTATATATCTCTTTCATTTTTGTCTTTTTACATCATTCTTTGCCTTTGTAGCTTTATTATTTTTTTCCCCTTATTTACCATTCACCTTATTGGTGTTCATCTTGTGATTTGTAATGTAAGACCATGGATAGGACATGGCCTTCCTCATAAATTACCACATTAAAACATTTTTATACCACTTTTTGGGATGACTATTACTTTCGTTAATGCTTGTACTAGATTCATTGTAGGTTAGTATGGATTCTCTAGTGACATAGCTATCATATCATAGTTCCATCCATTTCATATAACCATTTTACCTCATTGTGATCATCTACAAACATATTCATCATTATATCAATTATTACATAGATGGATCTCTCATGATCCCCATATTTCCATTACTTCCTTTCATTTGAGGATCACATCGAGTAATTTTGAGATTGCACACTTACTTGTGGGAAAGTCTAGGAGTATTTAGATACTTTAGTCTTTAGGTCCTTTTATCTAGTGACCAAGTATAATCTCTTGTGTTTGTCATCTTTGACATCCATGTTTGGTTTTCCAAACTTTTATGGAGGAGGAATAGAAAAAATCCATCAAGAATGTTAAAATCCAAATCATAAAATAAAAACAAAAGGCAATGATTTAAAGGCAAAAAAATATTAAAAGTCAAATCACATTAAAATATGTGATTCAAAGCATCAAATTTCAAACTCCATAGTTTGCCTCATAATAGAGTCGAGGTCCACTGGGGTGTGGTAGGCTAGTATATTAGAAAATGAGAATAAAAATTTCTTTTAGTGCTACCTACTTTATCACACCAGTACCCAATCTTTACAGTAGATTGATGCCTCTATAAGGGGTCTTGAAGAATAGGTAACACATTGTGGGAAGGTAGGTCCATTTTAATTTTCATACATATATCCTTCATGTGATAATCTATATAATTCACTTATTAGCCCAATATTTTTGTTCATTAGTCACAATGTCCTTAGTCCTTGGTGTTGATAGTTCTTAGTCTTTTTCACTTAACTAGTGTGTCTATTCTTGCTAAGTATGTTCACATCACCCATGTGGAACCTCAAATTCCTTATTTTCATTATATTCCCCTTGTTGGATATTAATTTTAGCTGATCACATCCTTGATCACATTTACCTTATTATGCCTTTTGGTTTATAGTTTGTGAGTTGCATTATAAGACCTTGGATAGGACCAATCCTTCCTCTCAAACACCCTTACACCATTTTTTTACCACACCATCTCATTATCATCCTATTCATGTCATTAATTGGTTGTATTTTCTTACATTATATCTTAGAATAAGCACTAAGATTGAGTTTTCATCATTTAGATATTTTTGATTTTCATTTCTCCATCATGTTCTTGTTTGATTTTTGATGATTTTTCTTGTCTTATATATGACATTTGGAATTTTTACATGTTTCTCTTTTTATATTATTTCTTCATATTTGTCTCACATCTTGATTTCCATTTCATTTTCAGCCATTCATGTTTTTTTTTTTTTTTTAAATGTTTGATTTGACATGCTTAACTTACATGGGGTTACTTGTCACTTGCTTAAATATCTTCATTCAAGTTTTCTTGAATTTTTATTTCATTTTTAATTCATATTTTACATAATTACGAACATGATTTATTATGTTCTACATTCCTTTTTACCATTTATGTTTTACATGCTTTCCAATGTGATTTAGTCATTTGTCATTCATTTATCATTCATTTTCCATCATTTTATCATTTATTTTCCATCAATATTTCTATTCTAACCTTTCCTTAAAAATCATAATTTACCAATTATCCTAAAAGACCCTCATATATTTATCTTTGCTAACTAATTTTTCACTACTATATGCCTATATTCTAAACATTTTGATTTTTCACTCTCTTTCTGCACTAATCTATATAGGTTCACCTAATTTTATTCACATTGGATGCCTTCAATTATCTTCAAGTATATTTATTTATATAAAAGAGTAAGGTAAGTAAAGGTATGTGTTTTTAAATTATATTCTTTCATTTATCTTATTTACTCCTTACTACATTTTACTTAGCTTCAACATTATGTGTTATCATGTTCTATTCCTGAAGCACCATCTCGTGTTGCACTCACATGACACGTGATGATATTTGAGTGGGGAATATGTATACACATACTATTTAAAAAATTATCACTTACTGACACTTTATATCTTTTAGGAACCCATCGAGTTTCAATCTCTCTAAGTGTAAGCCTTAAGGGGTGCATCAAGAAAGGGTTGGGTAGACCATTGGTGCTTCACAAGATTGTTGTCCCTTTTCCAACTTATTATCTACACACTTTTATACTAAAAAAATTAAACATAATATTATTCTTATCTATTTCACACTCCTCAGTCGTTTCCTACATTTTGTCCCCATTTTCCTAACCTTAACCCCCTTTTGACTATTCATTGTACTAGGTTGACACTATCGACTCTGTACAATTTTTAGCCTCATTTTACTATACTAGGTTGATTGTGTTGAGCATATATAATTTTGGGTTAAATTCACTTAGGGTCTAGGTTAGCTCTTGGCTAACCTAGCCCATGACCTAGTGAATTCTTATCCAAAATTGTGCTACGTCAACTAGGTTGACCCTATTGGTAGGAAATTTTGAAAGGGAATATGTTTAAATATACCTATATATTCAAGTTAATTTTTTGATTATTTAGAGAAGATAAGAAGAATTAAGAGTTATCATGCATCTAATTATCCACCATTTTACTTGAGGAGCATCTTAGGGTTTCATACTTTCTTTATAGATATGGATCTTATCTTGTGGAGAAGTTTTTTGAATGCATTGATAGATTATGTATCCTAGAGCTGATTTATCCTTGTCATCCTTACATAACACAATAACCTATTATGAATCACCTTGGCTAAGGGAGAGATTAAGGCCTGATGGGTTCATCTTCAAAGGTAAGTATTCCTAACTTTGTTCCTCCTTTATAAAAGTAGATAGATATACATTTATACCTATATTCCATGCATTAGGATTTCATATACATTGATGTGATGTCCCTTACTTAGGGGCTCATTTTTTCTAAGAAAAGCTCAGATATATATCAATAAAGCTCTGATACCACTGTGATGTCCCTTACTTAAGGGCTCCTATTTCTAAGCAAAAGCTCTGATACCACTATAATCCCCTTTCAGTAGGGAATATCTAAACACAAATAGCTCTGAACAAAGATACACTTTTTGCCAAAATAATTTCAAATATGAATAAATAAATCACAATATAACCTCTCAATAGCAAATCAAAGATCTTATCACTTGTTCTTTTAGATGATTACACAATTGAGTCTCTGTCATACAAATAAAATAATGTGAAATATTCTATCTTGAAACCCTAGGCTTTTGCAAATCTAGAGATTGACCCTAAATCTGGAAGTCTCAGCCTATTGTGTTGAACACATAGTCACCAGCGTCAGTCGATATGCTGCCAACGTCGGTCACTGTAGGTCCTTCTCTGCCGACATCGGTCTTCAGTCAGCTGATGTCGGTCACTGGGGATCTCTGTCTACCGAGGTCGATGTCTACGTGGATTTGTATGGTCCTGTACAGACTTTGTACGGCTGCTAATTAAGCACAACCCACCTATTTTCAACCCCTGATCTGAAAATATATGTCTCTAATACAGAAGATCTCTATCTGTATAATTTATTGAATCAAAACTAAATAAAGAAATACCTGAAATACTATGATAACTTCTGTGTGAATTTATCTCTCAAATCTGTACCTCTATGATAAATTTTATATGAAGCTATCTCTCAATTTGGAAATAAATCAACTGATATCTCATAGCCTCTAAATCGTACACAATGAAGAGTTGATGTTCTCCACTGTAATGGAATCCTAGAACCCTTGGCTCAGTCTTCACAGAAGAATTCTCCAAAATCAATAATCAATAATCAATGGCTAATACAAACTCTCTCCCATGAGAAACCCTTATACCCACCAAAAAGATGTGCTTGCCCTAATTAAGGTTTTCTTAAATTAGAATTAGGGTTTCTAATTAAAAATAGGCTAAATAATTAATATTTGATTAAATCAATCAAATATTAATATCTCCCTTAATATATGTCAGATCCTCAAACCAACTAACGCTGGTGAATCAAGGAGTGATTCTGCACATGACCATACCAAAATGAGGGCGCTCTGCAGTATGTCAAATATCCCTAAATAATAGGAGCTCAGGCCAAATGTGTCTGAAATAACCTGAATGAAATCCAACTATAGGAATTTTGTAAAATTGAAGCCAAGCCAATCTCCATCATGACCCTCTATCCATCCTATTAGCCTACGAAGGTCGCATAATAGGCTAATCATCAAGTCTATCAATGTCTATAAAAAAGGGGACATGACAATCTACCCCTCCAGAAATTGCTTGTCCCCAAGCAATCTCAGAATAATGAACCACTCGATCCACCTAGATCCCAAATGTAGTTATGCTCTACACTATTGTAAATCAATGCAAGTTCCTACAATATCCTCTGTAGTATAACCAAGAGGAATCCATAATCAAACTGATGAATGCAACTCCACCAATCTCTAAAAACACCACTGCCCTGGATGTGTCGATACTGCAGGGTGTGTAACTTGTAACTGCCAATTCCATCTACAAAAGATGGTGCTAATCTATCCCATAATGGATGGTAAGAAACTAGATCTGATCCACACCTGTGCAAAATCAAATCATCTAAATCTGGGTCAAAAGAAAAATAATGAGCATATCTCACCGTATAATGCCGGTAGGAACCCCCAAACTCCACTACTGGCTCACCATCACTAAACTAGGAATCAGCAGATGGCTCCAATCTCTGACTCTAAGTGGCTATAGGTTAGATAAGACCCTGTGCAATTTGATCAACAAACCTCACCTCAAAATCCCTGTGAGGTAGCATAGTAGAAAGGATCACTATAATCTCCCCACCCAATCTGCTTATAGCACTAGTACCTTGGATGAGAACACCTTCTGTCACTTTATGTGAGTCCAAACAAACACCTGTACTATCTAGAAAATACTCCATGAATGATTCAGTGCAGTAAAAATTATATGAGGAAGCATCAACATACTCCCCCACACACCACAACTGAGTCCTCTGTAAAAATGGCACAACGAACGGAACCATACTATCATATCTATGAGAATAATCAATCTGGAGACTCGACTCTATTGGTATCCCAAACTCATCAGGACCAGGTACTCCCAAATCCTGAACATGTGTGTTAGCCCCCACAACGTGTTCCTTAGCTACAACTGTAGGAACATACTCACAATCAACACTCAATGTACTAACCTCACTATATAATTGAACTGGATCTGGGGCTGGTGAAGACCGCAAATGATCTAACTCCATGGTCATCTCCTCGAACTGAAACTGCGACTCCTGTAGATCTCACTGTAAGTCATCACAAGAAGAACCTACTGTAACTCCTTTCTATCTCCTTATGTTTTGAAGATGTTGTCTCGCATTGGCAGCCACTAATCTAGCCTCCTTGGCCTTTTGTGACCACATATCACATAAATTTTGGGTCCTTTCCATATCCATCCAAGTTTGATGTTCTTGGTGTGAAGATGAAGGAGCAATATGATCATGCAAAGAATCCATACTCTTATTATCCATATCATTAGCATGCTCTATGCTGGTCTCTAATGTAGAAGTCTCAAGTGGAACTTCTTGCAATTCTGATATAGACAACTCATTCCCCATGGCTGCCCTCATATCCTCTTGAGTTAAATCAACATGTCTAAAAACTGGTGTAGGGCTGCCCTCAACCCTTGTAGAGACCTCTTGTTTCTCCTTCATTCTATTTTGTGATGTGGACCTTTTATGAATGGATTCCATATACCATACTAATTTGTCTTCAAATGTAGGATCTGAAAGAATTTCATTCATCCTCCTCTGGGTTTCAACCAACTGGTTCAAACCTTGTTTCAACTTCTTCATATCCTTGTCCCACTGTTTCTGATTACTTGAAGTAGTCATGGTACCCAACAGGATGGTAGAAATTTGGCTCTGATCTACCCAACATGATGGCAGGAATTTGGCTCTGATACCACTGTGATGTCCCTTACTTAGGGGCTCTTTTTTCTAAGCAAAGCTCTGATACCATTGTGATGTCCCTTACTTAGGGGCTCCTTTTTCTAAGCAAAGCTCAGATATATAGCAATAAAGCTCTGATACCACTATGATGTCCCTTACTTAGGGACTCCTGTTTCTAAGCAAAAGCTCTGATACCACTTTAATATCCCCTTTCAGTAGGGAATATCTAAACACAAATAGCTCTGAACAAAGATACACTTTTTGCCAAAATAATTTCAAATATGAATAAATAAATCACAATATAATCTCTCAATAGAAAATCAAAGATCTTATCACTTGTTCTTCTAGACGATTACACAATTGAGTCTCTATCATATAAATAAAATAATGTGAAATATTCTGTCTTGAAACCATGAGCTTTTGCAAATCTAGAGATTGACCCTGAATCTGGAAGTCTCAGCCTATCGTGTTGAACACATAGTCACCGGTGTCATTTAATATGCTGCCGACATCGGTCACTGTAGGTCCTTCTCTGCCGATGTCGGTCTTTAGTCAGCCGATGTCAGTCACTAGGGATCTCTGTCTGTCGAGGTCAGTGTCTGCGTGGATTTGTACGGTCCTGTACGAACTTTGTACGGCCGCCAATTAAGCACAACCCACCTATTTTCAACCCCTGATCTGAAAATATATGTCTCTAATATAGAAGATCTCTATCTGTATAATTTATTAAATCAAAACTAAATAAAGAAATACCTGAAATATTGTGATAACTTCTGTGTGAAGTTATCTCTCAAATCTGTACCTCTGTGATAACTTCTATATGAAGCTATCTCTCAATTTGGTAATAAATCAACCGATATCTCATAGCCTCTAAATCGCACACAATGAAGAGTTGACATTCTCCACTGCAATGGAATCCTGGAACCCTTGGCTCAGTCTTCACAGAAGAATTATTCAAAATCAATAATCAATAATCAATGGCTAATACAAACTCTCTCCCATGAGAAACCCTTATACCCACCAAAAAGATGTGCTTGCCCTAATTAGGGTTTTCTTAAATTAGAATTAGGGTTTCTAATTAAAAATAGGCTAAATAATTAATATTTGATTAAATCAATCAAATATTAATATCTCCCTTAATATATGTCAGATCCTCAAACCAACTGAAGCTGGTGAATTAAGGAGTGATTTTGCACATGACCATACCAAAATAAGGGCGCTCTACAGTATGTCAAATATCCCTAAATAATAGGAGCTCAGGCCAAATGTGTCTGAAATAACCTGAATGAAATCCAACTATAGGAATTTTGCAAAATTGAAGCCAAGCCAATCTCCATCATGACCCTCTATCCATCCTATTAGCCTACGAAGGTCGCATAATAGGCTAATCATCAAGTATGTCAATGTCTATAAAAAAGGGGACATGACAATTGACATGAGTATATGCATCTTATTCATATTTAGTTTTATTATTTATGACCCCCAACTTTGTGCCACAAGCTTTGGTGAGAACTAGATTAGATTTACTTTACTTGTTATTAGTTTAGTGAGATATCCAAACATAGGACTCCCTTAGGGTTATTGCATGATTGTGTTTGACTGAAGGATTTAGAATCCTCCATAGCATAGTATATTATGGTAATAGATCCCATAATTGAGTCTATTAGATCCCCATATTAGTCATGTTCATGATTATCTAATGTGTCCCCAATCAGAAGTGTATGGTATGATCTATCTGCACTGAGTTAGGATTAATTTATAGACATGATGCATTTCTAATTACATACATATACCATATTGAGAGATTGATTGTAGAAAAAAATCTCAAACTTGTATAATGTCTTGAGAGCTTGATATTTGGATTGAGAGATGTATATCAGAAGCTTGATATAGTTTAATATAAAATAATTTAGTTGGTCTCAACTCCTAACTCTTCAACATAATGCCTATATAATATATATATGGAATGGTTGATTACTCATTTTTGGTAAATATATAGGTTAAGTACTCATATATTAAGGAATCTTGGATAGGTTTTGTAATACTATATAGTTGTTATACCCCTATAACCATATAGATATATATGGAGTTGAGTACTCTTTTCTGGATAAATAGGTTGAGTATTCTTAGACAAATTTCATGCTCACTTTTAGATGGCATACAGGACAAATATATGAGAGTGGGGGGTGGATAGATATATAGGTTTGGATGGTCAACATATTGAGTACTCTTGTATGGTCTACAACGTTTCATATATAAGATAAGTATTTTCTATGCTCAAGATAAGATAATATATATAGAGGGTGGGGGGATCCTTTTTGGTGAGTTGAGTAATTTTTTTTTCTAAATAGGACCCAATTATACATATAGAGCCTGACTCTTATCTATTTTATTCATAGGTACTCCTAGATGACGTACTCCTCTCTGAAAAACCTCTTGGATGTTAAACAGGTTACTCTTAGATGGATAAACCATTATTATATTGATTCCTCCTTTTCAGATTACTCCTAGGTGGCTTAACCATTCCTATTTAATTTTCCAATCATAAATTATCATAGGTAACTCAAAGAACTGAATATTGAACATATATGATATTTAAACCTTCATTGTTCCTTAGTAGATCAGTGGTAGAGTGATTGGTTATTAATTTATTAGTCATAGGTTCAAATCCTATTTGAAGAGAACTTGTTCAAGGGCTTATTTTAAACACTTAGCTACTCCCCTATCTTTTTAGGATGAGACCATAAAAAGAGGGGGAAATTTCTGATTTAGACAATTGAATTGGGTGAAAACTCTGTTCCCTCTAATAGATTATGTCAAAGCTATTAATTAAATTCAATAGTCATTCAAATGCTAGTAATACTAGAAATATCATGTTGTGCATTAGGAATAATATATAGTCCAGGGCTAGTTCCTTTCAAATAGCCAATTTAGTTAAGCTAAGGCTGGTTATTTACTAGCCTACTACTAATTTTAGTATATTATTAGTTCTGTATAGATGCATTCATCCATTCTTTGAATGATGAAAATTTGAGCAAATAAATGTCTTTGCTAATACTCCATGCAATCTTGAAAGTGACTAGGAGGAATGTTACAGTTACAATCATTGAGGGGGGGTGAATCAGTGATGTGAGATAATCTAACTCAATTCTTAACTTTTAAACATTTAGCATACATCAATCTTGATCAAGCAGCATAAATATGAAATAACATACATCTAAAGCATACACAAAAGAATACATCACATGAACACATCATATATATGGGAAACCCTTTTGGGGAATAAAACCCACTACACCTTGTAATATGGACTACTAATCTGTAGGATTTTCATATGGTTTGGAAAAATGTGAAAAAGACAAGTGTTATTATGAGAAAGTTGACACATGGCAAAAATATAAAAAGTTTATATTTTTACTTTTTATATTGGAATTATTTTATTGCTAATGGGTGTTGTATTGCAAATGTGGGACCAAACTGACCTTTACCCACATTACCCCATTATCAACTTTAGCAGCCATATAATTCTACTAATGCTACCAATTTATTTATTTCACATCATTCAATTACTTTCCCACCATAATTCTTCCATTTCCCATTTTCAAAATATTAATAATATCCTAATATTAATAATTTTTTATTAACCATGGGATATATTTAAAATTAAATCCAAATTTAATTAAATATCTTATTATTATGGTTTTTATACCATTGGATAATTAAATCCCAAAGTCACAAATTTTATTTTATTCCCACCTTTACCCACGTGGAGATTTACCATGGAATGTAGTTTTCAGAAAAGAAAAAATAAAAATAAAAAATAAAAAACCAAAAAAAACCTCTTTGTACCCCCACTTATCCTTTTCCACATGGAATTCCATTCCACTTTACATGGGGTGAGTTTTGTTTACAAGGGTTATGCTTTTTTTTTTAAAAAAAAAAACTAAGTCCAAAGTTATTATCCCTTACCTTTTTATCCATGTACACTTTATTTCCTCTCCCACGTGGATACCCATTTAAAGTGGTTGATGATTTCACTATGGATGGGACATGGAAAATTGTTATGGTAAACTTTATCCTCATGTTTTATGTTTGGGTAGTAAACAAAGCATGTACATTACCCACCTTTCATTCCCATGTGGGTCTTCCACTTGGTTTTACATGGTTGGCAGTCTTAGTGGTAATGTGGTTTATGGAAGCATTTCATTAATAAAGAATGGTGTTTCAATCTCCCAAAAATAATGGGATTTTATTCCATTTAAATTAGCATGCAAGATAATTACAGGGGATCAGTACACTTCAGGGGTAAAATAAGGTTGTTAGCCAACATTGGCTATATACAATTTTATTTCATTTTATATTATGGATGATTTTTATTATCTAGAGAATAGGAAATAACATACAAAGAATATTATAGAAGCTGTATATTTTTGGTACAGAGGTAGAATTTTGTAATAGCTCGATTGAGGCCATTTTTTCCTATACAAAGTCTTGTAATCTTGTAAAAATTATAGAGTGTGTTGTTTTCCTATTATGGAGAAAAAAGTACTCACTAATCTTTGGATTAATAGAGGACATTTGCAAATCTAGTTTAGAGTCTTCAATATCTAGTTTTTAGTTTTATTATGGGTGACAGTGTTTATTTATCACTATTGTGAGTTGTATTATTACTTGCAAATTGATTTTTAATGGATTAGATTACTATTTAGCAATCTCAAGGACGTAGCCAATTGGTGAACCTTGTAAAAAAATATTTGGTCAATATTTTATTTTAGTTTTTCCATTATATTAATTTAAATTTAATCATTGATATTTTGGAATATAATTACGAGAAATTAATTAAGAGAGTATTTATAGAGATAAAATTGATATGGAATGTTTTTAATTGATCAATATATTTATATGAGATTATAGAATACTCACAATCATAATACTTGTAGATAATTTACATTTTGATAAAGAATCAATTCCTTTTAATTTAAAAAAATTAGAAAATGACTTATTTTTAAAAATTCATTTTAAATAAACAATATTTATTAGTATGAGGCTAATTACTATTCAGGGATTAGTTTGAAATGATGGAGTTGAATATAGAATCATATTTATAGATTTATTATACACTTGGGTTTGATTCTTTAATATTAAATCCATTTCCTATTTTATTTAATCGAGAAATTGAGATTTTTGTAACCAATTCTATTTTATTCAAGGAATTGAGAGTTTCAAAATCTAATTATTTAAAAAAAAAATTATCTAGGGGGTAAATCTAGTTTTCAGATCAACTATAATCTTATAAAAACAAGATCCAATATTTAGACCAACACCCATTGATCAAGGAACACCCATCCCTTAGTTTAGTGAGACACCCATCCCACAAGGAGGAACCAACCCCCTAGGTAACGAAGCACCCACTCATATACCTTGTTATAATCTCCACTTTTGATCTGATGTCTTCTACACCTAATGATGTAATTCTCTTACTTTCACTCTTTTCCCTTTACACTCTCACAAACTTGCACACATAAGCTTGCATCCAAAACACCCTTTTGGATCACTCTTCACTTCTAAGCACATTCACAATCAGAAAACCTAAAATAATTCTATCACACCATCAAAAACATGATATATATGTTATATGAATACTCCTCAACCTACTCATATCTTCAATCCATTCACTAAGCACACTTACTCAATTAGCCTCTAGGGCTTACTTGCCCACGCTGCCTCTTTCAAGGCTTCTTAGGTCCAATGACCTATGTGTTCACATTCATCAACTGGATTAGATAAACATGACTAATCCTTTTTGCTCTATAATGGTCTTTACTAACTTGTACCTTCTATTTCAAAAGTTCCTTCACTCAATATCACATCTGCTCTACTCTTCTCTCTCAAGTCAAAAAACCATTGCCTTGGTCTCTACTATTTATAGAGTCTTCATATGTATCAACTTATTGGTTAGCCATGAGACTTGCCTTAAGAATTAATACATATAATATACTAATACATAGCTCAAATACATTGTCATAGGTTAGCTATAGAATCTATGGGTCACACTTAAGCAGTTACACCTTTCAATTAGGCCTTAGTAGCCCTTATAGGTCTCATGGAGATATATTCACCCATTTAGCACTCCATCGAGAAAATTAATAATACAAGTGTTAGGATTATAGAACTAAGAGAAATAATAATGAAATAAAGATAGAATTAAAATGTAGACAACATAATAGAATAGAGACATAAATTTAACATGGTTCACTCAATATGGGTTGCATCCACACATAAATAACCAATCCTTCTTATTATTTAGTCCAACAAATGAAGGAAAAAGCTAAAATACATCCACTACAATATCATCTTCAATCACATTATATATTCTGCCTGATTACAATTTCCTCATATCAAAATAGGGTTATTAATTAGGGTAAAAATGAACTAACATAATTTCTACCATTAGATCTAAAACCTAATAGTGAATAGTCCAAATTAACTATGAAATTACAATATTTTATATTGCATTTTTCACCCCATTTTCACCCCCTTGTTCCCCCCTTGTACCATGAGGGATTAAAATAATAGGATCCAAATCTAGTCGAAATAACATCAAAATTTTAACCTCTAATCTTGGAAGCCAATTAGGATCCACACCTAACAATCTTCCACTTGGAGACTGATTGTTGTAACTCCACTGCTACAACTCTTCCTTGGAATTTTCTTTGAACTTTGACCCTGGCATGTTTCTCATCTTCCTTATTATCCTTTAAGACCTATTGAAGCTGAACAACTCTCTATCTTTTCTTTTGTGATTGACTTTGTTAGCATATCTACTGGATTCTGACTCATATGGATCTTTTCTAACTTCAGTTGACCATCCTCTAAAACTAAATGAATGTAGTGATACCTAAGTTGTCACTGTACAAAAAGAGTAATATATGATAAAAAAATACTAAAAATTACATATAAATGACCAAACATGATCACATAACTATTAATAGTTTATTGCTAGTCATTTATAATATGACCAAATTGATGATTAAACCATTTTTAGTCATTTATTAGTTATTTTGATTGATCCATTTGGTAGTATATTTAGTCATTTATTTCTATAATATGGTCACTTATTTAGTCATTTTTATTCACTGATATATTTAGTCATTAATTTAGTCATTGATTGTTGTTAACTGGTCACTTATTTAGTCATTTTTATTCACTTATTTCTATCCATTGGTAGTATATTTTTAGTCATTTTTATTCACTTATTTTGATCAATTTGGTAGTATATTTAGTCATTTTTATTCATGTTAATTTCATTCATCATCATTGTGTGCTCCTCATCACATTTGTTCTAAGTATTTTGACTCGAAGAAAATCAATATCACATGAGGCAACTTCAATCCTTTAAGGCACGTTCTCACATGGAAAATCTTGGTAAGCTCTTTCACATGTGCAATCAGTAATCATCCTACATTTTACTAAAGATTGGGTGTGGGATTTGATAGCTTCCAAATTTTTGGATTTAATTTTTAATGTTAATCCTTGGTGGTGGTAATTCACTTTATTCTAGGTCTCTTTTCAGCTATTTCACTTTAGTCTAGGTCTCTTTTCAGCCGTGCAACAACTTGGTGAAGCTTTAATAGTCATGGGAGGAAAATGATTTAGAACTAAGCCATTATCATGTGATGAAACCAAAGCAGATTCTATGCTCTAGATTATATGTTATGAATGTGTAATTTCTCATTTTCTTGAATGTTTGAATGGATATGATGAGAACATCTCCATTCAATTTTCTATGAGTTGAAATGGTGACCATAAAGTCCAATTTGGAGTTATAGAGTTTTTTGTTAGTGAGGATTCAATTGCTAAGGCCATGGGTTTATGCTATGAGGGTAGAAGATTAAAAAGATTCACCAAAGTTTAAGACCCAGAAGGATTAAAAAACTTCTTCATTGAAAGAGAAGTCTCAGTGAAGTTGTAGGGAGGCTTTGATAGAGAGAGCTTGTTTAACCCTTGGGATAAGTTGTGCTTCACCATCATGAAATATTTTACCCTTGAATGTCATTTTAAGTGATTTTATCATTACCATTTCACTCTTTTGAATCACTTTCATCATAAGATATTCGTTAACTTACCCTTCTTCCTCCTGTCATCCTTGGAGATGTTTTTTAAGTCTATCAAAATTTCCATGAAAAAAAACCCAACTACCTCTGCCATTTTGCTCTACCAAGGTCTTATTTGTAGGCTTTATCACTTTCACCTTGTATTGTGTCCCTCTAAGTCTTTAAAAACATATCTTTTAGATAGTTCCCATGGTAGTGACCCTAATGTTCACATTCACCTAAGTGCTAGATTTAGTTCCATTGATCCCCGTGGTTCCCTACCCTTTTCCAAGAACCTTATTCCCCCTCTTCAAACCTATCCTCTTTGATATATATGACAAGAAACTAGTGGGGGTGGATTCTTATAATTTGGCCAGTGACAAATAGAACTGGGAGGCCCAAGTATAAGGTGAGGATTTTGTGGAGGAAAGGTCTAGTTTTAAATTTTAGAGATATACAAAAAAAAATTGATGAATATCAAGAGATCCAATAGACTAGTAGGGAAAAAATTTCATTGGTAAAGACTATGGATGATCCCTCTACCTTGGATTAGGGGGAAGAATTAGGTAAATTAAAAGATAAACCCAATCCTATTCAATACTCAGAGGAGGGAACTAGTTATTTTGAGGAGTTGAATGACTCCACTTATGATTCTGACAAAGAAGATTTCATGGATACCAATAAAGAAGAGAGCCAGATTGAAAGAAAGTGTAATGAAGTGAAGCATGGTTTGAGCTCCCTTCAAAATAAAATGAAGGTGCTAACCACTATTTACTTAAAATTTGTCCATCATGTGGATTCTTCCTTAATGATTCTATAAGACTTCCCAAAAGAAGATAAAGATATAAAAGGAAAAATTGCTAGCATGGAGGACCTTATCCAGTTCATCAAAGAAGATTGCAAAGACTTGATCAAAACCTCATGTTTTTGTTATGGTTAATCCCTAGTCTATTTTTTGTTTCCTATTTTGCTTTTGTTTATCTACTTTTTTTGGTTGTTAGTGGCCTTTGGCTTGTTTTGCTTCCCCTTGGGCTTTTTGTACTTAGGCTCTGTACCCTTTTTGTAGAATTATAATATTGAAAATATATAATCTATGTAATTGTAAATACTCACTTCTTAATAGAAGAATTTAGAAAACCTTAAATATGTATTAAAAATGATGATTATATACAATCATTACACTATTTTACTTATTACATTCTACAGCTAGGGGTATCTTTTTGGCTTCCATTAGAAGCATAAGTAGTAGTAGTAGTAGTAGTAGTAGTAGTAGCAGCAGCAGCAACAGCAGCAGCAGCAGTAGTAGTAGTAGTAGTAGTAGTAGTAGTAGTAGTAGTAGTAGTAGTAGTAGTAGTAGTAGTATAAATATTTTAAATATATCTATCTAAAAAATGTGGAGAGATATCAAATTCTAGACTCCTATTTAGATATGTCACATACCATACTGATTAAGACTCCATTAAATTCTTCATTAATTTATAGCTAACAAGAGTATGAAAAAATTTACGTCATAATATTAAGTATAAGAAAGGTAATTCTAATTAGGCTATAGATTACTTAAGTCACCTCTAACTAAGTAATAAGAGTACCTTAATATAATGCACAAGAAAATATCTCCAATTATGTTGGAAACTAATTATGTCACCTCCAATTACAACACTAACAATAGTCATGGATTCATGTGGCCATGAGACTTTTAAATGGCCCATGTTGTATGGAAGTGATCTTTAATTTTATTCATAGAACACATAAAATTCATAAATATTATTTTTCTCAATATTTAGAGCATGACTAGATCGGTTGGTTTTGCGGATTGAGGGCAATTGCATCATGCTCCGCAGGTCAGGTGTTCAAGTCCTTCCCCGCCCCGTCGTATTGGAGGGTGTGCTGACTCATCCACATTTTTGGTCACATTAAATAGTTTACCTGGTGGGTGCCTAGGAGGTTTGTAGGTTCTGTACGTCTAAGGCGGCAGGGCTGAGTTCCTCCCTAGCCTAAGTAATATATATATATATATATATATATATATATATAGAGAGAGAGAGAGAGAGAGAGAGAATGAATATGATCAATCCATGAATATTTCTCATGAATAAACATTTATAAAATTAGGGAATATAGGTTACTCTAATTTGAATCTCAAGATGAATTAATAAATGTTTGGGTATTAGATATAGGTGCCACGAAACATATGACATAATGATGAGACTTCAAAACATATGACATAAAACATAGAAAAACATAATCAATCATTCATTTTCACATAATGAAACAGCTATTAAGAATGCAAAATACTAAAATTTTATTTAGAAAAGGTGTTCTTACAGTAGATATAAGATATAAATATGTGTCTTTACTTTGGAAAATGTGTTAATACAAAGTGTGTTTCTTAGTGCTGTGAATGAGAAAACTGAGTTACAATGATTTTTTTTGCTTATACAGATCCAAAATAGATTTAAAACTCTAATAATATCCTTGAAAATGAAAATATTCAAACTATTAGATAAAGTAGTGGGCCAAGCTATCTAATAACTAGTACATGATAAACATCAACTTGTCATTTTTTTCAAATATTTTAGTGGCCATCATGTGAAGGTCCCTTCTTTCTCTTGTAGATGAATATCTCCATCTAGTTTGTATTCATAAGCAAGGGTATGTTACTTGTTACCTTTAAAATATTTACATTTTCATCTCTTATTCCTTTCAATTTGACTCCATGTACAATAGATAGTGAGTGAATCTGCCCAATGCCCATAGTAGCACCATCAAATAGATCCAACACCTAGACTTTATCCCCCTCTTGGATTTTATCAATAAATGTCTAAAAAAATTAAAAAAACATATTATATTGAGATATAAAACATTTTAGGCATGAATAATGACAAAACATTAGGACATATAACTGACAACTATTAATTACCTCAACTAAATTAGCACAACTATGACAATTGTGTTGCACATTCTTGTCTAGTTCATCATGATCACTGTCAATATTGGTAGCTCTATTGACATTATGAATGCATTTTTGTTTTCCTACTACTATGATAAAATTGCTCTGCATGTGGTTTAACCATCATGCAAAAAAATATACAAAGCATTCAATAGTCAAGTAAAGAATGCAAGATATAAATTTGTCCAAAAGAACATTTTCTAGATCACTCTACCAATAAATAAACTAGGTTGGATTATCCTACACTCAGATTTTAATAATCTACATACTAAGAGTTATTTGTATATAGAATTTCCAAATAAGAAGAAATGAGATCAATAGAGCATCTTATCTTAGCTCAATCCATGGATTTATGCTCATTCCATGTAAAAATTATAGTGTTAATGGAGGAAACCAACTATGAAACTTGTTAAGTGAGATTGAATATGCAACTCATTACCTATTAGTACCTTTCATCTGAGTTAACATGATCTAGAGAGGCTCCTACTGGGCTTTTAATAGATGGCTGTGCGATCTCTATTGATGAACTAGATTCCCACTTCATCTCACTCTTAGATTTACTAGATCGATCTAGTGCTTCCATATAATTGATAATATCTTCTGCATCTACTTCTCTATTACTATTTTCCAACTAAAATACATTGTCAATTTCAAGATATAGTCAGTTCAATAAAAAATCAAAATAAATAACATAATGTAAATTGAACCAAAAAGTGATACACTTACTGCAAATTTGTCCATTTTGGCCTGCAACCCATCTTAGCCAAATGTATATCCAACCCTCACATTATCTCTTGCTCTCTTACCTTTGTTACTCTTTGCTAAATATTATTTATAATGCATACTTTCTTACAATGACTCCTATTATTTTAGAGATAGAGTGGAGTCTAACCTCTCTTTTCCCTCCATGATTGTTTTTCTACAATTGTATCTAAAATTGTCATCTTTGACTTGTAATATATTTTATAGATTTTTCATCCAGTAGTCTCAAAAGCATTTTCCATTTTTTGTATAACATATTCCATAGTTTGTGGATATTCATTTGCAAATCCTAATTTGAAAATATCCAAATAGGTCCTACATCTTACACCCAACTTAGAGGCTCACTTTGAAACATTTGGCCCAATGGGCTCACCATCTCTCGATACCTTAACAAAGAATGGCTTCTTGCCTTAGAATTTTCTTTATTTTTAATTACTCTTTGTAGATATGTATAAATATTGACTCAATATTTTTATTTTCATAAACATAGACACATCTTCTATTAAACCAGTACTAGTATTTTTGGCTAATCCACTAGTTCCATCAAAAGTTCTAGATGCAACAAGTGCACTCTAAGTTATAATAGATACAAGTAGTCTCTCTTCATAACTTTGATTAACTAGAACTTGATGCTCCTTGGGCACATCAAGTGTGGCATGATTAGGTAGATCAGTACTAGTCTTCATAGATTTCACTTCAAACACATCCTTTAATGTTGAATAAATCATTTGCAAACCTATTGTTCATTTGATCTCATTTTTTTCAATAATCTCTCTTAGACTTTGTGCTAAGAGATCATCACGATGTTGCACATCACCATGTGCTATTTCAAGATACACATCACCATGTGTTATATTAGGCTACACATTACCATGTGTTATAACAAGCTACACATCATCACAACTATTGTTTTCACTAACTTCATTTGTTAAATCACAAATAAATTGGCTTCTACAAGATGGTGGCACTGTATCTTTTCTTTCTTTCTTTTTTCTCCACATTTTTTTTGCACTTTTTTTTTCTTACCTATAAAATATATATATATATATATATATATATATATATATATATATATATATATATATATATATATATATATATATATATATATATATATATCATATTATGTCTTATATACATAAATAGCTTGCATATAAAATTTCATTAAACACTATTAAACAAATAATATACTGCTTAGTGGATTTACAACTTGCCTATTTATCAAACCAAGAACAATAAATATTCATTATTCTTGGCCACTTTTTCTCTACAAAAGAAATAATAATCTATCCATGAAATTTCAGCATTATGATCACTATCATCAACTAATTTGTGCCTTACAATCCTTTTCCTCATTTCTTAAAGTCCAAATAAACAATAATGTATACATCAACAACTTGAATCAGTAAAACTTTATTGAGTTCATAAGTTGATAATTGTTAACTTTCCAATCTTTTGATAACTATAAATGGAAACTTAAAAAATCATTTAGTTTATAGATTAAAAATAATTTACAATCAAAAACCAAGGAGATGTTTATAATTATAGGTATAAGACTATTAATATGACTATCCCTTATTTCAAATGGATATTGACACTTATGAATCCTGATCACACATGTCTACATCTGCTTGATTTTCTTCCTCATCTTCATCTATGACATGCAATACATTCTCTCTCCCAATCTCTTCATTGGTAATAAAAATCTATTATTTAAATACTCCATCATCATCTTCATCTACTTCTTTGAATGTTTCTAGTAAATGAACATATTACCCATCAAGCATTATATTGACAACTTCCATAAATTTTTATTTGGACCGAGACTCTATTTGAATTACATACAATCATCCTAGGATTCTTACATCTTCAATTAGAAATTATTGGTTCATTTGAAGAGGGGAAACATATGGCTCATCTGTCTCTGATAAAAATTTTCCTGTATTTATGTGTACAAATCCATACTCATCAATTTATAATGTAGATGATTAGATCCACTTACATTTTAATAATATAGGACTATTTTCACCAAAATCCACTTGAATAATTTTTTGGATGAATCCAACATAAAACTTCTTCTCAATTTTGTGAAGAAATTTAGCACTAACAATACAATCACAATTTGAATTTTTCTTCCATTCTTAAATGACTACCAGAGGCACACATTCCATTAAAACACATAGCCCATAAATGTGGATATTTTGAAAGCTCAATTTCCTCTATTGTTATATCTTGACCTTATTCTTTTGCATCATGGACTGCATTAGCAATCCATTCTTCAAATTTTGGAAAAGAATCACCTCCAATCAAATCATGATGTCTGCACTTTTGAGGTTGATGTTATATTCAAGCCTAATTATCTTATTCATATTTTATACAAAGAATATTAATGTACAAATAGTAAGATTAATAATATAAATGTGTAAATTCAACTATGTAAATAAATTATTACTTAATTTTATTTTTACCTATGTCACTTATCAAAAAAACATGTGTTTTGAAGAATATAGGCATGTATCACGCTTATTTCTTGATGTGATAGCTTGAAGTGACACTCATTTCCTTTTAGTAATTCACCTACAATTCTCTCATTTTCATCATCATCCCATACACATTGATTAACATTTTTGAAATCCTTCATATATTTTATGGAAAATCTCATGGCCTCTTCAGATATGCTACCTTTTTGTTGTGCCCTAGTATGAATAATTTTTTTTCAAAACCTTCATATATCATTTTATAAGATACATCCATCTCATTCTTAGTGGGCCACAATGCTCTATTTCATATTTTAGATGTATCAAAATATGCATAGAAATGTTTAATATTGTTGGTAGAAATTCTTGTTCTAATAGACAAAGGACTTCAACAACCTCCTCCCTCAAACTGTCAATGTTTGAAGGATATAATACATGTAAACTCATTCTCTTTAATACTAGGCCCAACCTTATGATTGCCAATCTTGGCCCCTTTGGCAAACTTTATATATTTACCACAATAGGTAAAATATTATTGATTATGACATGATAGTCATGGGTCTTGAGGCCTCTTAAGCCATTAATGTTAGTTTGGATTCTAATATTATTACTTACATATCTAGTGGGAAAGCAAGTCTAAGTCATCAACTATAAGAATTGTGCATATTGTTCCTTTATCCAGACATAAGAAGCACTAGGTTTTATATATTTTTCATCATCACTTTTTTCAGCCCAAGGATTTTGATGAATCTTTAGTTGTTTAAAGTCTTCATGTGATGAAATAGTATCAAAAGCACCCAAAAAAAATTCTATAATAGAATAGGTTATATTTTATCAGTATGTATAAAGTCAACAGTATGCCTAATGGATATATCCTTAAAGTAATGAAACTTATAGAATATGCACAATCATTTTGCACTACTTTCATTACATGGATCTTATCTATTACCAATGATCCCATCATTTGCAATAAATGACATTCTTTTTTGTCCATTCTCAACAATGTAATCACTCGTTGTTAACAATGGTGCTTCATGATTCTCTTCTTGACCATTGAAACATGTTTTTTATTGATGGTATGGGTGATACATTTTAAGGTAACTATGATGTCCATAATAAATACACTTACACAAACTTCTTGAGTGCCTCACAAAATATTTAAATTTTCAAGCAAGACATCCATGGTATCCACGAACACTAAAACCAAACAATGTGTCATATACAGGAAGATCATGAATCGTAAACAATAAGGAGGATCTTAAAGTGAATTTGATTGAATAACTATCCATTAAATATTGAATTTCTTCAATTCCTTTCCACAGTTCCATTATCTCATCATATAATGGCTCTAGATAAGCATTGATTATTTCTAAAGTCACTTTTTTCTTTCCTGGCATAATCAATGATAGCATTAAGAGAAATGGTTTAGTTGTTAACCATGGATACAAGTTATAATTTATTAAAAAAACTAGCCAAGTTGACCATTTAGTACTTTTATCTGAGAATAGGTTCACCCCATCTAGAGCCAAACCCAACCTTATATTATGAGGATCTTGAGAAAAATTAGGCCATCTATGTCTTAGAATCAGGGACATGTCATTATTTTCCATCAGTTCTCTTATTATGGGCATGCCATTGCATAATTTTATCAATGTCTCTACACCTATACATTTGGAGTAATCATGGGATTATCAGAAAGTGGTGAAGAACCTTTCTAGGGACCACAACTGATTTCAACCCTTGTCTATGCCTCACTTCATGACATTTTGGACATTCACTCTCACTTTCAATATTATTGCAAAATAATACACAACCATTCACACATGTGTGGATGTTTTCATACCCTAATCTTAGCTTAGTGATTTTATTTTTACATTCACTTCATTTTGTTGGCAGTGTGGAGTCAGGTGGTAAAAACAAACTTAATAATGCCAATAACTAATCTACACTCTCATTTGTCTAACCAAACACCACTTGTAAGTTAAGAATTTGAAGGATTATTGTCAAATGACTTAACTTTAAATTAGGATACGTATGATTTAAATTATCCTCCATCAACTTGGCCCAATCATCATTTAGACCCTCATTTAACATTCTATCAACTTCAACCCCTTCGTTTAACGTTGTTGCCTCTTCATCTATGTTTGGTGCCATTTCATCTATGTTTGTTGCCTCTTCATCTCTCACACTCTAAAATTATATCATATATTCATAATAATTATAATCCCAAGGTCTTGTACCACTATGCCCATATCTTATCATATGTCAATAAATCATATTTATTTTTTTCACCTTTCCACCATGACAGTCATTACATGGACATGGATATTTCTCCATACCCCTCTCATCAACTAATCTCTCATCAAATGCATGGTATTGATCCATATTCAACCTTCATATTGATCCATCTATGATTTTCTAAACATAACAACAAAATTATTTTGGGGAAAAAATCAGCAAACCAAAAGTTTAAGATTTTTTGAAAATATCGAGAAAAAATCAGATTTTTTTTAAAATGTAAAAATTGTAAACTAAGAGATTGAAACTATTTTTTTGAATTTAAAGGCATTTATATAGAAATAGAGTTATATAGAGAAAATAGAATAGAGAGTTTAACTAATTAATTGTAAAAAATAGATTTTTGTAGTTTATATTCAAATTGTTGATTACATTGTATTACACATCTTTCAAACTCAAAGCATTACTTCACATTGCATATATTGATAGAGACAACATTTAAATTAAAACATAGTTTTTACAAATTCAACCTAAGCAGCTATGCTATTACTTCACATTACATAACTAATAACTAAAAGCAGTTGCCAATTGCATTTGCTTGTAATGGCATTCCATGAGAACACATTTCTTTGAGGCATTTTTTCAAATAGTTCATTGCCTTGTCTATGCTACCACATTTTTCATACATGCCTACCAAATCATTTTATCAAATAGTTCATTGCCTTGTTGCTATGTCTAAAATATTAAAACAAGTGATTTTGAACAAGCTATGGATGCTTGGAAAATATCTATCAAAACATAATAGTAAGCAATATCATAGACAAGTTAGTGAACTGGTTGAAAAAAATACCTCAAAGAAATGTGGTCTCATGGTGATGGAATGCCATGACAATCCATAAAAATTCACTTGTCATGGCATTCTATCACCATGAGACCACATTTTTTTGGGGCATTTTTTCCAAAATTCATAAAATTCATCCTAGGAGTCAATATTCCTTTTGTAATTATTCCAATAGTCATTCATAAGCATCTCATATCATGTCCATATTATAAAGACATTTGTATTTTGATCATTGATGTGTTTTTTGTCTCTTACCGTAAGATTGTAGTATATTAAAATAAATTTTGAAGGTGTGAGGGAACTAATAGAAGTGAAAAGACAGCTACCATTTCCTTGCAGCATGTAGGAACTTCACTTGTAGTGTTGCAGTATATAGAGACAAGTTATCATTGCCCCATGATAATTTAAAAAAGGTCTTATAGGCTAGCGATAAGCAGTAATAGTTATATAAAGTATGTCTCACACTCTCACCATAGTTCAATCCAATTCTTGTGGTGATATGATAAACATTGAAGGGATGCCAAAGTATCTCATGATCCCATGATGGCCTGATCAAAGGTTGGCAGTAACGTGATATGAGGTATAAGGGGTAACATATATCCCTCCATCCCACCATTCATAATATATGAGACACATATTTTATTATTTTATTATTCTATCACACCATGTCTCACTATTAAAGGGTCAGTCAATGGACATTAACCACCCAAACCCTAATATACATAGTTAGAGATATTAACTCTCTAGAGCCCACACTCTATATTTTTCATATATTTTCCTTGACATTCTAGGTCAAAAATTTAACTATAGAAGGTACATATGAATTATAACAAATGAATTCTCTACTCAAGAACCCTATTAAGATCATTTTAACACATATTGCAACCCTGTGATAGTTGAAAGAAGGCCTTGCATGCTAGTGGTAAATGGTAATAGTTATATAAAGTATATCGCATCCTCTCACCACAATTAAATTAAATGATTACAATGGTAATGTAAATAGTGAAGGGATGCCAAAGGATCCCATAGTCCCATGATGGTCAGATCAAAGGTTGGAAATAATGTAGTATGAGGTATAATGGGTAACATGCATCCCACCATCTTATGATGATGTGTATCAAATCTTGTGGAGTGGTGGTAAGTGGTGAAAGTTGTGGCATAATCATATAAAATCTCTCATGGTCCTAAAATAGATGTAAATAGGTCTTACAGTGATGCAGTAGATTATTAAATGCTAAAAAAATTATATCACCACCCTGAGTAGTTATCATTGATGCCCATGATTGAAGTACCCACCCAACCATTAGATTAGACCAAATCAATGGCCTATGTTTGAAAGACTTGAATTCTAGGATTTGTTGATTTCATGGCATGAACTATAGTAATGGTGAAATGATCAACTTTGTAGTAGAATAAAATTTATAATTTATTTGTATTTCATCATTCAAACAAATTTAGTGGTGATTGTAGATGGTGAATTCAAGCTCTATGTGTGCACTTTGACCATCTTACAATCAGGTAAGTCTACCTCATTACTCTCTTCAAAAAACTTGGTATTTAGTTTATGCTTTATTTTCAACTGGTTTGGTAGATCATGTGACTATAAAAACCCTAGTTCAAAATATGGCACCTAAGAAATTTGAGCCTACAAGTAAGAGCACTAAACCCCCTGTTCCCAAGAAATGACCCCTTTAATAGTCACTATTGGAAATTTTACCAAATTTAGTTGAAAAAGGGTATAAGAAACTATTCAAGAATGTATTAGAGGGGTGTCAGGATGCTAGAGTCCCTATCTCAGGATGGAACCTTTTTTGGTATTTTTATGAAAAGCAAGATGGATAGGGACTAGTTAAAAACCCATGAAATTTGAATTTGTCTAAGATTGTGGTGCCAAATGTATTCACTGATGTGAATTTGATCAAGATATTAGCACATCACTATCACCCAACCATTAAAACTATCAGGTTGCCAAATGGGTCACCATTAGTGGCTATGGATAGAAATGTAATAATTAATTGCTTCATGCTCAACAAGTAATCCCTCATAAAATTTAACTTGAATAAGAGTAAAAAATAATATATCAATCTAATAAATACACATAGGAGTGATGATTTTCCCATGTACATGAGGAAAGAGGCCAAAAAGAGAAGGATTTCAATCTCAACCACTATAGTTGAGCCTTTTCCAGTTGATGACTTTGTCATGTATTTCAAAAGGACATATTTTTCTTTGTGTCAAGTGCTAGGAATTGATACCCAATATAGAATGCTAGTTGGCATGATGATGATGGCCATGAGAATTAAAAACCTAAAGGTTAATGTTGAGTATGATTTTTCTTCATTTATTGAGCATAAATAACATGACGTATTTTTGTAAATAAGGGGGAACAATACATGTATGGAGTTCAAATATTATTCTTTGTTGTGTCATTTAATTTTGTATCAGAATAGAAGGAATTAGACGAGAAGGATAGATTTGAGAATGATCAATCAAAAGGTATAGAGATTGCCTACATAGTGATGGTGTTATAAATGGGACACTCATTATCATAACACTAACTATGTTATGTTCTATGATGGTTTCTTAGTCATAATAATGAATCGTCTTGGTAGCCTTTTTCCTAGATTAACCAAAGAGTTTAGAGAAATGTTGAGTCCTCTTTCTCACAGGATAGAATAGGGTCACAACCATAACTTTGTTGATTGGTAATTCTTTCCTAACTATACTATAATCAAAGTATATGGGTGTAATTAGCCACCCCATGTGTTGCCAAAATTTGTGCCAAACAGAATTGCATTTCTTGAATTCATTTGGTAGATGCTCTAAATGGAGAAATATGTGATCAAAAAATAAAATAAGGGCACATTTCTTCTAGATTTCACTATTTTTGGTGAATGGTACATTGGTGTAGATACCTTGGAGGAGTTGCAAGCCTATTTAAAGGCTAAATATTCTTTGAAATCAGGGATAAAAAAGGTTTGTGATCTAGGGGGTCTCATGAACTTTGTTAGATAAGTCATCCTTACCAGGATGGGGATATCCCATAAAATCAATTTTGTTGAGGATGTGATAAAAAAGTTATGTCAATTTTTAAGAGGTATATAATAGGAAATTATGAAGAAGATTGAGGATGACAAAAGAAAACAAAACCCTAATTTTTTAGGATGTTTTGTTGAAGAGAAGGACCCTTTGACAAGAATAGATTTGATAATTGATAATTTTGAACAAATACATGTCAAGTTTTAGAAGCAACCTACAAAGGCTACCAACCTACCTATCAAAAATCCAACAAGAGTTGTGATTCAAGAACCTAGTCCAGATGCAATATCAGTGCAATATCCAGCTATTCCTAGTTCACCACCTACCAAAAGGTAAAAGATTAATGATGTTTCTCTACTAATTCCATATGAAATGACTGAAGGAGTTGGTGACTCTAAGGAGGTGGCTAGTATTGGATAGATAAAAAGAAAACCAACAAGAAAATATTTCTTGATGTAGTCCAAGAGTTGAGGGGACAATCTATGGTTAAAACATTTTAGGATACATCAGTGCTTAAATCTCCCACCCTTACTATGAAATCTGCGATGTTCACACAAGTTATTGTCAATAAAATGGAGCAAAGATTGCTCGACTATGAAAAAACTCAAATTGAGATGAATGATGAAGTGAATAGGATGTATTTGGAAAATGTCAAACTTAAGTAGAAGTTGAAGGGTGGTGATTCTCAAATCCAATTAATTGTTCCATACCAAGACCCTGTGCCACAAATAACCATTGATAGTATATTCCCAGTTGATTAGTTGAATGTATTTAAGTTTAAGTTGGACAAAGAAATTGAAGATTTGAAAAGTCAAAATGAGAAGACAAAGGATGAGGCCAAATTGAAAATCCTTGAGGTGTTTGAGAAGATTTTGGAATATAGAGTAAAATTGGTTATTGACAAGTTGGGAGATGTGCATGAGTGCTAGTCTTCCTTATCTCATTCCATTGATCAGTTGAAGGTCAATCTTTTTGTTTTAGATCTAATATACAAGAAATGGTAACCTGCACACCATACATTGATAACCTTGTGCAAATTTATACAAAGAGATCTTGGTTCTTCAGCCTCACTCAAGCCAATAGAGAAGATAGTGAAAATGATCTTGGATGAATTTTAGTATGTGAATGGTGAGAGGTAGAAAATATAGGTAAAGATTTCTTCTTTTGCTACCTTCAAACACTAGTTTATTCCTTCCATTTTGATAGAGGATAAAATAATCAAAGGTTTTTATGCATGGAAAAGTGAGTGTGGTCAAACAATTTCTCAAGTCATTGATTTATTGAGAAAAGATCAAAACATAAATATTCTTAGTTTCAATGTCATTTTGGATAGAGTAATTATTCAAGATGATAGATATGCAAAGTTCATCATTGATGTCAAAGTGCTGCTAGACCAAATATGGAAAAATCTTCAAGCCAACCTACTCCAGATCCAAGAATATAAGTGTCCTAGTGATTTCATAGTGTACCAATGGGATAATTAATAATTGACAAGTGAAGAATAAGTAGACCAAGTATGCAGAGGAGCAATGAGCATCAACATGGCATCAACATGGCACCAAAAAATCTTGGACATCCTCTTGTTTTGTCTTTTTCTTATTTTTATGCTCTCTAATATGTATTCAAAATATATTTGGTGGTCTTTTTAAGACTTGTCAAAAAGTATATGTTGTAATAGATCATATTAAGGGTTTTTTATATGAAAATTCATATTTTGGACTATGAAAGGTCTGAAGCTTGTAGCTTCCTTCACCCCTATAAGAAGGAAACCAAGACCTTGGGAAAGCTCTCTCAGAATTTGTAGCTTCCCTAGGGAGAAATTTTTGGAACAAATATAAAACCCTTAGAGTATTTTTGTAACAGAATGACTTTTTAGTCAATACTAAGAATTTTTGTAACAAAATGAAATTAATATAAACTCCCCATATGTAATAATTTTTTGAATCTATACTAATGAAAAAATAGTCCCCTAAACTATAAACTACCTATATGGTTCTAGTACTCAGTTGCCTATGTAACTATTGTAAGTTACTAATCATAAAGCTATAAATTTTGAGTTTAATGTAATGCAAGTTTTGAATTAACTCAAAATTCACTACAAAGGGCATCCCTAAATTTGACTTCACTATAGAGGGCCTCACCAACTTCAAATTCTTTGTAGAAAACTCTAAATTCCTTGCCTGCCTTTTCATAAGTCTACAAGTCCTCTCCAAACGAGCTTTATCTACCATGCAAGTCACTATTATAACCCAAAATGCCTCAGTCTCAGGCTAATTACCAACTAATGAAATGATAAAATATTTTTTTAAGTTTCATCTAATTTGTATTTGTGTGAGAAACTATTAGTCATTTTTATTTGTATGATTAAATAATTTTTTAGTTGATGACCAAATTATTCATTTATTTACTCATTTATAGATGATTTGCAAAAAATTAGTAGAATTTAGAAATTTTTAGTTATTGTGACTAAAATTTTTATTCATGTAGTCATTCATTTTCCAAATTTTACTAGTGTGTATATATTTGGTTCTTGAGTGGAATGTTGAGTTCTTTGCTAAATGAATTTCACTCTAGCTATCACTATATAACCTAAAATCTTCATGCTTCTACCTCAACTCTTCCATGAACCATTGCATCCATATAATTTCCTTGCTTGCTTTTGTAGCTACAACATATTCTACCTTTATAGTTTACAAAGCAACTATCTTATGTAATTTTGAAATCTAATTAACTACTGTGTCACCAAAAATGAATACCTAGCCTAGGGTGCTCCTCTTGCCATCTAAATCTTTAGCCATGTCTACATCAACATATCCTTTTAAGGTAACATCTGACCCTTCATATCACAAATGTCTATTATTAGTCCCTCTCAAGTACTTGAGAATCGACTTGAATGCATCCCAATGTTTTTTTCTTAGATTATTCATAAACCTGCTAACAACTCCTAGTAAATGAGAAATATCTGGTCTAGTGCACACCATAGCTTACATTAAACTTCCAACTACTGAAGCATATGGTACTTTGGTCATGTAATTGATTTCTTCCTATGTTTTAGGACACTGTTCCTTGCTTAATTTGAAGTTCCCTCCCAAATGTGTATTATAGGTTTTGCATCTTACATATTGAACCTGACTAACACCTTATTGATGTATTTTTTTATACAATATCAATAACATATTTTTCCTATCTCTTGTTATTATCATATTGAGGATTTGCTTTACAACACCCAAATCCTTCATTACAAATGAATTTAATAGTTTTTTTCTAGCTCATTTATATTATGCATGTTAGACCCTACAATAAACATGTCATCTACATACAAAAACAAAATAATATATCACCATTATCTAATATCTTAAAGTAAACACAGTGGTTAGAATGACATCTATTATAACCTTATTCTATCATAAAAATGTCAAATTTCAAATACCATTGTCTTAGAGCCTATTTTAGGCCAAACAAACTCTTCTTAAACCCCCACACAATTTTCTCCTTACCTTCGACTTTTTATCCTTGTAGCTACTCCATATATATTTCCTCCTCCAAATCACCATGAAGGAATGCAATATTCACATCTAATTATTCAAGGTGCAAATCTTCTACTTCTATTAAACTTAAAATAGTTCTTATAGAATTAATTTTAACTACTGGAGAAAAGATTTCATCAAAGTAAATACCTTTGTTTTGTGCAAACCCCTTTACAACAAGTCTGGTCTTGTTTCCCCCTTGCAACCCCCTGTGCCATGAGGGATTCAAAGAATGGGATCCAAACCCAATTGAAATAACATCAAAATTTTAACCTCTAATCTCTAAAGCCAATCAAGTTGCACACCTAATAACAAGATCAATTTCAATTATGTGGTCCCCTCCATACGATCTCTAAGATATATTTATGTGATTGATCCTACCAAAACATCCTTCTACTAAATCATAAATTGATCAAACATTATTCTATACAAAGTAACACCATGAACGAATAAATAGTGAAATTTGAAGCATTTTTTCATACTAAATATGGATTGGTCAAACCTCCAAAATCCACATAAATGATCCTCATTAAGTATGCAACACTCTCTAGTATTTATATCATTTTAAAACATCAAAATACTATCAAGAACAACTCAATTTATTCTTCTTGGGTCACTTGTAAAACAAGATAAAACACACATTCAAATTTGGATCCCCATAATTTTGATTGTATAAAAATTAAAATATTATAACTAGGTTTTTTATATGCACCTTGATGTCCTATAAAACTTTGCATTTTACACCATGATCAAATTATGTCGTATATAAAAATTTATAGCTTAAAAACCTGTAGACTAGTTTTCCCTCACAATTTGAATGCACGAATCCAATGGTCACTAAGCATATGTTAACTATCAAGAAATTTGACCTCATATCATGCATCCTATAAATTTTGAAAAAATGTGATCCATTGATCTCTATGGGTTAGCCCAGTCTTTATCGTATAATGTGCATTATTGATCTAAGATCCTCTCTTTCATGATCATGCCACTTGACATCCCCATGTGCCTTATATACATGTTGACTCTTTGACTCAACTTGTACTATTGATATTATAGCTATATGATCATACAGTCACTGTTGATCTTCTATCCAAGCTTCATAAATGTCACATTTATAACTAGCACATTCATACTTTGACATGTTGACTTTTCTGTGCACCATTAGTCAAGATCTATGATTTAATGTGCACTGTTAGATATATTTACTAGCTAAACTTAGATTTTAATAAAGTTAAACTTGATAGTCTCTATGCCAACACAATTTACAAGAGTAACTTTGAATCTTTATAACTTAATCTCATAAATTCTTTAAGACTCCAAATTTTTAGGGTATATTTATTACACTATAGACAACATCTCCATGGAATCTTTTGACCTCAATTGAGTTTCTAAGTACCAGAAATAAATTCATAAACTTGTTATTTCATCCATATCTACATGACATGTAATGATGATCTGGCTCCTCTTAAGCTATAAGATTCATTTTTCTCATTCCAAATGATAAATTTATATATAAGATTTTTACCAAGACATTTATGGATGCCTCACAACTTTATCTTGTCTTTACAGACCTGTATATGTGTTATATATCTCCAACCCATCAATATGATCACTTTATCATTAATACATTAGTACAACATGCTCTCTTTGACATAAATCACAACCAAATATCAATGACTATGCTTAACAATCTCACATTTTGTCATTGATGTAAAAACACCGTCAAAATGACTTTATTTGAATAATGATTTCATTCTGAACTTTCTCCCCCTTTGAAATTAATGACAAAGTATCTCTTCCAGAACATCCCAACAATCATTTCTCAATAATATTTATTCATTCAATTATGATTAAGATTCTTATTATAATTACATAATTTCAAGCATATGAAACAATTTATCCCCCTTTGACATTTACCAATCTAAACTTGGACTTCTATGATCCTTGGACCTAACAAACTACTCAAGAGATTAGAAATCTCCCCCTAACATCATGATCCATCTCATGGCATATTCTCTATGATATACACCAATATGAACTTGGGATTTTCTAATTCTTATACCTATCTACATATAAAATTTAGAATCCCTCTCTACTCATGCATGACGATTCAATACCTTGTAAAAATATATGACTTGGTTTGATCAAGTCATCATGTCAATCTTCTTTAATTCACAATTATAGAAGACATCTTCACACTTATATCAAGACTGAAGCATCTTCACATATGTTACCCCTTACATTATGTTTCACCTGGATCATCACATCTTCAACAAGTCATCTTAAAGAACTAGATCTACTAATAATTTTTCAACACTATTCACACTCACCCAATATTTTAATGAAACCACCAATAAATCTTATATCTTCATAACACTGTGAACTCCATGACATACACAGCTTTTCCATCTATAGAACTCAAATACCTTTTTCAAGATATCAAAGATATGACAACTCATTCTCCTCATCCTTCATATCAACATTGTTTTCATTTTTCATTATTTGATCAATCAATTTAATCAATTGAAAAGATCCTACATTTAGGACCAAAAACCTTGAACACACCTTGAGCACATTTGAACAAGATCAACATACCTTTCTATGAAATATAATATCTTGATAACACATCATCCTTGATCAAACACTTGAAAACTTCCATTTCCTACTTCCAGACCTTGCATACACAACTTCATTCTTCACCATATTGACCAACTAGACCATTCATCAAACATTGACCAAAACTTTGACTTTAGGATCACTATACTTGAATATATATTCTAAATCATTCCATCATAACTCTTTGTAGTAGATTCATAAAACTCATTGCTCCCCATTATCCAAGCACATTTTTAAAAGATCTTTCTTCTCCTACAACATCAACCAAAGATCAACTATTATCCACCATGCTTCTTCTTATTGTCAAGTGTCTCTTTGAATCCTAGATAGAGACACCTTAATCCATAATATCCTAGAACAATGACAAACTAGGAGTTTCCCACAAGTCCTCATATTCCTTCTCCTCCTTGGTCATATGATACTAATAGTTCTACTTCTTTTTCTTTGGTTTAAGAGAAGAAACATGCTCATCTATAACAATATTCTCCTTTTATTCTAAGAAATAATTGCTAATACATGGAAACAACAAATATTAATGACATACCTTTTATTTTGAATAAATAACCCCAACACTCATCAATGGCAACTGATGTTCTTTACATGAAACTTTCTCAACAATAATAGGATGTTATTTTATCCATACACACCTCATAACTTGTCTCAACTAGCACCTTGGTCTTCTACTTGAGCTCAACTTAAAATGACTTTTGATTATCCTTTTCTATCTAGACAAATGACACATTATTTTGGCATTCCTAAACCTTCTTCATCTATGATTCTTCTTTTTCTTTCTAAGTACCAAAAATAAATGCACAAACTTGTTGGTTGATCTATATTTGCATGATCTGCAATGACGATTTATCTTATATTAAGCTATAATATACATGTTTCTCATTCCAAATGATCAATTGACATATAAGAACTTCACCAAGACATTTATGGATGTTGCACAACTTCTTCTTTGTCCTTACAAACCTATATATGTGATATATATCTCCAAACCAAAAATATGATCACTTTATCATTAAGGAATTAGTACAACATGCTATATTTTACATAAATGAAAACTAAACATCAATTACTATGCTCAAGAAATAATAGTTATATAATGTCATGCAAATAATAAATATGTGTGTCTAATCTTGTCTCAGGGATACACGTATTATAATTATAATATCACCATGTACTAACCCATATTAGTGAAAGTTTTAAAGCTTATGCTTGTTATACTAATGATTATAATATTCTATCCCCCAATAGGGGTGTGGTTGACCTATAGGTATTCTTATATTTTTGACTAACTATAATGAAGTTAGAGTCACTCTATTAAATGAATGTTGTGATACTTAGTCACACTTTAAGTGTGGGAAAGGAGGGATTAGAACCCCTATCACTATGGTTTGTATCAATGTGCTCTAATTATCTATGTTATAAGCCCTACCTCCATAGGATCTATTCTATTCCTATGAGTCCTTCCATAAACCTTTCATTAGCTTCAGATAAAAGATAAGAGTAGTTTCTCTCTATGAAAAAAAGAGTAGGCATTGTGTTTCACAATTTGGAGTGGGAAATAACATTGTGGTTTTGAGAAGATGGCATTTTAATTTTAAAAAGTAAGTTCATTATCATCTTAACATCAAGTTAATTTTCATTAGGGACTTCCCCTATAGTATCATCACTACAATAAAGTTTAACCAATAAGTTTGAGATGGATTGGTGTGGTTCTCCTATGCCTAAGACACCAAAAATTCAAACCATATATAAAAAAGGGCATAAGAGAAAAGAATTATTGTCTAGTAATTTCCAAACTCTAATCTTGGTAGAGGCATAAATAAATAGGTGTCCTAAGAACTCAAAATAATACTTTTAGACTACTGAGTCCAAAACTATCCTAATAAAAACTCCCTAGACCCCCTAGGTTTTTTTCTATCCAAAAAAGGAAAATAAATTATCTTAAACCAAAATATTCATTGGTTTAAGATTAATAAAGATTGAATATCCTATTTATATTTATATTTATATTTATATTTTTTATAATATTTAAAAATATTGTTGTAAGAAAGTATCTTTTATTGTGTGCTCAATCAGATCCCTCGAGTCATGTACGAACAAGGTTCAAATTTGTTAGTTTAGGAAGAGGCCTCAAGTACATACATCACCACACTTCCACTTAACACCTATGATATTATAAATGGATCATCTCATCATAAAATTATGAAGAAAAATCATTTTTAGGTGGGTGTTTCACATAAATTTTACTTTATTTCTTCAAGAAGAAACTTGTAAAACTTGAAAGAAGGGTGAGGTTAGTGGATCATGGATTTGGTATGTGCTCAATGATCCAGATGGTTGTAGATACTCCTCTCTATCTTGGGAGGAATGACCTATAAATAATAAATCACTAAATAAATGGTTGATTATCTAGATAGTAAGGTGTATTTCCTATAAAGCTATATCTAAGAAGCACAAACTTCCTTGGAGGTTGTCAATCCACACTTTTAAATAATCAAGTTCTGAAAATGAAACATAAATTACTTGAATAAATAAACTAAGATACTAAAATAAAATATAAGAAGTGATTCAAATATATTATTTTTAACTAATTATATCAATAAATTAATAGATATTAATGATAAATAAATTAGACATGATTAAAAAAATAAGGTGTTATTCTATACTTGGGCATAATGTCAAAAAGTGGGGTTTGGTTATGGTCTGATAGGTGAAATTAGATTTTTTTTGAAATTGTCACATAGTAACCATTGGTGGTTGGTTGAACCATTGGTGGTTAGGAAACTATCAATGGTTGGGTAACCATTAGTGGTTATGGATAGACTATCAATGGTTAGGGTGATCATTGGTATTTATTATGGGTTTTGGTCTAAGTAAATGTGTGTCTAGTTGGGAAGGTCGTTGAATGATTCTGGGAGATGGGTTTAGGCTGGAGGCTAGTTATGAGACAAAAACAAAGTAACTACTTACTAAAAACAAATACTTATCTTTCTTGTTGATTCTCTAAAAAACACCAATGTGAGTGGCTAAAAACTCATTACAGAGCCTAGAACATTTTTGATAGAGTGTTAGTGTCTTGTATATGATTAATGAATTGAAACACTTGTACTCTCTATCATGTTAATTTGGAGAGGACATACAAAAGACATTTTGATACAAGAAGCTCTGATAATTGTTGATTCTCTCTGATGATTATTGCTCCATGTTTTCACCTCCTCCTCCTCTCTTTTTATAGAAGGAAGGGAGAGGTGAAATAATAATTTCAATAAGGTGTTAAAGGGTCATATAATTTTAGTACTAACATGCATAATTATGTGTGGCTAAGAATTAAAAAACAAGGCAAATTTGAGCTATAGTTAACCCTTAAGGTGGTTAAAGGTTTATCATCAATGGATGGGTCTAATCATTGATGGTTATGGGTTGATCATCGATGGTCGGTATGTCAAAGGTAGAATGGTCAAAAATAGCCATTTTGACTTGAGTTTAGTAGTTGAGGGTTTTCAAGCAGTCCTAAGGAGGTCCAAGGGTGGTCTAGGAGTTAGTTTGACATCTAGAACCATCATGTGTGGTAGTTTAGTATCTACATTTTGGCCCTTTTTGTTATGTAATTTATATTTTCAACCTATAAAACAAAAAATAGAAGGTTGGTTCAAAGGTTTAGCTACCCTAAGTATAAGAGGAGGTGTTCCCCCTCAAACTAGGATTCGATGAGGTGAGACAAAATTAGGTGTAGGTTTGACAACTGGTTAAGTGGGTGATAACATTGGCTGGGTTAGGCAAAGAGGCACAAACATGTGCACATAATGTGACTAAATGTGATATCACATATCACACATTGAATAGGTTTTCATGGTTGAAGTAATCATTAAAATAGGTGGTACTAAAAGGATAGGTGACCTAAGTAACTGCATTTAGGCATGATAGTTAGGTTGTAATTTTAAACTCAAGTATCCTAAGCAAGGTCAATGTATTCATAGGTATCCAAGGTATGAAGTGCTCTCAAGAAAACATAATTAGGTGGGTGCATAAAAGTTTCATGAGTTCAAGTTGTTCAAGGTGGCAACGTAGTTGTAACAGTCAAAGTTACCAAGGCAAGGTCATTGTATAACATGTGAAAGTTAGGGTAAAATGTCCAATTTTGATTTTGATGTGGTTGATGTGTTTATCAGAGTAGGTAATCTCTATTGGGTATGGTGGAGGTAATAAATTTGTTAAAAAACTTGTATTTATAATGTAAAAAAAAATATGAGAATGTTTGTCGATGTTCAGGGTCGACCATTGAAAATCACAAGAAATCATCGATGGTTAGATGTCAACCCTAAAAGGTAATGTTTTAAAAGTCAATTGAGGGTTTAAAAGGCCTCATTTGAAAATCCATAACTATTGAAGTTTATGAGAGAATAAAAATGGTTATGGTTTGTGAGTGTTGAGTGAGTTGAGTGAAGTGTTGATTAGGTGTCTGTTAGACTGAGAGTCAACCAAGGTGAGGTGGAGGTTTGATTGATGAGGATGTAAAGAGGATGAGGGAGAGCATGGTGTGCAATGGTAGTTTTGAGGGCACCTCCACATCAGCGATTATGGAATGAGGTAGGGGGAGCAATGAATTTGGTAACATTTTATGTTTAAATAGTTGTTTAGTTGATTATGGGTGGGTTAGACCTAAGTTTAGGGTTAGGTTCATGTAAATGGGTAGGTGGAGGTAAAATAGGTAGAGGGGTGAAATTTTGGAGGGTAGTGTGCATAGGGGAGGGTAGATTATTTTAAGTAAGTTGAAAATTATTTTTGGTTGTTTTTTGGGTAATATTAGGGTGCTAGGGTTAGGGTTGGATAGTTGGTAATCACCTAATAGTAACTATCAATGGTCGCTATAGACCATCATAAATTGATGAGTGATTATTGGTGGTCGATAGGAAACTATTGATAGGTCACTATGTGATGATAATCGATGATTGGTCCCTAACCATCATTGATTTTTACCTAACCATTGAAGGTCAATAGCATGATTAGTGATAGTCCAAGGGGAACCATCATTGGTTGATAGTCGATTGTTGGTAATTGATGATGACAAGGTAATGTTGGAAGTGATTAAAAAGGATGGGTTGAGGTTTGGTAAAATTTTAAAGAGTGTGTAGTTTGTTTAAGGGTGAACTACGTAAGGGATGAAGTTAGTGGGTAAAGGTGTGGGTTAAGGGTAAATGGGTGGATATATGAGTTATGATAGGGAGAGTCTAAGGTAATTATGTGGTGTAGTTCAATATAAGGGGTGAATAGGTAAAGTTGGAGATAGAGGTAATATGCAATAGTGCATAGGTTATGTTTAATAAGATAGGTAAACTAAAGTATTATTATGATCATGCAGGTGGGGGAGAAGATATAGATGTGAGATCAAGTATCATAATTATTAGATGAGGTCCATCGAGTGATGAGATCTCAAGATTGGGATCATTTGTTAGTAGTGGGCTTAAGTGGCATCAAATACTATTAGTACATGACCCAAGACTAGGAAATGTTAATGGTACTCATTGAGAGATGGGATTTGGCCATTAACACCTTCCTACTTCCTACCAAAGAGATGATGATCCTGTTAGAGGACATGCAATGGATTATGTAGCTACCACTACAAGGGGGCCAATAAAGCACATTGAGGGTGAGGAGTGGGACCAACTCATGCGTGTGTTATATGGTGATGATGTGGCACATGTAAGGTGGCATGTTGGGGGTCTACATTATACACGCCTGTATCACATGGATAGAGGAATGAGACATGTCATCACTATGATGATGGTAGTGACTTGTTATCCATTGCCTGACTTAAGCAGTAATAGGTTTCCTTCACTATTATTAGGTGTTTTAGTTGTCATGGTAATGGATCAAATAGTATATGATTAGGGACCTATCTTGATAGTGTATATATATTGAGATATATGGGGTATTAGGGTGGATAGGAGGTATGGCATTAACATTTGGTTTGTGCTATATTGTTAGGATTATGAGCACATCAGGTTTCTCTGATTAGGTGTGCTACCATGGCTTGTATTTATTCATATGGACTTTAAGGTAAGGTTTATGAGAGGGAGGTATGATTATGCCCTCATAGGACTAGGAGGAGGGATATGTGATTTGGAGTGGCACAGGGACTGATTGGATGCCCTAGTGTTGGTTAATGTGGTATGGTAATTATATGTCTAATTTATTTCATGTGATAGTCATATGAGGTAGATTTTATTGCTATAGAGTTATAGGTGGATCTATGGTGAATCTCCTAGCTAGGCATGTGATGATGTTTCTACTTAATTTATGCTTATAAGGATATTTGATATTGATGGATGTTTTTTATGATATGATAATGTTTATTCTTTGTTTTAGACATGACTATGATGTTTATGATTAATGTTATGGTTGTGGATGACTATGATGTACTTTATGTTTATGACATGATTATGGGTTAATGGATCATAATTTTATGGATGTGATAGATGGTATGATGCTTATAATGTTTATGATTAGGTGATATGATGTTTATGATATGATGATGTTTGTTATGATGAGATGTTATGTTGGACATGTGGATGAATTTTTACTTTCTTACCTATATTGGCATGTGATGGATAGCATTTGTGGATGATGTATGATTGAATAGTGATAGACACTTCATGTTTAATTGGTATTGTTGGTTATTTACATGAGATGATTGTGATGTTATTTTGAGTATACATATGTTGATTAGATTGTATGTGATGATGGATGGACTTATGATGTGATAAAAGGTAAAGTTGTGATGATTGTATGTTTTTTATGACTGATTATGATAGCTAAGATGTTCTTTTGATTAAAAAACTTAAACAAGGCACAACACATAATAAAACACATAAATAGTTTTAAATGTTTTTAATGAGTTATAGATGATTAGATGAAGGGGGTTGACACATACAAGAAGTTAGATTAGAAAACTAAAATGTGAGAGAGTTATGATAATCAAGAGACAAACACCATAATGAATGTATCAACAATTAGATATGAGAGAACAAGAAGAAGGCACGATGCTTCTCCTTTGGTGAGGACTAAAACAAATTGAAGTATGATTAGCTTATGAACATAAGTCCTTTGAATCATTCACGTTAGGATCCATTAATTGGTTAAAAAGGTGTTTGGACCACATAATGTAATGTAAGCTCAAAATCCCTTGTTTAAAGAGTTTATAAAGGGGAGATGGATGAAAATGGAACCTTCTTATGAGACTAGTATGCCTCTTCTACAGGTTACTAGAGAGATAATATAAACAAGTCCATGTTATATAAGGTGTATAATGATCAATATAGGAAGTCTACTTATGAAAGTTGATTGTGACTTCCAAAATTATTTTTGATTTTTCTAATTTTTGATAATGGGTCTTTTGATATTTTGTTATTGCTTGGAGGGATGGGGGAAGCTAATCAATGTAGAAAGCTCCAAAGAAATTACTATGCTTTGACAAATGCTTTACTTAGGCATCCTTCAAGGGATTGGTCCAAGTTTGTGAGATTTTTTTAAGGCTTTCAATAGCTATCCTTCAAGGGAGCATTATACAGTGAGAAATTTAGATGTGTTAGAAATTGTCCTTGAAGGTAGTAGTCTACAAATACTAGAAATGACCCATATGAGTGTTGGCCATTTGTGATTTTTTTTTATTTATTGTGATTTTTTTGATATTGAAATGGTATTGCTTATATGGGCTCAAAAGGTTCATCTTTATGAAGACAAAACTAGAGAATAATAAGGTTGATGATGGGTAAAATAGGTTTAAGCAACAATGACCATGGGAATCCATCTTATAAGGGGACAAAAAATACCATGAGGATCATGTCATGGGTAGAGACATGATACCCATGTTCAAGATTAGGTGAAAGATGTAATGGATAATCACATGATTCAAATTTAACCAGTTGTCCTTAAAATAAAGAGATGAATGTGAGTGAAGACAAGGGATGAGCTTAAGTTAGATAAAAGGTGAGTTTGATCTATTTAACAAAATAATAGATGTATATGTGAAGAATTTAGGGGCTCAAGTTTTGGGTTGCCTTTGAAATAAGATAACTAGTAATCTCCCAATTCATACTTGTGCATTATGATATAAGGTCCAAGTTAATTGGAAGCAAATTTACCCTGTTTGCTTTTCTCCATATTGGTTACATGTTGATTTTATTTTAGGATGAGGTCTTTAATATTTAATTCTAACACTTTAAGGTGTTTATTATAATCATGTTTGAATCATTCTTGATATACATTAATATGAGTAAGTGTGACTAAATGACATTTGTCAAGTACCTCAAGTTGGGCTAAACATTCTTGACGATAATCACTCTAAAAAATGAGATATTTTAGGGATATGCAAAGAGAAGGAATTTGGACTTCGAGAGGAATGATAGCCTCAACTCCAAAAACTAGATACAAAATGGTAGTACCCATAGGGGTTTGAATTATAATATGATAGGCCCATAAGATGAAGGGGATGTGTAAATGATAATCCCAACTAGATTCATTAACCATTTTAGTTAGCATGTTGTTGAGAGTTTTCTTAGAGGCTTCTACTTATAAATTAGCTTATGGATAATAGGGTGATGAGAAACTCAACTTGATACCGAATGCATCACAAATACCTTAGACTTGTTTGTTTTTAAAATATTTTCCATTGTCATTGATAATTTTATGATGAACACTGAAATGATAGATAATGTGATGGTTGATAAAGTTGATAATGTTTTCAACTTTGGTTGAGATAAGAGGAATAAATTATACCCATTTAGAAAAATATTTTGTTGTAGTGATGATAAAATGATGTCATTGTGAAGAATAGTGGTTAATTTCTCTAATAATATCTAGATCCCATTGCAAGAAGGGATAGAGATCCTTGGATACTTGGAGACTATAGATAGGTGCATGATGTAAATTGACATGTTGTTAAAATTTGACAATTTTTTTCACATAATCATAGAAATATTGGTTAAGGGTAAGACGATAATATCCAAGGCAAAGGATGCATTTAGTAATGACTAGGCCACTAAAATGTCCTCCACAAATCCCATCATGTATTTCCTTGATAGGATGAGAGGCTTTGTGACTCTGTAAGCAATGAAATAAGAGGCCATCAAATACACCTTTATAAATAATTCCCCATAGTATGGTATAATGTGAGGTTCTCTAAATAAATTCTCTTTGACCATTCTTATAAAGGTTAGAAGGGATGATGGCAAGGTGGAGATAGTCAAAGGTCTACTAGTACTAAAGGTTGGGTTGGGTTTTTCCACATTGAACATGGTAGGAGAGTCTGATTTGACATAAGAGGTTTGGGTAAGTTGATGGATAATGAAATATATCTTATATTTAGAGAGTTTAGATGGGATCTAGGATGTGAGAGAAGCCATCGTATTGGAAAACTTGTTCATATATCACATAGTGGTTTAGATATAGTAGTGTTCAAATGATGTTAAGAAGACATTAGATAGTTGTTTGTACTATTTTAAAACATCATTATTACATTGATAATATCCATTTATTTTATTCACCAAAAATGTTGATCATTTTGATTCCCACGGCTAAAGCAGTTTGGAAACCTATCACTAGGGATTTATACTCAGCCATATTATTAGTATATTTGAAATTTAGCTTGAAGGATAAAGGAAGAGGTTCACCATGAAGGGGAATAAGGATGATGTTGACTCTCCCACCACATTGGCACTTTGATCCATCAAAAAACATAGTCACTTGATAGGTATAGTTTTCTTGAGAGAGGATCATGGTGGACTCATCTATAAACTTGAGAGGAGGATGATTGTCTACTAATGGTGTTTTAGCCAATTGGTCATCAATGAATTGCCATTTAATTGACTTATAATAAATTAAATCAAGGTTAAATTCAATCAAAATCATGAGTTACTTAGCCATATGCTAGTTTTGGTATGGTTTGGACTGCATATACTTAAGTAGGTTAGTGTTGGTTATGACATATATATTGTGGTTGAGGAGGTAATGGTGAAGTTTAGTGGCCACAAAAACCAAGGTGAGGAAAATTTTCTTAGTATGTTTGTACTAGGTCTCATATTCTACAACTGTACAACTAATGTAGTATATGGTTTTCTCTTTATGTTTATCATTTTGATGAGCCAACATTATCCCTAAGGAGTGGTCAGTGGTAGAAATATAAAGGTAAAAAGGTTGATCTTCACTGGGAGGAATGAGGATAGGTGGAGATAGAAGTTACTCTTCAAGGGAATCAAATGCCTTTTGATAGTCATTATTCCACTTAAAAGAGACTTCCATCTTTATAAGGTGGTGGAAAGGTTGGCATTGATCAAAGCATTAAGAGATAATGAGAAGAATGGATTGGAGCTTCCCCTGCAAGCTGTAGAGTTGCTCTAGGTGGGTAGGAGGAGGCATGTCAAGGATTAATTTGATTTTGGTAGGATCGACTTTGATTCCATGAAGGGAGATGATAAAGCCAAGGAAATTTCCTAACAAGACCCAAAAAATACACTTCTTGGGGTTAAGGCAAACATGGTAATGGATGAGTCACTCAAAGATATCTTAAGAATGACTGAATGATCTTTAGGATAATTGGATTTTCTAAGAAGGTCATTGACATAGTAATCTAAGATTTTTTGAATAAGTTCATGGAAGATTTAGGTCATAGTGCATTGATAGGTTTCATTAGTGTTTTTTAGTTTGAAAGGCATGACTCTATAGTAGAAAGCTCCTCAGGGGGTGATAAAAGCAATTTTATGTTAATCTTCCAGGGCAATTAAGATTTGATTTTAACCTAAGAACATGTCCATAAGATATAACATCTCATGGCTAGTTGTAAGATCAACAAGTTGGTCAATTCTTGGCAAAGGAAAGTCATCCTTAGGGAAAGCAAGGTTAAGGTCACTAAAGTCCACACAAATGTGAAGTCCCATGTGGCTTTGGTGATAGGTAAAATTTTTGAGACCCATTGGGGATAATCAATGGGTTGGATGAAATTGATGGATAAGATATGTTAAAGATCTTCTTTAATGAGAATAGCTATGCAAAGGTACATTAATCAAAGTTTTTGCCTAATGGGCTTGGCATCATGATTGGTGACTATATTATGGGTAGCAATAGAGGGGTCGATTCCTTGCATGTCACTATAATACCAATCAAATGTTATGCTATGGTATTATAAGAAGGAGGGAAAGTCTTGAAGCTCCTTAGAATTTAGTGATTGGGCAATTTTGACAACATGTTGGTCATCCATATTACCCAGTTGATATCCATGATGGATTAATTTAGTATGGTTGAGGTTTAAAAAGGAATAAATTTGTGGATAGAAGAATCATTTGCACCTAGATAGGCTAGAATGGAATCATCATCCTGACACTAAATGGTATTGATGGTAAGAGAATCATCTATTACCATTTTAGGATGGATTAGAGGAATAGTCATGGTTGCCTCCTCATTTTGATAATTTATGGGTCTAAGGTAGATCATGTTGATGAAAAATATTAGGGGGGATGATGTCAAAATCCTTAGTTGTTAAGGGTGAAGTGGATGGTGAGGATGGGATTTACTTGTCAACGATGGTCATGGGAGAGGGGGTGGTTTGTTTTGTAGATGGTGTGAAACTAAGGCCCAAATTTTCATGAGGTTTTTAGGTATTCATGGGAAGTAACTCATACAACCTGTGTTCATACCAACCTAGACCAAAGCCTTTCCAATCACACCTATAAAGATATGTCTTGGAAAACTCTAGTTTATCTAGACAAGAGAAACTAGAAGTGAATGGTTGAGGTGAAAAAGAGGAGATAGAATTGTCAGGGGTTTTATCAAGTCCCCCAAAAATGAAATTGGTTTGAAAATTTGAGGGATCAAAAGGAATAATAGATCCAATATTGGAACTAGGTTGTTAGTAAAGATCCCATACTCTTGAGGAGTAATAAAAGTGTCTAGTGTTAAAAGGCAATACTCTCCCAATGAAAGACATTGGAAAGTTAATTCCAAAGGGTTCATTATGGGGATTTGGGTGGAAGGGACAAATGAACTGGTGCATGTTTTATTAGTAAAATAAGATGGGACTTCATATTTTACTAATTAAGGCTTATTTGATGGAGGAAGGATAATGCCATTAAGTCAATACATCATAATTCATGATGTAAAAGGACTCAGGTCAGCTTGTATGGTAATAACTTGACATTCATGTTCAAATTTGATGCATCAGTGTAGGGTGTATAGAACACAACCCATGAAATGAATCCAAGGATGTCCTAGCAAAACATTATACTAAAAATATACTTCTACTACATAGAAGAACTTAGGAAATGTGTGGGGTCTTAGGTGAATGTGAAGGACAATAGTTCCTAAATTTGTGACCATGATATGATTTAATGATTAGAGCATCACTGAGGTTTCTAACATAATGTTCTCAAGTAATTTGAGTTGGTTGTATGTGTGGGAGGAGATAATGTTGATGCTATCTCCCCCATTTATATTAACCCTCTTGATGTGAGTTTGGTTTATATATGTGGTAATGAAGAGGGGAGGATTTGGGTCATCTAGATGGATGGAGGATATTTCCAAATCCTTGAAGGTAACAAGATTAGAAGGTTGAAGAGATTTGATAAAGGATGATATAGGTTACAGGTATTTTGATTGAACTTATATGGATTATATAGCCTCTATCATTTCTTGGTGGTGATGGGGTGAGGTATTTATGAGTTCAAACAAACTCATCTTCACTGGTGTTTGGTGAGGTTATTTTTGAACTACTCATTGGATTGATTCAGACGTGTTGGATTGAGAGGGACCCAAGATGGACACATTGGGTTTGATTAGAGGTAAAGGTGCTTGGTATTAGTTGGGTGATTGGGTGGTGGAAGAGGGATGTGTCCATAGAATGGACACCATAACCTTTCCCTTCTCTTTTGGTTGATCCTGTGATCATGTGACCACATAGATGGTATGGATTTGGGAAAGAATGAGGATAAGGGATTACTTCAGTTTGAATTCACTATAAGACAAGAGTGGGGGAATAGGTAAGTGTTGGTTAATGGCTCTTGTTTTGTGGATTAGTGGTGGGATCATAAGAGGCTCATTTGACAAGTCATCCTCATGATATGGTAGATGGATTGATATTTAGATATCTTTATAGTTCTCACTATCATGCCCAAGTATTCGATGTTATGATCATACTAATATATCATTATACCAAGATGGTTTAGGATTATGTGGGTCAAATGGTTTGATAGGTGGTAAGGTTAATAAATATTCTTGTAATAACCAGGATGGTTGCAAAAGACTTGTGCAAAGGTGGGGAGGTTTTAGGTTTGGTAGTTGAGGTAGAATCCCTTTCAGGAATGGTTTTGATGGTAAGAGATTTAGGTGATGGAGGGTCCTTGGTGGATGGTTTTGTTATGGATTTCTTGGGGTTGAAATGTGTTAGGGTAGATTATAGATAAGTAGGTGGTTTTTTTATATAAGGTTTGGAAAAAATAGGTGATGATGAAAGTAGGCATGATGGTGTAACTAGAAGTGGCGGTTAGATTTGGGTTTTGTCTAGGATTGTCAATTTTATTACTAAGGTAGAAGGGTGAAGCCCAAAAATAGAAGGCAAAGTGGAAAGGGGAGGTAGGGTTTTGGTTTGTGGAATCTTGGGTGGTTTCACATTCTTTTTTGGCTTGGTTTGGGGTTTCTTTGATAGGTTATATGAAGTTAATTCCAATTTAAATGAGCACTGAGTAAGGTTCTAAATAGGGAAGATGCCAAGGTTTTTAGGGTGATTGGTTGCAATGGTATAAGGTGACTTGGTAATTTTAGGTGGAGTCAATTTGGATGGTTTAGACATGGCTTGATTGGTAGAGGTTTTCAATGGTTTATTTGTGATGATAGTGGGTTTGATAGTGGAAATGGAAGGTTGCGATGACAATGGCATGGTTGGAGGCTCTTCCTTGGTTGGGTAAGGAAGTTTGAGATGGTGCCAAAATGTGGCACAATCTGGGTTGGGTTGGGTTAAGTAATTAAAGTTTTGAACCAATATATAAAAGTGCTTATATATGGGTTTGATACCTTCGATAATGAGCTCAACTTTGAAACCCATGGGTGGAAAAAGAGGGGTGGTTACCTCATCCTTGTCCTCAATCCAAGGCTCCAAGGTTTGGTAAGATGAGTCTCTTATGGGAGAGGTAGGTAGATTGATCTCTTCCTTAGGGATGCTTTTCAAAGGAAGAGTGGATTTTTATATGATATAGGAGAAGGATATGGATGTAATAACTACCTCTTTTGGTATGTCTTTAAAAGGAGAGGTTGGTAGCTCAAATTCCTTAATGAGTGGAAAAAATGGAGTGGTTGTCTCCTTGGTCTCATTTTTCAAAGGAATGGAGAGTGATTTCACAACCTCAATAAGTGGAAAGGAAGGGAAATTAGTTTCATTAATGGCTTCCTTAGTAATGAATTGACTAAGAACTACGTTAATGGTATGGAATTCATGGTTGTGAGAGGATTCCACTATATTGTTTTCATTGTTCATGGAAGGGGCATGGTTGGGAAATGGCTGTCTAGAGATGTCAAGTGATTGATTTGGGGGTGCATTAGGGTTATCCAACACAATTTACCCCTTGTTAATGAGTTTTTCGATGAGGTTATTTAAGGTATTACACCTACTAACATCATGTCCAATGACACAATGGAAGGCATAAAATTAATTCTCCTTATACCAACCAGATACAAGATGAGAGGAATCAAATTATTGTACGAGTTTTAATGGTGGAAGTTGTATGATATTTGATTTCAACATCTTTTCCAAGTCTAAAGCATATGACTCCCCTAGTAGATTAAATTTCTTTTGGTTGTTGTGGTTTGGGTTCCTAGTGTTTTAATTAGAGGAACTGGAGGAGTTGGGTTGGTTAACAACTGATGTAGGGGTGGTTTTAAGGATAACCTCATTCACAGTTCCCTTATTTTTGGAGTTAGTGTTGGTTTGATTATTAGGTTTTGAGGAGGGAGTCTCATTTTATTTAAATTTGGAATTCTTTTTTCTCAATTTCAACTTCCCCTCATCAATGGATCTATTCTCTAATTTGTTAGGAATTAAAAAAATTTAAATTAAATTTAATATAATCATAAATTAGATCTAACTTATGCAATATCATATATCATGAAAAAATTCCTCAAATAATAGATATTATGAAATCATAAAAATGGAGAGAACAAGAATCAAATAGACATGACACAGATCTACCATGGTTCACCCAATGTGGGTTACATCCACCAAGAAAGTTATCAATATAAATTGTAATCAAAACACAATACTAAAATGAAATCTCACAGAGATAGAAAAATCTCCTGTAGAAAATGTTACACAAAATGTTGCACTTTCACCTGCACCTACACAATGTTGTATCTCATAAGTTGCTAAACCACACCATGCAATGAATACCTACACTTTGAAAAAAAAACCTACACTTTGACTCTGATCCTCAAAGCCACACCCTACAAACAAACCATCAACCTCTAAATGCCAAACCACACCCTATATATATAGAAAATGAAGGAAAATATACAAAAATGAGGAGAAATGTGTAATGTTTATCCAAGATAAGCATTATCCAACATGTGACAACCCTCCTCCACCTAAAAAATCTCATCCAAAATCTCATCCATGAAGAAACATGCCAAGATTGGGTCTCCACCTTTCAAGGGCACATTTACCAACACCATGTGATCAAAACCAACTCTTTCTAAATAAGAAGGCATCCCCTTTTCCAAAATAACAACTAGTTTCCTAAGATCAAGGAAGTCAACATGGTAAAAGGCATGTAACAACTAACTCCAAAAAATACGGAAACATATAAATTATAAAATATAAGGAATATTCCACTCACATGTGGAGCAAGGTTTTATAATAAAAGGTGGAGTAGGGAAAACTATTCTCCCCATATCCTTGGATCTCTCTAGGCCCCCAAAATATTCTCCTAAGGTCATGTGATATCCCCAAATGGATCCACACTCAACAATCTCCCACTTGGGGACCATTTCTCCTAAACAAAATCTATCATTGCTCCATGACCACTAAGGCCAACCAAATCTGAACATAGTCTCAACTTGTCCATTGTGACCACCTTGGTCATAATCTCCATAGGATTATAGGTAGTATGAATCTTCTCTAGCTTCACCAAGTTATCCTCCAAATCTATCATGATGAAGTGATAATGCAAATGAATGTGTTTCATTCTCAAATGGAAAGTGGAGTTCTTTTCTAATTTAATAACACTTTGACTATCACTGTGTAGTCTCCCAACTTCTTGATCATGCCCAAACTCTCAAAACAACTCCTATAACCAAATAATCTTCTTTATAGCCTCTATGGTAGCAACATACTCTACTTTTATGGTTGACAAATCCACAATATTCTATATCCTAGAAATATAACTAATCATTGTATCTCCTACATTAAATATATAACTTATCATACTTTTCCTGCTATCAATATCCCCTACCATATCTGAGTTCACATAACCATGTAAAGTGGTATCTAATCTTCCATAACATAATACAACATTGATGATTCCTCTCAAATATCAAAAAATCTATTTCACTGCCTAGCAATGCTCATAACCTAGATCACTCATATACCTACTCACAACTCCCACTACTTGGGCAATATTCGGCCTAGTGTAAACCATAGCATAAATCAAGCTACCAACTACCGATGAGTAAGGTTCCTTGGACATCCTAATATTTTTAGCTTCCATCTTGGGATACTGCTCCTTTGATAATATAAAGTGGTTTACTAAAGGAGTACCAACATATTTAGCATCCAACATGCTAAACCTTTCCAAGACTTCCTTCACATACTCTGATTGGGGTAAGATCAACTTCCTTTCCTTCTTATCACAAGAAATACTCATACCAAGGATTTTCTTTTTAGTACCCAAATCCTTCATAGAAAAGGAGTCACTAAGCTATTTTTTGAGCATATGAATATGTTGTATGTTATTTCCTGAAGCTATCATGTCATCAACATACAAGCATAATATAATAAAATAATCATCATAAAAATGCTTTATGTACATGTAATGGTTGGAATGACACCTTTGATATTATTATTCCAACATAAAATAGTCAGATTTCTTATACCATTATTGTGGAGCTTTTTTTAGGCCATACAAGCTCTTCTTGAGTCTGCACACATAGTTCTCCTTCCCTTTGACCTCATATCCCTATGGTTGCTTCATATATAACTCTTCATCCAAATCACTGTGAATAAAAGAAGTTTACACATCTAACTATTCTAAGTGTAAAACCTCAACTATAACTAGACCAAGAACAGTCCCAATAGAATTTATTTTTACAATAGGAGAGAAAATCCCATCAAAATTAGTACCTAATTTTTGTGCAAACCCCTTGACCACCATCCTAGCCTTATACCTTTTTCTCCCTTATCTTCTTCTTTTGTCATGAAGATCCACTTTTTTGGAAATTTACTCTTGCCCTTGGGTAGCCTTAACCAAATCCCACGTTTGGTTCTCCATGAGAGATATATGCTCTTCATCCATGGCTTTCTCCCACTTCAACTTGGCATATATTTGCATTGATTCCTCATAGCATTTTGTTTTTCCATTATCAGAGAGTAATAAATAATTCAAATAAGAATAAAAACATTCAGGTTCTCTTCTTACCCTAGAAGACCTTCTTACCATAGGAGTGTGGGGTGTTTGTGTAAAATGCTCTTGAACTAAACCATTAGATACTTTTCCATCCACAATGTCATCCAATATTGTGTACTCTTTCTATTCGTGATCCTATTCTTGTAACTGATCCTTATGTTTTACTTTTTCATTAAAGACTACATCTCTAGACCAAAATATTTTCCTATCTTTAATGCTCCATAAATAGAAACCAAATTCATCCTCACCATAACCAACAAATGTGCATTTTTTATTTAGCCTCTAACTTGGTCATATCCTCTTTCTTGATGAGAGCAAAAGCTTCACATCTAAAGACTCTAAGAAAAGAATAATCAACATTCTTACCAGACCAAGCTTGTTTAAGAATGAATCCATCTATAGGCATATAAGGTCCTTTGTTAATTAGATATACTACCATTCTAACTGATTCTACCCAAAACTATAAAGGCAACCCTACATGTAACCTCATGCTCCTAACATGTTCCATTATTTTTTTGTTCATCATTTTAGATACCCCATTCTACTGTGGAGTTCTTGGAACCATTATTTGCCTATGAATTCCATTTTTAGAAAAATAATCAAACAAAACATTATTACAATACTCACCTCTATTATTTGATTTGAGACATTTCAAATTGAGACCTATTTCATTCTCAACCAAGGCTTTCTAATTCTTAAAAGTGTCAAATACATCAGATTTATTTTTAATGCAATAAAACCAAACTTTCCTAGTTGCATCATCAATAAACATAACATAATAATTAGATCCACTAATAGAATATACCTGAGCTAGTCTCTATACATCTAAGTGTACCAACTCTAACTTGTGCTCTTTCTTTATGGGTCCAACCTTTAAGAACTTAACCCACTTCTATTTCTCATACACACAATTCTCACAGAAGTCTAGATCTTTTAGTCTATACAGCTTATATTTTAAGATCTACATGACCTTATGGCTCATATGACCAAGCATGTAGTGCCACATAATTGCATCTGCATCTATAGCAACTAACTCAATAGAATTAACACTAATAGTTAAATATAAAGTACCAATTTTATTACCTCTCAAAATCATAAGAGCACCTTTGGTAACTTTCCAAGAATCTATAGTAAACATTACTAAACACCCCTCAATGTCCAATTTTCTCACTAAACCCAAATTTCATCTCAACATAGGCACATGTCTAACATCCTTAAGGATCCATGTGTTCCCATTCTACATATTTAATTGAGTATAACCTTTCCGTACTATCTCACATGGTTCATCATCATGAAAATAAACATGTCCTAGATTCTCTTGAACATAATCATTAAAATAATGCTTATGTGGGGTGGCATGAAAATGAGCCTTTGAATCTAAAACCCAAGACTCAAAAAAACTATCCATAGAAATAATTAAGGCATCCTAACATGATTTACCTCATTCATTTCCTCTTTATTGGCATTCTTATCCTAAAGTGACCAACAATCCTTCTTTGAGTGTCGACTCTTCCCACAATGTCAACATATCATCTTGGATCTAGATATGGACTTAGATCTACCTTTTGAATTTCCTTAGTTACCTTTTATCTTGTCCTTTTACCTCCCTCTAGTATAAATAGATAAATCATTACCTAAATATCATTCACTAGTGCTTTCTCTTCACATCTCCTTGTTAAGAATCACACCTACAACATCCTCAAAATTCAAGCTTCCCATGGTAGGGACTGTATTAGTCACAATGATAACCAATCTATCCCAAATATCAGGCAAAGAACATAAGATTAACAAATCTCTAACTTCATCATCAAACTTGATTCCAACTAAAGTGAACATACTTACAACTGTAGTAAAATCATTAAGATTATTAGTAATTGAACCATTCTAAGATATTTTCATGTTAAACAATATTTTCATAAGAAAAGTTTTATTAAAAGTAGAGGGTTTATCATATAAATTTCCAAGTTTATCCATGATATATTTTGTGGTTTTCTTATCAAAAATATTAAATGAAATAGAAGATGTAAGGCATAACCAAATGGATCATAATGCCTTCCTGTTAGGTAATGACCAATCTACATCACTCATATTTATAGGTTTTTTTACTTTTACCTCCAAGGGAAGATGTATATCCTTATAATATAGGTAATATTCCATTTACATTTTCCATAAACCAAAATTCTTACCATCAAACTTCTCAACTCTGAATTTGATCTCTTCTCCCATAGATCCCACTCAAGTTAATAACCTTTCCTATGATTTACCACTTCAGCCAAACACAACTAATGGATCTAATACTAGTTGTTAGGAATAAAACACTTTTAAATTAGATTTAATATAGCCATAAATCAAATCTAACTTATGCAGTAACATGAATCACAAAAACATTCCTAGAATCATATATATTATGAAAACATAAAAATGGAGATAACAATAATCAAATAGACATGACACAAATCTACCATGGTTCACCCAATGTGGGATACATCCACTAAGAAATTTCTCAATATAAATTGTAATCAAAACACAAGACTACAATGAACTCTCATAGAGATAGAAAAAATTTCTATAAAAAAAGATACACAAAATGATACACTTTCACATGCCCCTGCACAATGTTGTATCTCAAAATTTGCTAAACCACACCCTATAATGAACATCTACACTTTTCAAAACACCTACACTTTGACTCTAGTACTCAAAGTCATACCCTTAAAACAAACCATCAACCTCTAAAGGCCACACCATGCCCTGTATATATAGAAAATAAAGGAAAATTTAAAAAAGGGGGAGAAATGTGCAATGCTTATCCAAGATAAGCATTATCTAACATGTGAAAACCCTCCTCCACATAAGTAGGCTCATCCAAAATCTCATCCATGAAATAACATGCCAATATTGGGTCTCAACCTTTCAAGGGCACATTTACCAACACCATGTGATCACAACCAACTCCTTGTAACAAGGAAGGAATCCCCTTGTCCAAAAAAACAACTATCTCCCTAAGATCAAGGAAGTAAACATGAGAAAAGGAATCTAACAACTAAATCCATAAAATATGGAAACATAGAAATTATAAAATATAAGGAATATTCCACTTACATGTGGAGCAAGGTTCCATAAATGGTGGAGTAGGGAAACATATGCTCCCCACATCCTTGGATCTCTCTAGGACCTCAAAATGTTCTCCTAAGGTCATGTGATAGCCCAAAAAGGCTCCAAACTCAACATAATTTCCATGCCATGGTGAAAGGCTCATCAAAGGTCCTAAACTTCTAAACCTATAAAGTGAAGGAAATGTGTTTGGCACAAGATCAGGCAAAGAGTTTAATTAGGTCAGGCTGGGGCAAAGATAAATAGAGTTGATTTATCAAGATTCTCCAATAAGATATGAAGTCAGTTATGGACTAATCATCAAATTTCTGGATGAAGTAGAGATCGGTGATGGAATCTTTCTTAGAGATGTTTATGGAAAATTGATCTAAGAAAGTCTGAGCTAGTTAGGCAAAATAAAAGAGGGAGTGCTTTATAATAACATTGTACCAATCTAGTGTCAAACCTAATAGCAACATGAGGAAGGTGTGAATAAGGATAGCATCATCATACACAATCAAATATCAAGAATGCCTAAATTATCTTAGATGTTGTTGGGGGTTTTCCTTGCTTTGAAAATTTGAAAGTTCCCATTGAGGGGGATAAAATTGAATAGGGATGGATGGATGAATTGGTTCATTGAAGATTTGGTCATAAGATAAGATATTATGGGCATTAGAGATAGATGACTCCAAATTAGTCATTTTTTCTATTAACATTTTTATAAGGTCCATTTGTGTTTATGCACCCCCATAATTATAGGATAGATTATGTTGAGTTTGGGTAGGTGTAATAGATGGATAGATGGTGGGGGGTTGAGAAGCTGCCACATATTGGTATGTGGACATGGGTAGTTGGGATGATGCCACATATGAATATGTGGAGATAGGTGTTTAGGTGGAAGGTAGAGGCACATACCCTTATGGGTTACAGATGTAGCTTAGGTTTGGTGCAATGGGAACTTATTGGGGGACTGGCATAGGTTGGGTTGGAGGTATGGTTAGATTGGTAAATAGAGGGTAGAAAGTAACTCCCATAATGATGGGTGAAAGGGTAGAAGGTATGGGGACCACCAAACTCTTGAATGGAGTGGAGGTAGGTGGATTGGGAACCAAAGGAAGTGTAGTGACACCAGTAGAGGGTACTCCCATAGTAAGTAGAGTATCAGTGCCTAATGATTGGGTTTCTACTATACTAGAAGGTTTGTTAGTTGGGTTAGGAGGTGTTTGGGTGTTGGTTGGTTGGGTGGGTTGATTTTAGATGGTGGTATTGGTGGGATTATTGGTATAAGATGATTCTTGGGTGACTAAAGGTTGGCTAGGGATGGTGGTAATAGAAGTGTCACCCATAAGGTGGGATGGTATGCCATAGGGTGGGTCAGTAAAAGGAATTAAAGTATGGGTACAATGAGTTATAGTGTTAATATAATTTTGGAGGGATATGGGGTTATTAGTTAGAAAGGTGATGAAATCTGCATCACCTTGGGCAACCATTTAAGGGATGATAGGACTTCTATAAGGATATGGATAAATCTCTATATCTAAGATATAATCCATAAATGAGGGAGAAGAGGAAGATGAATGATTAGGAGGTGGATCCTGGTTTATCTATTTTCTTAGTTATTGCCTAGTTAAAACCATGTAGATAAGGAAAAGAGGGAGATACAAGAAATCTCAAAACTCAAATAAAAAAGACAAGAAAAAGTCAAGGAAACAAAACAGACACTAAATCACATTAAATCCTAAGGTTATTTTTAGTCTCTCTTGGGGTTTATGCCTTAATCTTTAAGAATTATGTGACTCAACTTAGCTTGTAGAGCGGGTACTAAAAAGTAAGTTAATGATTGGTTTTAGGTTGTGTTTAGGCTCTCAAAGGGATATATGTTATAAATTAGTACATGGTTTGATTTTGGGGTCTACCCCCTCACTTTACACACCACTAAAATAAAGGTGTCAAGTGCTTTGCCAAGATATACTAATTTATAGAGATTATACTCAGCCAACAAACTTAGTTGGTTCTCCCATTGGTGGTGAAATCCAAGGAGGATAGTCGAGAAAGGTGACCGATAGTTGATGAACTCCTATTCGGGCCTTATGTCAATGTTATTATGCTTGATTAGGTATAAGTGGTTTGTTATTGTGTGTGTGATAAGAGTGAAGCTATGATTAATTCACTTGATTAATTAATCTATGTGAGATAAAATAAGCAAGCAGATAATGTATGTAGTTAATTTTAAGCCCTAAATGAAATTTTTATTTCATTGCATGAGTAAAAAATAAGAAAAAAAAGGACCTATATGCAATTATAAATCCAAAAATACTTTAGGGTCCCACCAGGCATGCCAAAATGTTTCATGTAAATTTTGATTTATTTATTTAATAAAAACGTTGTAAAACTTGAAAGAAGGGTGAGGTTAATAGAACCTAGATTTGATTTGTACTCCATGATCCAGATGGTTGTAGATAGTCCTCTTTGGATTGGGATGAATGATCTATAGATAAAAAAACACTAAACAAATGGTTGATTAGTTTGATATTAGGGTGGATTTCCTAGCAAGCTAGATCTAAGAAGTACAAGCTTCCTTGGAGGCTATCAATATACACTTTTAAATAATCAAATTCTAAAAATGAAAGATAAATTACTTGCATAAATAATAGAATATAATGAAATCAAATATAAGAAGTGATTAAAAGAGATAAATTTTGACTAATTTTAAAAATAAATGATGAGATATTAATTCTAAATAAATTAGACATGGTTAATAAAATAAGGTGATGTTTTATGCTCATGTAGAAGGTCAAAAACTAGGTTTGGTTAGGGTTTAATAGGTGAAATTAGCTTGTTGTTAATTTTTTCACATAGTGACCATCAGTATTTGGGTGAACCATCAGTGATTATGCAACCATTAGTGGTTGGGTAACAATTGAAAGTTATGGATAGACTTTCAATGGTCAAGATGACCAGCAGTGGTTACTATGTGTTTTCATTTGGGTAAAGGTAGGTCTGGGTGGGAAGGTTGCTAAATGATTCTAGGAGATGGGTTTAGGCTAGAGGCTAATTATGAGATAGAAACAAAGTAACTACTTACTGAAAATAGATACTTATCTTTCTTATTAATACTCTAAAGAATATCAAGGTGAGTGGTTGAAAACTCATTGCGAAGCTTGGAGTAATTCTTAAAGAGTGTTGGTGTCTTGGCTATGATTGATGAATTGCATCACTTATACTCTCTATCATGTTCATTGGGAGAATACCTTCAAAAGAATTTTTGATACAAGAATCCTTGATAATTTTTGATTCCCTCTGATGATTATTGTTCTCTCTTTTCACCTCCTCTTCCTCTCTTTTTATAGAAGGAAAGGAGAGGTGAAACAATAAGTTTAACAAGGTGTCATGGGGTCATCTAAAATTAAACCTTAAGGTGTAGTTGAGCTAGAGTTAACCCTTAAGGTGTAGTTGAGCTAGATTTAACCCTTAAGGTGGTTAAAGGCTGACCATCAGAAGTTGGGTCTAACCATTAGTGGTTACGAGTTGACCATTAGCAGTTAGTATGTCAAAGGTGGAATGGTTAAAGTTATCTATTTTGACTTAGGTTTAGTGTTTGAGGGTTGTTAAGTGGTCTCAAGGGGGTCCAAGGGTGGTCTAGGGGTTAGTTCAACATCTAAAATTGTCATGTGAAATTTTTTATTGTTAACAAAGGGATTCTTATTTAGAGAAATTTAATAATTATCTTGTCTATAATTCAATACCCAACATCTACCATGGGCATGATAACTGATACACTATAGGTGCATCCTTCCTAGTCTTCTCATACTTAAGAAAAGTCCTCTCAATACTATAACGTCTATACTAGATATGGACTGAACTATCTCATGATGTTTTGAACCCAACTCACATACCAATTTAATGTGCAAATACTTCAACCCTTGGAACATACTACCTCCAAAGATGGTGAAGAGTGGACATCAAGTTTCCAAACCTTACCATTGATGTGAATTCTTAGGTGAGATCAACCTATTATCCCTATTCTAACTTTAATTTATTGAATGATGACCCTTACACTTGGCACAGTCATATCACTACAGATGAATTTCATCCCTTCTTGATGAGTTGGTCTTACACTCAAGATCCCTTCTATATTTTAACTTGAGAATTAATTTTTGATGGGCTTGAGGAAACCTTTGCATACCTATATTACCTTTTAGAAGGCCTACACCTCATATAAATTACCTACTTGAGACTATCCCTTGGATAGTAGGTTCTAATGCAAGTTTAGAATTCTATTTCTTCTATAATAATATCTCACTATTGACTCAGCCCCCTGGAAGGGGGCCTTCTTTGCATTCCAACTAAGTTGTGCAAGAAGATCCCAAAGTTAATCCCATGGAACAAAAAATCTTCATATGACATTTCTATCTAGGTATAGGTAGTCCACATCTTCACAGGTATGTCTATTTCATCGAGCCTCTCTTTAAGTGAGTGACCAAAACATTATGTATTTCGAGCAAGTTAAAACTTACCTAATAAATACTTTTTCTACCTTAAAAATGTCATAGTTATGATATCCATTCACTATGTCTTCAGTCACTAAATTCCCTATAATCAGGTCACCAACTTCCTTAACCTTCCAACACTAGGAAGGTGTTAACCCTCATACATGGTCTTACAATTTTGAGGAGAACTATGTTTTTGGTAAACAGTCACCTAGGCCTAGTCATTGTGACCTCCTTTATTTTAAGGCCATTCTCCTAAATTTACAAAGCTATTTTTCCAAGTTATTTGGAGAGAGTTATCTCCTACCCCTAGGTATTCTATAAAAACCTATTTATTTTAGTTTCAGGTACATGTACCCATTTATTATATGTTGTTAGATATTTTCCTACGAATATGATGTTGGTTACATCAACACTATCCTAAAATAGGTTCAATGACATAATAATAGTATTTATACATTATCTAGGGGCATTTTATCTACCCTTTATTACCCTAAAAGGGGTAAAACTATGACTTAGAATGGATAACTATCTTTGGGTTAATCTAGCGTACTCCATCCCTGAGGACTAACAACGGGTAGTATATAAATATTAACCTATTGTCCATCGAATATACCTTTTAACATAATATTAGGCCCTTAATTACCATCTATGGACAAACCTTGTGGATGAATCCTTAGGTTTTTGGGGCTTTGGATTCTCACCAATGTTTAGGTTACTCAAGCCAACATTCTCATCTACACTTCATCCAGAGCTACTCATGTGGCTACTTCTCTCTAAGGTAGAACACTCCCCTACTGATGTATTTTCACATCCTATATCTTTGAAAAATATATTAATCCCAATCATATTCTATTAAAAGGTGCTCAAATAGTAAGCTATTATGCACTCTTTTAAGGATCGCTACTTCTAGGTGAATCACCTAGCTATCATTATACTCATACCTTTGTCATCACTAAATAGTCATTTAAAGGCCTTAGTTGGTGACTTGGGCTATTCCCCTCTCGATGATAAATCTTATCCCTCATTGTCTCACTAAATGACCCTTATCCCTTTTATTTAAGAGTGTCATAGTTGGTTCTCATTTTTTTAGGTTCTATATATAGTTTTTTTCTTAGTTTGTCCTTCCATGGATTTATCCCACATTGGTTAGTTTGAGTTATTTATTGTTTGTCCTTGCCTATTTATGCAAGGATTTTCATTTAAAAAAATAAAATTCTATTTTATGGATATTATATGATATTGCCTTTATCTTTGCATCTCATCTTTGCAACTCTTACAACTCTTGTGATTTTTTTTTACTGTTAATACTTCATATCTTGGGCTTGAAATGATATTTTTGACATTCCTTTCATGGTATCAAATATGGAGGTTTTTCATCCATCCATTTGTGAATTTTATATTGAAAGGGTTTGTCCATTTATCAAAATTTCTTATTGGCAGAGTGGAGTTACTTTATAGATGAGGAAGATCTTGCCTAGATTGCATTTAAGCAAGATGAGGCTCTTCATTTGATTCACCTCCATGTTTCGGATAGTTTGTAGTGCTATGTCACATGTGCCATATCATTAAAGGAATATTTGGATACTATTGTATCCTTATTTAAGAAGGATACTAAGTATTTTGGGTATTTTTCACCCTCTTTTACTCCACCTCCTTTTGTTCCACTTCCTTCTCTTCATGTTAGTGAGGATTTATATTTTGATGATGACACTGATGTTATTCAAGATTTGATTCTTAACAGTGGCATGGGAGAGGAACTATTGGCACTTCTTTCTTCTTCTCCTAGTGAGGATTTACTCTTTACTAGTGACATGAAGTAGGATTCCTCTTCATTTTGTGAGGATATATTTCTTGATGGTGATCTAGATGAGGCATTATTACCTCCTACACCTCTCACTATTCAACCTTCTTCGACTATTAGTGATGACTTATCTTTTGATGATGGTTTTCTTGAGGTACATATTCTTCCTCATAATTTTTTTTAATCCTCCTATTCATTTCATTGATTGAGAGGAAATGATTATTGTGGATGTGGCACCTTCACCATAATTTTTGGATATCATAGATGAGACACTAACATGACTTCTTAAGGATGACTTTTATTATGTCACAATTTTTGTTGCTTCATCAACTACTCTTTTTTGTGAGGATATGTGTTTTTATGGTGATTTTCTTGAGAAACCTATTATTATTGTATATTCTAATTTGTATCTTATTAATACTCCTGTTACTACATTTGTTGTGTGTCCTACTTTGGATCCACATACTTATGTGCTTGGTTCTTTTGATAAACATACTCTTGGATTTGTAAATTGCATACTTCACTCTATGGGCTACACTCATAAATATCTTGGTAGACTCCTATAGGGTATTGTATATCCTATTGGCATTGATATTTCTACAAGTGATGTGTTTTTGGGACATATCATTTGTAACACTTAGGAGGAAGGTATATTAATGGAAATAGTATTTTATTTTTGGGACTATCTCACCACCTATGTCTATGTTTCCTTACGTCCTTTCCATCCACATAAGATATATAGTACTGATCTTTGTGTGGGATGAATTAAGTTATCCTTAAGGGGGAATCCAAATTAAGTCTTTTCTTTCATTTGCTTCTCTCTTTTACATTTTTTTTTTGGGTGGGGGGGTAGTTTTATTCCTATGAGTTTTCTTCCTTTCTCCATTTGATGGATATATGTTGTACATGGGTACCTCATCAGGCCTTGTTGTCAAGACTCATACTATGGATATGCCACTTTGTATTTTAGCTATTTTTAGCCCCTAGCTTCACTTAGGGGGGAGGGTGTTAGAGTTATTTCTCATGTTTTCTAGCTTATATAGATAGTTTTTGTCTATTTCCTAGTTTGTCATTTCATGGAATTATTCCACACTGGTTAGTTTGACTTACTTCTTATTTATCCTTCCCTATTTATGTAACACTTCTCATTTGTGACAAATAAAATTTATTATATGTATATTATATGATATTGCCTTTGTCTTTGCATATCATATATGCAACTCTTACAATAATTTTTATGATATTTTTGCCATTAATGCTTCAGATATTGGGTTTGGAATGATCTTGTTGACATTCCTTTCAAAGAGATCCTATCTAGTATGCAGAGGTTTAGGTCCATAAGTAGTGACAATTGAATTTACCTATGAAGACTCATTCTCATTATGGCTTCAACAGGTTCCCTTAACCCATCCACTACCTATAAGTCACCAACTCATTATTCAATAGGCATATGACTAGAGACTTAATTATCCTTTGTTAAGAGAGAGACCTATAATTCTCTACCCATTTATTAGGAGCCTACGGTTTCATATTCTATTTAAATACCCACTGGGGATTATTTTCACCTTTTCCTCATGGTACTACTTCTCTATCAATCAACTAGGAATATTTAGCCTTGCTATGTGGTCCTTTCTAATTCATAAGGGTTTCCACATGACTCGTACTACTTAGGTTAGAGTGCAAGATGTCATTATTTGATGATGAATTTCAACTATTGGGATTTTACCATATAGGGTGTGGTATTCTATCATTTTTCCTAGCATCATGATTTTTAGATTACTCTCCCATAACCCTATTTTAATGTTTTAGATTGATCTTATTTCATTTGCTACTACCATGGAAATTATTTTTGATTTTTTTCCTATGGATATTAAGATGTTTCAATTATCCAGGTTGTCCCTTATCTACCCATGGATTCAACAATAGTTATATCCCCATAGTCAAGCAAAATGGAGTAGGATATAAATCAACATGTTACATAGTGCATGTAGTGTGTGCCATCTTGGACTTGAACTAGAGAACTCGACTATGAATTAAATCATTACACCTATGATTGAAAGAGAATAATTGCTCTTTTCATTCATAGATATATTTATCCTTATCGAACATAGCATATAAATCTCTGATTTATTGTGATCTCCAAGTGTGTTTGGTCCCCTTCCTTATTCTTTGCCAATGGTATTGAATAAGTCAAAAATAATTTTGAGAATAGAAAAGGAGGTATTAAATAGGGGTTAAAATATCCTCTTAACTTAATCCCAAGCACTCCAAGATCCTTGTTCTATATTTCTACCTAAATTTGTTTTCTCATTATTCCTTTCATGAAGAAAAGGATAAAAAAGGAAATCCTATTGATTTACTACATCCTTTAAAAATTTAGGAAAATGATAGAATGGTATGATCCCTTATGTTGAACACCTAGCCTCTTTTTATCATGAAATAAGAAAAAAAATAAAACTCAAAATATAAGGATTCATATTATTTAGGGATAATCACATTTGAAATGATGACTTTTATCACATCAAGGTGACACTCTACCACTAAGTTATTTCCCTTATCTACCTTCATCTAGAAGTAAAACTATAAGAACTTACTAAAGAATTGAGAAACTAAATGCCACTATCCCATTATTCTCTAGGACCTAGGTCTTGTTTTCACAATCTCTCAAAACCTTGTTAAAAAAAATAATTAAACCAGTCATTAAATTCAATTAAATGAATTAAATAATTAAAATAATAATATATAATTTGTAACTAAGTTATGCTTTCAACTATACCTAGTAATCAAAAAGTTATCTCTTCTTCGTATACTTTTTAATTTATATAAACATAACAAATTAAATTACCTCCATATTGGTTATCGAGTTGAAATATGTGGAACCCTATACTCTCTCATGGTATAATATTTTCCTATTGAGTAATCAATTTTCTCTCAATCTAAACAAACAAGATTATTTATGCTATCAATCAGTCAAAAGACAAAACTTATCAAGCTAGCAATAATAGACCATTAACTAATTAATTTTAAAAAAACATAGACTTCCCTTGAATATATTAAAATTTTATAAACATAGCTGATCGGAGCATATATCTTATTGATATTATTTTAACATATTTCATCTAAATTACCCTAGATAATGCAACCAAACCATGCCACCCAAACCAAAGTATGAAAGTCAAAATGTTTCATCAAATCGATTCCTAATTAAATAATGCATAACTACATGGATAAGATCATGTTAACCCATCAATTTTGAATCTAATGATGATTTGAATAAATGATATATTGATATACCAAAAAATTATCATGTAGTAATATCAATTCATATAGAAAAATATCTTCAAACCCTAGATAGAGAATAATTAATTCCAAAGGATTATTGGGTGTAGTTTTTGTTACAAAAACACTAGTATTAAATATATATTTTATTTGTGTTTGATTAGAACATGATAAATTAGCTAAATATATTATAGTGACCCTTTGGCATATAATGAAGGAAGTGAATAATCGAATATACAAAAAGAATAAATTTTATCCTACTTCAAAAGAATTAAATGAGAAGTTGTATGAGATTAAATTCTCATGTAAATTTTTTTACAGTGATGGTAAAGATAACTTATCTGTCAAATTTTCCACTATCACCCCTAAAAAATTAAACTCTACCTTACTAAAGTTCCAAAGTATGATACAATTCTAAGTATGAAATCACTACTTATATACGAGATATTGACCATAATTTACAAGAACATTCTATAGTATTAGTAAGAGGTAGATGGGTGAAAGATTTACCTGACATGAAATATCACACAATTTAAGGAATTTTAGATGTTGTTGTAATAAAAAATCATAAACAAGGGCATTCTAGTGAATTGTATATTATTTAAGATTTGTATCATTTTATTATGATGCCATGTCAATTACTAAAAACATGGAAAGTATATGGCTAACCTAATAACAAATTTTTGTAAGGGAACTAGAATAGGCTAAAATAGACAATATTATTTATTGTTTATGTAAATTTGGAACTACTTATATGTCTAAGGTTTAATACTGAATTCATTTCATAATTTTCACTTTACTTTGCATGTGTTAACAAAAAATAAAAATGCCTTAACCTTTTTAGTATCGGTTCAAATCAAATAACAGTGATTTGAAACACTTTTTATTTTTAATACGTTATTTTTTTAAACCTAAGGACTTAATCATATAGATATATAAAATATAAGATTTATAATCAAATCAAAAGAAATGAAATGGATACTCAATTGATAATAAGTAAACATAGCTCTATGAATAAGGAATAGATCTCATATATGCAAATAGAATCATGTGAAAAGGCGTACATGATGAAAGGCATGTGTATAATTTGGATGGAGATATTTCATAGCTTTAGAGATCCACCCCATAATATCAAGTTAAAAATCCAAAGTAAGTGATTATTAGTATTTATAAGAAAAATTTGTGAACCTTTTTGGCACCCATGTCATGACAAAGTACTATAGAAAATAGTTTATGAATTTTGATCCAATTTATCGTAATAGATTAGTTAATATGGTAGTTAACCATATTCTTAAACGTGGAAAAAATAATTGGCTTATCAAATTATTTTTCAATCTCTAATAAAAATAAAAATAAAAAAGAGAAAACCCCACTAATTATTCTAGGGAAAACAATACACAAAGTACTTCCCAAATTGATAGTAAAATCAAGATGTGTAAGGGGATCAACTTATCAAGTTCCCATGAAAATAAGAACTAAAAAAGGAAAAATACTTGTTATTCATTAGTTATTAGGGTCATCTCCAAAATGTCTTGATCAAAATAGGCATTTTAAATTGAGTTAGGAATTAATGGATGATGTCAGAGAGAAAGGTAATGTTATACACAATAAGGAAGAGACTCATAGAATGACAGAGTCTAACAAATCTTTTGCATATTACCATTAATCCAATATATGGAAAGATCCATGGATCTACCAACTTTATCAAAATTTATATAGATGTTTATTGATAGGAAATAAAAATAAAAATAAGAATTAAAAATAAATATTATAAAAACAAAAAATTAGGATATTTTGGAATAATAATCAAATGTTATTACTTAGGATCATTTAGATAAATTTTAAATCAAAATGAATAATTATTGAGGATTAATTGAAGTTACTAAATCACGACCCAAAATCTACAAAATGAAACATTATTTT